>VXBZ01008962.1:609851-665689 GCA_013399135.1 Heliornis fulica | reverse complement strand
AAAAAAAAAAAAAGGTATTTTATTATAAAAGATGTTATGGGAGATTAGGAGAAAGATAAAAGAGGCTTGACCACCTGAGAGATTGAGAGATTACACCAAAAGCAGAGAGAAAGAAAAGAACAAAGGGAATACCAAAACAAAACAGGCTGCAAGATATACTATTTCTCACATCCACACTCATGAACCTCTTAGTAAATTTTGTCAGGTCTTCAGCAGGACAGAAAGGGACAAGACTTATACAGCTACATAAGATTTGGAATATACTTTCTTTGATGAAAAAAGTAATCTTTTCAGTTATATTGATTGAAAACATAGCAGAATTTTTCCCCTGGTATCATTACCATAAGTCATTACACTAAATTAGACTGCATCATTTTAAGAAAAAAAATATACCAAAGAAACATTTAGCAGCTCCAGTCATAAGTGTCAACTACATCATTTTTTCATAGATTCCTTTAAAAAAAATCTAGATAAAAGGTATTATTTGTATCTAGATTGTAGACATAATTTTAAATAAACATCTTAAATACTGAGAATTCAGATTACTCTTGCCATGTCTTTTGCAATTTTGTTTGTTTTGGGCACATTATTAAAACTGTAGCTATTTGCAGTGAGAAATTAATGCCTTTGAGCACAAGATCAAATTGGAACAGAGCATTTAAGATGTGCTGCTGTACTATTTTAACTATGGCTACACATAGTTTTCGTTGCCTAATAACGTTTGCAAAGACAAGGTACTTTTCCCCTGTGCTCATTAAAACAGAGATAAATTTATATTTTCTTGATTTTGAAAAGTTTCCTAGAAACATGATTGCATAAAGCAATTACATTATTATGAGACTGTTTTATTACTCATTTTTGTCTGTGGTAATTTCAACAGGGGACAACATGGTGAGTTAATGTTGTGTTCTCTCACTTTATTACTTTCATGATCAAGTTGCACTGGGGAGGAATTTAGTTTCATTGCATCTAAAAAACTGCTCATATCAGCATGCACATTTCAGCTGTTCACGCATCCCCTTCTACCCTCAGTTATCTCAATTTAGTGGATTTCTATCTTTCAGACCAATGCAATATATTCTGGGGTCAGCATAAAGTTCAGATGGAACTCAAATAGCAAAAACGTGATTAAAAGTTGGGCAGACTTCTGTAACTACACCTGCATTCCACTCCTACAGAGCAACAAATCACGCTTCAAGAAAGTGGGATGTAACAATTTCTCTACACCTGCTACTGTCTCCAGAGGAATCACCCTGTAATGTCCAGCAAGAGAAATAGGGAGTAGCACAGTGCTCATTGTGTATCACCATGATCTGAAGCAGCTAAGCATTTTACTTGCAGGAACAAGGAGCTTTTTTGTTCCTGAAGGGCAAAAGTGAGGACTTTAGGTGGGCCCCACAATAAACATACATCTTCACATTATCCGAGAACATACAAAAAACCTCATAGCACCTGCATACAGAAAACTGAATCACTGACAAGTCTGTGAATTCCTCTGCTTTAGAGAAAGGCAAGTCTTCTGTCTGCCAAGTGCCAGACTGAAACTTGGCAACTCAAGGCAAAAACAATTCCATTTGAACACACTGAAGTCAAGCCCTAAAATGACACAAGTGCCTTCAGAAGCCATGTGTTTTGACTCCTTATCAATACTCTCAGTTCATTACAGGCTCATGGCTATTCCGTGCCAACACAGTTTGCCTGTTTCACATCAGAGATAAACACAAGTTGTTAACTCCTCTATTTCTTCAATCATTTGTGTCTCTAGTTACCTAGTCAGTTTTAAAAAAGGAAAAAAAAAAAAAAGGACAAATACTAAATAAAAGAAGGCTGAAAATTAAAAAAAAATGTAAAAAATACTTATCCTCAGTGTGGGCCATTTATTAATTATATTATCCACCTGACATATCTGAACTAAATAAAATTCCAAGAGATGATGCAACTTGGACTCAGAACAGGTGGATCAAAAATAATTATATATGAATATGCACATCTTCTTGATCATAACCATGAACAAACACCACAGATCTCACAACAGACAAAATATCTAACTACTAAAAGTAGCAGTACTGCAACAAGTGATTATTGAGCAGCAGCACAAAAAAACAACATGGTTTTGTGAATCAAGCAAAGTATTGGAGATCAAGAGCACGGCCTGACAAATAATTTACCAGTTTATTTTTCCTGTTCAGTTCTATGTTTTATGATTTTAGTCTTTCTGATGAAGTGAAGACATCAATGTAAGCTTAGTCTGGGCATCAAAGAAGTTATTTTCTAATGAAATTAAATGCTTCTTTGTTTCAGAGTATGAGAGCATACATTTTAGTTAAATCTTGCAATGCAGTGTTACTTCATGATAAAAATTCTACATACTTCAATTCAAAAGCATTGTTTGAAGATATTTTGACCTGATTTTTTCCTCCTTAGCTATTTTTAAAATGTAACGTGATGGATTAAGTATGAGCTGACATGTCATTTCACGTACACACTTTCAGAAAGAAAAAACCTAAATATATTTTGCCTGGGAAAAAAATATCCCTTTATTTAGGACACTTGGATTCAGTTCCAAAATATATGTGCTGTCTTGGACAACTTATACAATGTCTTCATCCCTTGGGCATCTTCAAAATAAGCCTCTCGCCCATTAACACCGAAAACTGTTTGGAGCATAAACTTTAGAATTGCCTGGGTTCTAGTAACTATAGTACATTAAAGTAACCCTAGTACATTAAAATTCTTACTTCCACTGGGGCCTTTTATATAGTGGAGCCAGAATTAATAGCTCTGTAGTAATGAAATTAGAAAGTCTTAAAATTAGAGCAATAGGTGAGGGAAAAAAAAAAAAGCAAGATTCAGAATAAATGTATGGATATAACTCAATATTCCACAGGCAGTTTGGACAGATATTATTAAAAAAAATAACACTAGCCACATATTTTCAATTATTTAATGAAGAACTTTCTAAAGATCCATCAGGTTTTTCCAAAATGCTTGACTGTGGTTTTGGTTCTGTACCACAGCCAGTATTTATTCAGATACAGGGTGGAGTGGGAGCTGCAGAGACCAGACTCACAGGTACAAGGGCTCAGTTTAGCAGAAATTAAACCTGCAGGGAAAAAACCCAAACCTTTGACATCCAAAACCACAGTTCCTGCCAGACTTTATGCTGTAGGAATACAAATGGTACAGAACTCCACAATATCTCACATGCATTCTGCTTCAGGTTTACCCCACATACAGCCTATTGTTTTATCAGCAATTTCAGCAAGAACATCTATGTTTGTGTTTTGAAAGGAAGGAAGCTTCTGCAGGGACATTTACTATCAGACTTCTCCAATTAGCTCCAAAATTTCACATCATATACTGATGATAAATTTATTGCATCAGTGGTCCATCAGATATGCAAATGCTAAAATTTTGCAGCCACTGAAAATTAAGTTCATTTTTAGAAGTTATATAAACAAAAGCTTGTTTTTACCTCTTCTGAAGTGAACAGGACTAGTCTTGGCAAACCTGAAAGGCCTTTTTCCTTTACCTCAGGACAAAACTTGTATCTTGCTAAGTTCATAGCATACATATTAGAAACAGAGCCACCTGCAGAAAGAGGCATACAAGACACTGTTTAAGCCATAGTCCTAGTACCCCTTTTGTGTCTGAATACTTGATCTGTTAGGGAAAATATAAACCATACAGTTGACCTACAGATGCATCCATGCTTATTTCCTTCCCAAAACACTACAGATACAAAAAGAACTTTGGGCTATGCAGCATGTATGGAAATAGCATGTGTGAATGCTCTTTGAGGAAGGAATTCTTCCCTGTGAGGGTGGTGAGTCCCTAGCACAGGCTGCCCAGGGAAGCTGTGGCTGCCCCCTCCTTGGCAGCGTTCAAGGCCAGGTTGGATGGGGCTTTGAGCAGCCTGGCCTAGTGGAGGGGGGCCCTGCCCATAGTAGTGGGTTAGAATTAGATATCTTTAAAGTTGCTTCCAACCCTGCTGAGTTGTGATTTTATTTTTCCTGAAGAACAGAACTGTGCCCAAACAATCCTCCCTGAGAGAGGACGCCCTGCAACAGCTCCTTCCCATTTACATGGAAGCAGTGGCAGTTCATCTGCCCACACTGAAGCCAGCTGTGGTTGCACCGCACAGACCCTAAGAGATCTTTTGGGCAGCAAAGCCTCAGAGACAAAAGCCATTAAAAAAATCCACTAAAAAACTACCCAAAAAATCCAAAGTGTGTCAGAACTGGAAGATCTGCGAGGTAAGACCTGGATAGGTGTCACTCACTTAAAAGAACAAAAGCAAAATAATAAGAAAAACCCTCACACAAAACTAGCACCAAAAATGTACAATCCATCCATCTTATGACAGAATCTCAGTAAGTTTTAATAAAGCATTTCTGCTGTAAAAGCACAGATTCTACTGAAAACACACATTAAATCTGGTATGAAAAAAACCAAACCATGCCATTAATATATTTTAAGAAATAGAGGAATGTATTTTTTTCTTTTCTACTACTCACATGTAGGTTAGAATTATTTACTCTGTTTTGGATTGGTGGTGGGTTTTAAATCCATTTACTCATTTAATTTCTCTTCTCACCCCCAAATGAGATAGAAAAGCTTGACACCTAGCCTAATAATTTGTTAGCCAAATAATCTGTGGGATAATATGCTTTATTATTTCGATACAGTGGGGTGGAATGCTGCTTTACAGAACATTTGAAAACTGTAGCTTCTTTAGAAGCTTAAGAAATATTTGTTTGGTTACCCTTACCATAACATTAAAAAACCCTATCAAAACTGAAAGCCATTAAACTCCTGACACTCCCACTAAGATAAAATCTGGCTCCCACAGCTGATAGGCAGGATACACAGATCAGTGCCCCCAGGCACCACTGGTTGGTGTCTAGCACATAAATCAGCTTGCTGTCTGTCAACCAGTTTGACTTAGTCCAATGTGGCTGTTGATACTGTTGTAAATAAGGTCAAGAAGGGTATAATTTAGAAACAATTAATTTCCACATACATATATTTAATGTAGAACTGTTTCCATTCATTTGCTGATCAGGTTCGGAGCTATTACTAGAAGCAGATAAGATAAGCCTGGACAAAACAGTTGTGTGCATGCATCACTGGATTTTTGCGTGCATTTTCAAATACTTAACACAAATCCAGTGTTCACAGAATTACTGGTATTAGCTGCTTTAGAATGCCTAATCTTGAAATCCTACCTGGATTAAATATACCATCACCTTCTTCCCAGCCTATGAACTCAATCATTTTCTTGATAACTGCTTCTTCCACCAACAAAAACACAGGGGATACTTCATATGTATATCTGAAAAAAATAAAAGCATCATGATTGGTATGAAGACCTCAGAACTCATGGCAGAGAATATCGCTAAGACTGGATAAACGTTTCTTGCACTTTAATCTGTCAGAAGCTCACCACCACCAGCAGCAGAACTCTAAACTAAAAACACTACGGATCTGACCCAGTAGAACAATTTTGTTCCTAACAGCATCACACTGACATTTTCTGGTTTGCTTTTAATGTAGGTCACATAATTAAATTTCAGCTATAATGATCTATTGCAAGCAATAATTGTTTTTTCTTTGGGCTTCACATTTGTGTTTTGGGTTTTTCTGGCAAAGCTTTCATAGTGGCAAGGAGGGCTACAGGCTTGGCTGCTGTGAGAAGGTGCTAGAAGCTTCCCCTAGGTGTGAGAGAGAGCCAATATGAGCTGGCTCAAGGGTGGACCCACCGCTGACCAAGGCTGAGCCAATCAGCAACAGTGGTAACACCTCTGTGGTGATGTATTTCAAAGGAAAAAAAAAAACAACAAAACAAGCAGCAGCTTTTTGCCACCAGAGAAAGAAGTGAAGATGTAAAAAACCAAGGTCAGTAAAGAAGAAGGGGAAGGAGGAACTCCAGGTGCCACAGAGAGATTCTCTTGGAGCCCATGGAGCCCATGGTTAAGCAGTTTGTCCCCCTGCAGCCCATGGAAGATCATGAGGAGCAGAGATCTCACCCGCAGCCCATGGAGGACCCCACAGTGGAGTAGGTGGAGGTAGCTGAAGGAGGCTGTGACCCAGTGTGAAGTGCACACAAGCTCCTGACAGGACCTGCAGCCCATGGAGAAAGGAGCCCATGCTGAAGCAGGTTTGCTGGGGGGATTTGTGACCCCATGGGAGACTGTGCTGGAGCAGTCTGTTCTGTACCCCACGGAAGCCACACTGGGGTAGTTCATGAAGAAGTGAAGCCCATGGGAAGGACTGTCAAGTGTCTCCCATGACAGGAACTCTATGATGGAGAATGGAAAAATAGTGAATGAGACCTCCACCTGAGGATGAAAGAGGAGCAGAGACAGTTCACATTGAACTGCCCAAAACTGTCATTCCCTTTCCCACTCTGTGCCACTCGGAAGGAGATGGCAGAGAAATTGAGAATAAAGTTGAACCCAGGAAGAATGGAGAGGTGGGGGAAGGTGTTTTAAGATTAGGGTTTATTTCTCATTATCCTGCTCTGTTTTCATTGGGCAATAAATCAGGAGGGTTTTTTTATTCCATTTGAGTCTGTTTTGCCTGTAATAGTAATTGCTGATTCATGTCTCCCTGTCGTTATCTCAACCCATGAGCCATTCATTACATATATTCCTACCCTGCCCAGCTGAGGAAGGGAATGATAGAGCAGCTTTGGTGGGCATCTGGCCTCCAGCCAGCATCAGTCCACCACAATGCGCAAGTAAGCAGCAGACAAGTAACCATTTGCATTCAACTCTGTGCAGAACACTTTGGTGGGCATGAACAACTAAGTCTGATTAATTCTCTTTTATGCATTGAGAAAGATAAAAGTCTAGTTTTAAAGGCACTGAAAAATAAAGATCTTGCCTCTTCAACCCCACCTCACAAACTAGACAAAATGGCCTCATCAGATTAGCCAACCTTCTGGTGAGCTATTCAGCCAACCTCTCACAAATTCCTGCACAATTCCTGTCTCCTCTGTAACACTGAAAACAGAAATCAGAAGGGGATGGGGGTGGTGAGTAAAAAAAAAAGGTTGTTATACCAAAAGGCATGCTAATTCGTCATCAAAAGGATAAAGAACTACACTTACACACTTGGGTTCAGTGCTTCTGTAATGAAACGAGCCACTAACGAGTAATAATCTATCCCTGCATACAGCTGATTGAAAAATCTTGGGTGACCTGAAAATGCAGATGAAAAGCAGTGACAGGTTATACATGAAAAGCAAATATATCATAGGCCCTCTCAGTTGCTGATCACTACAAACCACAACTCACACCATTTTCTTGGTATTTTCTGTCCTTTTCTTAGGTTAGACAATCCTTTGAAAGGAAATTTAAAAAGCACTTCCAGGTTTCAAAACAAGGTTTGAGAGATCTAAGTAGTGCATAGAATCAATGTGGGTTTTCACAAGTTTTATAAATCATTAAAAGGGATTGACAGTTGAGTACACACCACAACTTTTAACTGAGGTCTTGAGATGCCACCATGGATGCTCAGTCAAATTTTGCTAATCAGTAGAACACAGGAACCTTTTGATCTCAGTCAGTTGTGCCCATGCTCCCAACAAAGTCTCAGTATTGAGAGAGAGAGGCAGCATAACAGCTTGGAAAAACTTGCTACAGACTTAAAGCTACAAATTAAAAACATTTATTTACCTCCATTGAAACACTGAAGTATAACTACAAGAAAATTCTATACTATTGCTGACTATAAAAACAACTCAGTTCAGTAGTGGAATCACCCCCTAAATTTTAATCCACAATATAATAACTTTACATGCAAACCCATGTAAACTGTATGGTTACATTTATATTATATCTGGGGCTTAAAAAAAGTTTATACTTAAAGACTGTTTGTATGACACATTTTTACATAATGTATCCTTTCTGGGACATAGAGTAACAAATGAAAATCCAGAGGCAATTTTGCAGAAGATAAACAGAACACCTTCCAGTAACTCAGTAATTATATCTGCATATTATTAGTGCACTTGCCCATAGATCAGTATCTCTACTTTTTTATGGTTTTCAGAGGCATGTGTTCACACTCAAAATTATTTTACAGCTCTCCTTTGTAGAAATAGTGACCATAGCAGGGAACATGCCCTGGAAATGCACAGCTAACTATCAAACATCCCTCTCACTTTCCAAAACACAGCCTGAGCTATACAACATCTGAAACCCTGAGCTACTGATCCACAGCACTATTTCCTGAACAGATGTTATTCGTGCCTTTTCGCTATGATTGAATTGTACTACATGTGGTGCAGAAAGCTCAGCTGTAGAGAGCTAATCCTGCAGAGATGTGGTGTAGTGTCTCTGAAACACTGCAGGTTCTTTCCTCACCGTGTCTGGATCAGGAATTGCTGCCTACCAGCAAATTAGCACCCTATAAGACTATTGCTTAAAAAGAGCACTAGTAAACATAGGGTAATCTTCACTAAGAATGTATGAGGGCAATGATGGCACCTGCACTCCTCATCACTCAGACAGCAGGAAATCACGCACAGAGGTCTTTCTCCTGCCTGTTTCGCTAGACTGTTATACCCATCTAGGTGACTTTCACAAGACTTCAAAATGACAGAATCTAGCACTAACATCAATGGCATTACAGGAATTAGTTTTCATTTAGTTTGCCACGATTACACATTAAACAAACCTATGGTGAACCAGTATTCATTCCAACAGTCCAACGCAGCCAAATGTTTGCATACTTGTACTGGCAGGAAGAAAACAAATATCCACAACCCCCCTTCCCTGAAAGGTGACAGAACTTTCTAAACATTATCCCTTCTTTCTAGGACAGCATACAAAATAACTTCACTAGGAATCACATTCCTACTGGTTTTGACGCTGTATTGTATAACATCCCGGCAGAGTTGCAAGAGTTTCTGATGAGATTCTCCGGTGTCCCTCATTTCCAGATCAAGAATCTGCTTCAGTGCTTCGGGGGCCCGCCATTCACAAACCTAATGATGGGGAGGAGCGACAGTGAACTGGGAAGCAATGAACTGGTTTGCCAAGAGGAAGAGGTTATACAAGTACTAGGTAAGCACCAAATTCAGGAATGGTTTCACAAAGCTGTCCATTGAAGCACAGCACACAAACAGAAAGTACCCCTGGTAAACTGGTCTCATGGAGTCTTGGTTTTATTGTGTCTCAAGGTATTCCTTGACCATAAAAACTAGAGGAGGAAAAAAGAAAAAGATTTGAAGGAGGATAAGGTGTGCCTGTTGGAATGCAGGGGTGTAAGAAGCCAGTCTCAAGTCTGAAAACCAAACTGCCCAGCTCATGGCTGGTGTATCCTAGCTAGAAGCACAAGGCCTGCAGGTAAAATTCTGTCCTTAGTGAAGGATTCACAATTACAGCATGTTCAGATGTCATACTGCTAATGGGTGGGAGCAGCCAGTGCATGAGCAAAGGAAACATGCCTCATTTTCAGATTCTCTTCCCATATACCTTCTTAAACAGAGGCTCTGTGAAACCCAGAGCTACATCATAATGTTGCTCCCCCAGAGCAGTCCCACATCCACTGTTCCTCCTCTGATAGCCAATGTCCTGGAGGAGCAAACAAGTAAGTCTTCCCTACCACATCAGGAAAAAACCTGCACCCATCTGTCACCTCAAAGAAAGTGATCATTGTTCTCTAAAATTAAAAAAGTCATTATATTCTGGCAAATATCTATGCTAATTATGTTACTGAAAATTTTTATATGATCTCTATTAATTTGGAAAGCTGTCTTTTTATTTCAGAGCCAGGCACAGACTAGAAGCAATTTGGAGGCTACTTAAAGTGCAATAAAATACAGCTTAGAAAAAAAATATGATTCACTGTTCATTATCTCTGTTACAAATTCTCAACAACACACAATGGCTTTACCTTTTCTGTTACATCATCAGCTTTCTGGATGACTTCTTCCATAATAATCTTACAGGCCTCTTCCACAAACTTCTCTCCTGCTTTTGAGTCCATTAGTGGACCATTTAGGATGACCCCATCCACCAAAACAGCATTCTTCTTCTGGTGCATCTCCTGTTTGCAAATGCCAACTGTAAGATAAATAACTCACCATTAGAGCGAGGCCTGGACAACTAAACCATTAACTAAAAAAATATTCATTTACTGCTGACAATTTAGTCAAGAATTTACACAGACTTTTCACATCTACAAATATCCTAGATTTTGGTGAAAGAATCTTTACTGACAAAAAAAACCACCAACATGTTACTTCAAGCTTATATGGCTATTATGTAGGTAATCATGCCTTTTGTATGGCATCTTCCGTTTTCTGTCCAGTACAAAAGCATGAAAGGCACCTTCCAAACACAGAGGAAAATACAGTTCTGGCCTAGAACATGATGCAGCTAGGTAAACAGGGAGGGGAAAAAAAAGCAAAGTAACAGGAATATTTTTTTTAGCTGAAAATGTCTCCCTCCACATCATTCCTCTTGCTCTCTTTTTTCCAGGTTCATTTCACACACCTTCATGCTGCTCCTTCCCACCAGCCAGTCCTATCGCTCTGAATCTTCCGCATCCTTTACAAAGTGTTTTAATGGCTCACACTCCATGAAGATAAAACCTTCTGAGATGGCTACCAGTATCAGACAACTGCTCTCCTTTCTGGCCTTACACTATTAAGCACTCTCAATTACTAATTGCAGCTATTTGCTTCACTTCAACGATGATGTCTTTCTTCTCCATCGCCTGTCCACAAGATGTACTCTCCTGGAATGTTCCATGAACACATTGCTACTTCCCCCTTTACATTACTTCTGCATGCACATCCAAGATGCTTATAGAACACTGGCCAACAGTAGCAATGATGTATCCATTTCATGTATTGATTTCATATGGCAAGATCAGGACTCTGGTTTTAATCAACGTGAGGATAAAGGTGAAAGTGAGACGTTTGGAGATATCAAGGGAACACACATTTGAAACAGTATAGGGCTGAAAGGAGAAGTGGCAACTATGGTATCCAAATTATCTGGTTTACAGACAGCGCCTATCCGCTGATCTCACTCTAGAATACCTAAGATTATTAATCCAGGATCTTTGCCTTGGAGGGTCTTCTTCAGACAGTGCCACACTGAGGATAGTGGAAGGATAAGATGCACAGAGAGAGTTCTATGCCCAAAACAACTTTATCTTCTGCTTTACTTTTTGCTCCAGTTATAAAGTACAGAAGAAAGGTACCTTTTTCACAGGTTTAAACAAACAAGTGAATTTGTGCAGTCTGACACATTCATCATACTTATCATAATTACAGTTTCTTCATGCACAGGAGAATATAGAACAACAACGCTGCCTAGAAAGGTGACTTTGAGGTCCATTGATTGAAAGACACCCTGTCAATCTCATAAGCTTTTATTTACTTATGACTCAAAGTAACTATTCAGTTTTCTTTTGCTTATCAGAAGAAATGTGACAAATTCTAACATGAGATGGAAGCTGAGTCTTCCCCTAGCACAGGAAACAAAAATAAGACCCCTACCCTCTGCATTTCTGAAATTACTTCTATTTTCTAATTCAAAGGGCCAATATACTAAAATTCACCAAACGGAGTATGCCTCAGCGCATTGGTACAGAAAACGCATAAATGTTCTGTGGGACAGAGACAGAACAGTTAGGTAAACAGTATTGCATCTTCAACAGGCAAAGAGGGAAAATCCCATGCACCAGATATGTCAATTCTCATCATGCTTCACTGCAGCAGTGGCACTGTACAGAAACTACAGCTTTGAAGAAGTCTTAGAGGTTTCTCTCTGAAAATAAGTTTGTAGGTCAACTTTGACAGCCTTAATGCACCAGGTCTTAACAAAGAATTGGAAGGCACCAGGTCTTTGGGCAGGTAGAAGAGGGACTATTTTTGGATTGCAAGTTAGTTAGTTAATGCATAAATAGCTGCCTTAATACAAAAAAAAAAAAAAAAAAGAAAAAAAGCCAAAAAACCCCCCCAAAAAACCCCAAAACAACCCCAAAACAAAAAAACACAAAAAAAAATCTCAGCCTTGCCATCTCCTGAAGATGTATGTCAGAGATTGTTTGTTTCTATGGAAAAGAGGACAGGATTTGAAAAAAACAACTGTATAGGAGATTGATATCTATCATACAGCATAGATGTTACTTCCTTTTGTAACAGGCCAAAGAGACAGCAGAGCAACAGAACTCATTAACTTCCCTTTTGCTCTGCTCCACCCCTGGGGTCCCTCCTAGAACCTGAGCTGTGTAAAAGGCTTCTGTTGGTAACTCCATCAGCCCTATTTCTGATACTTTTGCACAGAGATGTGGTATTAATCCTCCCATGACTTTACAAAGATCTATTCCAGGGATTCTGGAAAAGCAAAAGCAGAACTTTACATTAAGTTTTCCACAGGTCCTTGGGGGCTGAGTGATGAATCCAACAACTACTGCCTATTTGAGGCAGGTCTATTCTCCTCTATGCATTTTATGATCTCCACAGGACACTTTGTGAAGCCTGAGGAGGAAGACATCCTCCAGAAAATTGGCAATAGCCTACCCTCAGTCCCAAGAAATCTGTGTTGGGCCTCAGGTATAGTCTGGGAAACAGAAAGGCAATGCAGAGGGGTCAAAAGGAAAGGAGGGAAAAGAGCCTTCACTTCAACAGCAGTTTACCTGTTTAAGGCTCCAGCAAAGAGCTCAGAGCTGAGCCCAAATTATACTTCATGAAATAATGCACCCTGTAATTATGTACCATTTTCTGCTTTTTTTTTTTTTGTTATCACCATTTCAATCAGAACTTGCTGAGCTAAATGCTGCTGTAGAACATACTGTAAGACTGTTACTGGAAATTAATATGAACAACTATTTCACCATCAACAGCTAAATCAAGCCCCAAATATGTAGGTTTTCTGAGGTAAATGTCTTCAGGTTTAGCAAGCCCCTGTTGCACATATACATTAGCATGTATATCCCTCATGATTTTACTCCCAATCCTGAGATACTTAATCTTCTACTTAAAACTGTCTGACTTTGGGAGTTCTTATCAGAAATCCAAGCTCTTTACGTAAAAATAAATGTATTTCCTCTTGGTTGCAAAAAAAACTCAGAAAACTAAGCAGATTATAAAAATCTGAATTTCCATAGCATTGTTTTATTTTTATCACATTTTTTAAACCATCTTATGAACAATTTAATTTGGTTTAGATGGGTGAACCTCCAGAAGGATTCAGTTTTAGGTCACATTTTTTGTCACGCTACCAAATTTACGTAGTTTGCTTTCAGCACATTTTCTGAGCCCAGCACCCAAGCTAAGAAACACATGCTATCTTTTTGAGCTGGTAATTTATGTTGTCTCTTAAAAAAAAAACCAAACAAAAACAACCAAACAAAAAATCATACCTCAAATGGTCAAAACATTATTTACCAGGAAATTTGAGACTTATGTATGTCTCAAACACACCTGACTGCATTAAGGGAACATGTTCCACATCAAGCCCACTTTGTAGAAAGAGCATATTGCCACATATACCTTTATTGTTTTCAAACACGATAAGCAAACAACCCAGATATGTGGCTGCAATAATTATATTTTTTTCCTATTTAAGAATATAGAAACAGACTCTTAAACAGACTCAGGAAACAGACTTCAAGAAAGTATATCAAATGCAATTTCAGCCAAATGGCTCCAGGCTTGAAACAGTACTAAAACATTACCAAATGGAAGTGCTTTAAATCAGAGATTAAGGATTATTGACTGTTCAAGATATACTTCTGCGAAAGAGATGACCCCATCCTGCTCCAACTGAAGATAACTGGGCATTTAGCCACTGGCTTCAGCAGCAGCAGACTCAAGACCATAGTTACCACATTTAATCCCTCTTACAGAAGCCTAAGGATTTTTATGTTTCATTTTTACAATCAATATTATTTTCCCATCAGGAAATGTAAATTAATTGGAGCTGAAAAAAAATGCAGAGAGAAATAAACATTTTTTCAGATGTTTCTATATCTTTATGTAAGCAGCACCAAGTATTTTAAAATCAGCATCTGTGTTTCCATAAACATATAGAAATTTTCACCGCTAAATTCTTGCACTACAAAAAGAAACTGGAGCCATGTACTTGGCACGTTCTGACAACATTTGGGAGAGTAGAATAAAATGCCCAGAAAGATTTTCTGCTCACAAGGAAAAGACAGGAACAGAAGGGGGTGGTTGTGAAAGAGTAGCTTGTGCTCGAATGCCTGAGCCAAATCCTGTTTAGTTTCCACTGCGCTAATGCCACTGGCTATTTAAGTCAATACAAAATGCTGGCTTTGACCAAAGGCTGATTTTTGCTTTGTAAGAAATGCTGTAATAATTGCCAGAATTAATCAGAAACAAAGTTTAAATTTCTCGTCCTGTATGATCTAGTAACTGCTGTTATTTCAGACGACCTCAGTATTTTCTCTCAGTGTGTCCAGCAAAAGAAAGCAAGTGAACTTGAGCATCAAGACTCCACACCACCACGTTTAATGGATATGGTGCCATATCATGTATCAAAGTATTAAAACACAAACCTGTGCCATACAGTGCAGCTATTTGAGTCCTCGAGGTGGGCTGACCTTGGCTGCATGCCATGTGCCCACCAAGCTAGTTTATCACTCCCCTCCTCAGCACAATGGGGCAGGCAATAAGATGGAAAAAAACTCATGGGTCAAGATAAAGCCAGTTCAATAAAGTAAAAGGCCAAGCATGGAAGCAAAGGAGAAAATTCAAAAGATTTATTCTCTACTTCCCAACAGCAGGTGTTGTTGAACCACTTCCTGGGAAGCAGGGCTGCAGTGCACATGGCGGTTGCTCCAGAAGACAAATGCCACAACAAATGCCCGCTTCCTCCTCCTTTCTCTCAGTTTTTTATTGCTGCCATCATACAATATAGAATATCCCTTTGGTAAGCCTGGTCAGTTGTGCTGGTTGTGGGCCCTCCCAAGACCTTGCCCACTCCTCCTCACACAGCCTAATGGTGAGTGGCCATTGTTGGTGAGAGACGGCCCTGATGCTGTGCCAGTGCTGCTCAACAGGAGCCAAAGCCCTGGTATGCTACCAGCACCTTGCTGACTACCAATGCACAGCACAAAGCTATGAGGGCTGCTGGGGGGAAAATTAACTCTATATTGGCCAGAACCAACACTGACAATCATCATCTTTAAAAACACTTCTGTTTCTTTAATCTGTATGTCTATGACTGAAGTGAAGTCACTCCAGTTTTAAGGCAAGGTACATTGATTCTCAGTAAACTGATTTCCTAAGCCTGTTGCCAAGCAAAGGACACACAGCAGAATGCAGTCTATGAACCAATTCGGTATCCTGCAAAAGCCATCCAAATGAAAAACACTGGGCACAGCTATGGTAGGGCTCACGCAATTACCACTGCACAACATGTTCCTGGGTTTCAGGTTTGTGGACAAGGCCCTTGGAGAGGCAACAAGCTGGGTGTTTCCCTTCAGAAGGTCTGCAACAGCCTCCTGCACACAGGAACACTCTGTGAAATGCAATAGTGGCCTTTATAGGGCAGCACCTGAGGGAAACAGAAGTGTTTGTGTCTGGCAGCAGTGGTCCCTCAATTGAGTCTTTGAGCACACTGCTAACACTGAACAGGAACAGTACTACAAACAGACCCTGTTGTCCATCCCACACCCGAATTTCCCATTCAGAGGGAAAGGTTCGGAGGGGAGAGAGAGAGAGAGAGAGGGAGAGAGAGAGAAACCTGGGAAGGAGCCCCAGTGATTAATATCTGACACTGAATGTGAGGTCAACACTAGGACAGAGGTTCTGCTTTCAGGGATGTTTCCAGAGCAGGCCCCTTTTTACTTGAATGCTCATGACATGTGTGCCCATTCACTGCATGCCAAGCACTTGCTATACACAACAGTACTAGGCAGGATATGCTAAGAAAAATTATAATTAAAAAAAAAAGTAATAAAAGGAGCAGACAAAAGAAACAAGAATCAGGAAATTTTTATGCAGCTAAACCTCAGGAATTTATGTTAATATTAAATAATGACTTTTCAGTGCCCAGACCAAGTAACTGCAGGAATGATTCATGCTGTAACATTTCCAATTAGGAAGAAAGGCTGTGGAGAATTGGAATTCTCCTTGATGAGAAACTGAGAAACAGCAGATGCCAACTATGCAATGGAAATCCCAGCTCCCTGACCCCAATGAGATTCTCTCAGCTCACATGTTCTAATTTTTAACATCTGCCAACAGTGTAGGGACCATCAGAGAAACAAAATGGCTTTTATTTTAATTAGAAGTTGCACATTGATAACGAACACTTAATGAACATTCTTTTTTCTGGGAGAAAGTGAATGTATTTGCAGTATCCAAGTCAATCACTGTGCATTGGATAGCAAAGTTAACTTCTGGAGGCTGAGTTCAGACAGAAGTGACAAATACGTGTGACCCACATAGAATATAAAGAATCCCTGAGACTTCACTGCTTCCCAGTGGAAAAAATTGAAGTGAAAATACTTTTTTTTCTCCCAAATGAAGTCCTGCAACTTGATTTAAGAGAGTCCACGACAGCCTGTAATTTCATGCAACAACTGTATTTTTAGTCATAACATAAAAACAATTTTTAACTCCAGTCTTTCAAAAATCAGCTAAGAAAGCTGTAATTTATAAACCTGAGTTTTCCGGAATTCAGTGGAAGTTAAAATATAAAAATAGATGAAAAGTCAAAATTTCATTTTAGGAAGTTTTACTTCTACTTTTGAGTTACAGTCAAACCAACTTTTCTCCTCTCACTTTTTCTTGACATCATAAACACTTCCATATTTTCTATTTCCTACAAAGGGCTTCCAATTACTGCTCACTAATTCATATCTACAACATTTCTCTGAGATATGTCCTTGCACAGGGAGCTAGCACAGTTCTGGCTGTTACTAGCATGATTCTAGCACAGGGAAGCCAGTGCATAGTACATCAGGATGTAACTTTGCAGCCCACTGGGTTCTCTGAACTAGTTTGTATGTAGACTTTCATTAATTTATTAGCATATTATGTACAGCAAAGTACTTAATCCACTTACACAGACCATTATAATGTTGCTGATCAGATCAGCAGACCACTCACACTTATATCACATAGAGAGAGACATATCACTCCTTCCTTGTTTTTCCTACATGGCTGTGGGAAGCTGCTCCTGAGCTGCAAGAGGCCAAGCTGCTGGATGACAACACACAGTGGCAAGTGCCAGCAGAAGACAAGACACTGGCAGTCATTTTCCAGGGCAGCAGCCAGCATGATGCCTGGCAGAAGCACAGATCTGGCCGTGCTACACAAGCTAGAGCTCACCAGTGAGTCCATGTGATCCCTGCCCCAGCTTAAAGAGGCCCAGATAGAGTCCCCACACCACCTGCAGTTTGCAGTGACTGCACCCACGATCACACTCTTCCATTTTCTCTAATTTTTGGGTTGTTGGTGTTTTTTTACCATGTCAGGACTTTAACCAGTCATTTGAAATAAGAATCGGCACTGAAACTGAATACCAGCTACATACAGCATTTGTTATTTGCTCTTTCACCTTCAGGCAGGTGTAACAGCTTTTGAACATGATATATTGGCCCCAAAGGGGTTCAATAATCCCTGAACAATGGAGTAGGTCTGCTTGAGAAACAGGAGTTACAGATACTCAATGAGACACAAGCTGTCTTTCAGTGTAACTAGCAGAGGGACGTCAAGCCGCTTCCAAGACAACCTTTCTTGCGGAAACCCTGACATTTGCCAATGGATAAGATCATGTTTATGCTGCTTTTCAGCTTACATAAGGTGAGAAGTGATAGAGGGCAGGGACATCCATGTTTTAGAGCCAAAAGCTCTTCCATATTATCTAGATTTAACTAGCTACTTTGTAGAGTTATTGCTACTCCACTGACAAAAGACCTTGGTCACTAAGAACTGCTTTCCTCACCATATTTATGGGACTGAAAAAACTCTGGTCTAGTGTCTTTTTCTTTAAAGGCACCTCTGTTTGCTGACATTTGACAAGATTTTCAATAAAAAAGAAAAAAAAAACATCACCAAGATCGCATACACTCAATAAACAGTAACAGAGATAGACATAGATACATTTGAACCAAGTCAAAGTCACCTTTTATTACTCTTTGACCAGCCCTAATAATTACTACCAATAGAAACAACCTCCACTAACATACCACAAAGCAACAACCATTTGCCTTTAAAATTTATTATCCCCTCATTGCACATAAATAAATCCCATTAATGTTAAAAATAGGATAACTTGTGTGCACAGGTGGGAGGATAAAAAAAGGGGGCATTGACACAAATTTAGCTATGTCCTGCTGAGCATCCTTGAGACATCAATGCTTTACAACTACCTCCAACAACCTCTACAGCTTGTGAGACAACACAAAGAAAAGGCCTTAAATTTAAGTTTTGTTTTTTGCAAAGCCTGAAGAGGTAGTTTCTGTAAACATCTGGGATGAGTATTATGTCTGACTAGCCCAAATCTGACCATGGCAAAGAGGCAAAGTTACAGAAATATGACATGAATTTCACTGTATCCATTTTTTGTGTCTTGAATATGTATGGAAATACAAATAATCTTTTATAGATGCAGGCTGCTTAATAATCAAGAGCAGGGAAATTAAGGCACATGAAATCTAAACTGTTTAATAGGCAATAATAGCTGAATCAGTATGCAACAAGATCTCCCAATGCATTAAAATGTGACAATTCTTGGTTGTATAAGTGACAACTTAAAAGATAGCTTAGTCAAGAAAGAAATATTATTTATTGAACTTCTCAAATGTCAAATTAAGCTTCTTCACTAAATGTTCGTTAACTGCCAAGAAAATTCTTATTAAAGCACAAAGAATGCACATGCACAGAATGGCTTTATTTGATGCAAACTTCACTTCTGGCAAACCTATGTTTCCCTTCCTTCAATGAAGTGATACTAGCAAAGATCCCAGCATCTTTTTCCCAGATCAGATTTTAAGACACAGGAGAGATCCTATCACTCTGCTCTGACCAAAATACTGACCCAAGTGTCACATTACCAGAGCCCTAACATCACCCTAACTCCCAGTATGTTTTACCATGCTTCACATTACACCTGTCTAAGATGGCAACATAGCAACATCTTACAGGAAATAAATGTTTGACTGACCCATCTCTCCAGTCTGATGTCAGATACAAACCATGTTAATGTCCAAAACTTCACATATACACACTGAGCAGCCAGCAATTCAGAAGTTAAAAAGCAGCATATCGCTCAAATGCTGGCTGCTCCCTTCCTCTTGTGGTTTTCCACTCTGACTCTATTTGTTGCACTTGATGAGCTATCAACAACTTGCTTAAGACTCTGTTTAATAGACTCAGCCTTTATACCCCACAAGGGAACATCTCACCTATTTTTTTCTCCAAACACAAAACTCTCCAGGCTTTCTCCCTGCCAAAGAACACTGGAAAGCTGCCCTGATGCCAAATGACTGAAGGATATATGCAATCAAGATCTGTCTCTGCAGCCAGGAGTAGTAATCTACAATTTGGTCCCCAGTCACACAGGGGATTTTGCTATCTTTTATGTTAGTGAAGGCGCAGCCTAAAGAATCCTTTTACCCATCCCTGCAGAGTCAGTAACACTGCCCTTGCGGACAGCGGTGATAAAGTCTGAGGGAAATTAGGCTCAATTAGCAACAAGCAAGATGAGCTTCACAAGCACACATTTTCACATAAAGGGTGTTAAAAATCAATGTTCCTGTCCAAGAGCACACCCGCTGCCTTCACAGTCACAGCAGCCACTGCAAAGATAACTATGCAGTGGGAAACTCAACCAAGTCTTCACTGCAACTACGTATGCTCTACCAGCTGCTCCAGCTGCGTGAAGCAAACACAGCGCCACTCCGGCAATAGGCAAGTCCCCTTCAGACTTTGTCTCCCAGATGGATCCCCACGCAACATTAGCAAGATCCAGCTAAGAGCACATGAAAATCAGAATAAAATCTGAAAGCCTGCACATACCAGCAGGGAAAGATCTGGATTTATGTGTGGATGCACACTTGCTAGGTAAAAAGCTTTCAGGAAGTAGCAAAAACCTTAGCACCTCAAGAACCTGAGCCTCATTTCTTTAATGGCTCTGCATAACGAGCAAAATCTTTCCCCAGGTCCCAAATCACCTAAATCCACAAAGGAGCAGGCTACAATCAACAACCTCAGCAAAGGCTACAGTGCAGCCCAGCTTCCTTTACCACTCTACTGATGTGACATTCAAACACTAGACAGAAAATGCAGTAAATCACCAAAGGTAAAGGAAGAAAGACTAAAGAATTTATAACGCGAGGAGAGCAGACAGAAGTAATAGATGCTACTCATAAGGAAAGCAGAGGGACAGAAAAACCCAGAGCAACAATAGTGGGGATCAAATAGATTTGGAAGAAAATTTGAACATCTGGTAGCATACTAGGGGCAATGTCTGAACAAGAAAAGTATTACCCCAATGAAGGGAACACTGGGATCTCAGTGACCACTGGAAGCTTAGCTTTGCGGTTGTTTTGGCAGAGGATATTAAGATAAGCTACATCTGGAGTAACTTTTGGAGCTATTGCCATTCACACTGTGCTGATGCTTCTACAGTACAGCCTTAAGCTACCATGAAGTCTACAATATACCTACTGCATGCTAGAGTTGTCATGTAAATTTACAAAGCTCATTCGATTTACAGAAAGTTGAGAAAAAGTTTATTGTCTTTAAATATTACGTTTCAGGAGTTCTTATTTCATCTCAATTTTGAATATATTATTGTTCACAGATTTTCCACCAATTGAGTGCTAATGACTTTGGCCACCCACGAATACAAGAGACTGAACTTTTGGACACAAGCTAGGAGACTTCTTCAACCTTGAGATAAAAGGTGTCCCACCCATGCTTATGGTAAAAACACAAGAAATATACTAGATCCCAAGCTTTTCTGTTTTCATAAGAGATACACAATTTGGAGTAAGTGGAGAAACTCTTATCAAGAACATTAATCTTGTGGTAAGGTGGAACTAACATCTGCAAACACTTTTACTATTTTCTGACTTAGCAACCACCTTCCACCCACAAGATTTAGAAATTCCTCATTTCTTAACCTTGAAAATAACTGTACACGTAAAGCCTAAGTGTACAATGACGCAGGCTGTACCCACTTTCCAAGCTTTTAAACAAGTCTCCTTATTGTATTACCTATAGGTCATCCCAGTTCCCAACTTCCACAAAGATAAGATCATCTTTTATTTTTCAGTACACAGTGATGAAAGACCTTCCTGCTTAGGGTAGGTAAACATGATAACTTTATGATCCATTTACAGAATAGGATTAACTTCTCCCTCCCTGAGTTCTTTTGCTCCAAAGCAAATCAGTGTATTCCCATACTTGTTTTATCCTGGTGCCAGAAAGAAAATAAAATAAATAAAAGGCACCACTCTGTAAAGGCAATGCATTTCAATGAAAATGCTGCGCTGAAACACTTTTATAGTAATTCTTGCAAAGTCTGTACCTCATGAAGCCGTTCTGGCTATGTTACTGCTGCACTTCAGGAGAGAAGGTTATAGATCAGTATGCAACAGGCAGCCTCTGCTCATCTCCACACAGTACCAGGGGAAGTTTCCGAACCGGCGGAAGCCGCTCACGAAGGCAGCTCTACCCCTCCCCACAGACCCTGCCTTCAGCCCAGCGGTCCCCCTCTTCCTCGGGCCCGGTGGTAGCCACTGAGGGGACTCCGCAAGTCGGTGTCCGGCTGGGGAAGCGGTTAACAGCCCCGAGCCAGGAAGGCGTTTGCTCCCACCCTGCCTGATCCGACCCGTCCGCCCAGCCAAGAGGTCGCTACCCAGGCGGCCGCAGGCCGTGGAGCGGCAGGCGGGAGCCGCATCCCTGCTGAAGCGAGATGAGAGAGCGAGAGAGGAAGGAGAAGGCAGCTCCAACCCCAGCAGCGTTTACCCTCCATCTCGCCTTCGCGCTGGGAGCCGGGTGCGGACCGGAGGATGAAGCAGCTCCCCGGCTTGACCCTGGCCGCTCCCGCGTCGAACCGTCCTGTGCCGGATCGAGCCCCACAGCCTTCACCCTAAACACCCACTGCCGCCCGGCGGCTGCCTCCGGGCCGCCTATTAATACCCTCGGCGCCGCTGGCCCGCTGCCAACCACCTCCTCCGGCGACGAGGAGGAGAGGTTGGGAAAAACGCCAGGTGCTGGGGCGCTGCCGGGCGCATCGAAGCGGCGGCGCCGCCCTGAGCGTTTCTCTACTCGGCAGCGAACCGGCTGCGGGGAAGCTGCAATAAATACAGAAGGAGCTTTTAATACCCAGCAGTTGCTCTTATTCTCTTAGCCGGGGTTGCGTTGCCGTCGCAGCTTGTGACAGGGTTTGTTTCGGTGCCTCAGAAGCTCCTCGTCCTCCGGGGCAGCCTCCAGGGCACTCACCGGAGCCCGGCCTGGCACCGCCAGCCGCCGAGGGCTATTTTAAGGCCTCAGAGTGAATTGTGACTGACCTCCTTACTCCAGTTTATTTCAGGACACCAGCCCCATTCAATACAACACAGCCTTTCTTAACTCTCAGCCTTTTATTTCCTCACAATTGCTACCTTTCTTTCTTTTTCTTTTTTTTTTTTTTTAATTTTATGAAGAGAGAGCAAACAAGCTTTCTTTTTCACAAAAGGCTTTGTAAAGGGATTGGCACAGGAAGGCTGGGAAGTGTCCAAAAATTCACTACCAAAGCCCCCAAAAGCTCATGTTCACCATTAAAATTCAGTCCCGATTAAAGTTTGGCAAAGATTTTTGGAAGCTGGTGAAACATTCAGGCTCGAATTAAACTTTTATTCACATGTACTATCCTAATTTTCCTTGTTTGTCAGGAAACAAAGGTAGCCCTTTTCTAGCTTCAACTGCAGCCTCTATTAAGTCATTAATAACTTCCACAGCTTACAGAAGGTAATTTTGTAGCCCAATAGATACTGTACATTGCACGAGATAAGTATTTGAACCTCATTGCGATAGATAAAAATGGTAGATACCGCTAAATTAAAAGTTCATAGTTGCCTGGGAACAAGCAGTCATGGCCTGATTGCATTCATTGTGGGTAAATGAGGGACGGCTCCAATCAAAACCGTGTACTTCTGCTGCTTCAAAAGAGCCAATTTCCACAAACTGAGGAAAACAGTAAGGGGAACTCACAAGGCAAAAATCATTTAGTGAGAACACCGAAAGAAGAGCTCTCTTAAAGACTCTATTAAATGGGCAAAAGACTATGATTTGGCTGTCAGAGAAGGCAGTAACTTTCCCTTAAAAGCTCAAAGGTGTCAGTTAGGAATAAAATTGAAAACAAAGAGAAATTATATAAATTACAGTTGCTATAAATTTCAAGTTACAATATCAAAAATTGAAAGGGAAAGGAAAAAAATCTGTGGTTGTAAGACTTCCTAGGGACTATAAAGAACTGCTCCAGCCTGATAGTAATTAAGATAGATAGAAATCATGAGCATTCTTCTATAAGCAAATTTAGATAACTTTTACTCCTTGTTCCAGAATAGATACTTGGGCTTTTTCACCTGCTTTAATAAACTTTGGAACTCTTGTGAAATTCCAGAGGGGTGCTAATGTTTTATCAGTAGTCAAAAAAGGACAATTGCAATGTCAAGAAAATATGGGCCCACATCAGAACCCCAAATAATAATGGGAATAAGAGATTTAATTTTTAAAGATTTCAAAGGAATTCAAATAATTCCAATCTTTTTTACGAAGACCAGGTCTTATCCAACTTCTCTAGATTCATTCTTTTGCGAGATTGCTCATTTGGTTAACTGCATATTGATGATTTAAGACAGTCTGAAAGAAAGTGTAGTACCTATGCTATCATTGGAGTACATGTTAAATTGACTAAGACTTGCCTAAATGACTTATGACAAAAAGTGGCTGATGGTACAGAACCTTCATTGGTTGGGTATGTTTCTGTGAAAAAAGGGGGTCACATCTGAAAATGACATGAGGAGGAGAGAAATAGTAATGAGGAACAACCAGTTGTGAAGTAGCCTGAACTAAGTAGCAAACTGGGCCTTGTTAGTCAGAACACATGTAGTATAGCTACGTAACAAACACAAACAATTGTAGGTACTATGCACTAAGAGGGAGATAGCACTTGATGAAAAAGATTTAGGGGTTGTAGTTACTAACTCACCATAAACAGTTGGACACTGGTAGCAGGAAGGTTAATCTGTATCGGGACTAGGAAGCGGGCAAGATAGATTTATCTCTGGATATATTACTGATGAGACCAATCTTCTATACTGTGTTCCTGCCCATGATTTGGGAAAAAGACCAAAAAAAACCCCAACATTGAAAAATTGGAGAGAGGGCAGATTAAGAGCTGAAAATGTGATTTGAGAATTGAAGAAATATGCTGCTAAGTGAGACTTTAAGAGCTCGGTCTGTTTGTTGTATCAAAAAAGATTGACTTGATTACAGCATATAAGTACTTCTATGGAGAAAAAACCCCGGTGAATTCTGAAGGGCTCTTTAACCTAGCAGAGAATGGCATAACAAGAAGCTGTGGTGGAAACTGAAGTCAGACAAATTCAAATGAAACACAAAATTTTTCTTCTTAACGTGACAATACATCAGTGGAATAAGCTAACAAGGGCACCAAGAAATTCTTAATGCTTTTATGTCCCCCAACCAGGAAAGGATGTCTTTCTGGAATACAGGTTTTAGCCAAATGCAGGTTACTGCCCTCAGTGTTGGCACATTCATGAAATGTAATGACATAGGATACAGAAGAGATCAGGTCTTATTACTAATTATTTTTTGTGGTCCTCCTTCATTGTTTCTTCTTACACACAGTAAATATAAGAAGCCTACTGGTGAGCATCTGCTCAAGATAATATTCTTTGTCAACTGACTGAAGTCAGTCTCTACGAAGAATATGACTACCCCGAATGTGTAGGCTTTTAAATGATTGCAGTACAAGATACATTCTTGGCAAGCAGAATGTGAGATATCAAGACAATCAAAATTAATCACCTCTTTTCATTTGTTAGTGCACTAAGCAGACAAGATTTCAATTCATCTGGGTCACAAAGGAGCTCAGAAGCGCTTAAGGAGTTGTTGAAGGAAAGGGCAGAAGCATGAATCCATTAAAAGCACTAGCCACCAGACTTAGGTAACATGGTAATTAAAGTGTGAGCTCTGAAACACTGGCAGACAAACCAGACAACTAATTCTATATGCAATATTATACTAGTAAATATACATCAGTTTTAAATATGTATGGGTTTCTTGCACAGCTTGTGCATAAATGAATTAAGTTACCTCACCTGAAGCTATGATCCCCCATAACGAGCAGTGGTATGCAGTGAAGACTAAAAGGTTTGACACTGACAAGTAATACCTACCTCTCTGAAAGCAGCCGCGATGACACAACTGAATTGTGCTGCACATAAACTATTGAGAACCACATTGAAACATTAATGAACTAACATTCTTCTTAAATTGTTGTATTTGCCAGGATGTGAACTTGCATCTTCTCACATCTGCTCACAAAGCTGATACAGCAGTGTTCACCTCAGTGCCCTTTCTGTTCCCATCACTTGTCCCTTTCCCTGAAATTTGTTCTATGAAGACACAACCTTTTCATCAAGTAAGGAACCTCCTTGAAACCATGCAGAAAAGCAATGGCTGTAAGTAAATAGTCAGAACAGTAGAATAATAATACATTCCTCAACTGAAGGAAGAAAAAAGTGACAGAGGGAGAGTTTCTTTTAGAGTCAGCACGTAATTTTTTTTCCATTCCACTACCCTAAAATTTAAGGGTGCTTTCTGAACAAGAAAATAGTTTTATCCAGAAGAGACTCAAATATTTTTAACTGTGTAATTTTGGTATGCAAATCTTAACAAGCTGTGAATGGTTCTAACTTTTAGAAATTATTTAGAAAAATGCCAGGCCCTGTCCAAATGATCTGAAAGATGGAAGTTTTCAACATCACCAGATACTTTTGTAAATCTTACCTGGAAAGTACTTAAAGTAGGGTCTTATCTCTTTATCTTTTTCCCCAGGAAAAGCTTTAGGTTCCCTTTTTAGAATTACGAAGAATTCCCAATTCCAAACTGAGTAAACAAACAAAGACTGCAGGATCTCTGTGCTTGTGAAAATCAGATCCCATTGCATTAATAATTGAAGTGTCATGGTTACCTCCACTGGAATCAACATCACCTATGGAACTCAAACATTAGTAGTCTGGTGCAGGTAATCGAGACAGGGAAGAAAAAGCATTAAGAGGTTGAAGGGCATTCATTACCTTTTTGATGCCTGGAGGAATAATGTTGCGGTGCTGCTGAAGGCCAACCAAAGGTGAAAACTGATCATATTATACAGTAAAGTGAAGAAGTAGTTAGGCTCTCAAGTTGCAGCATCTGATGCCCTCAAAGGAACAATATTACATCAGCTGGCTGACAAAACACATTGTTCAGAGCATCAAAGCTCAAAACAACAAACATCAGTAGGTGATGCTCAGACCCTTAAGGCATCACCAAAGACAACAAAGCCAGCAGAAGGAATCCTGAATTTAAGCACCAAAATATGGCTACAGGACACTTTGTGGAGATACTTTGCATCTCAGAAGAGATCAAATGTCATTCCCTTGAGACACATGTAGACTGTGATATTCAGACATCCAAAGGTCACACATGCTATGCAGAGTCTAGGTGGGAGCACTGTTCATCAGCAACAAAAGGCTCTGCATCCTTAGGGAGCAGGGTAAGGAGCAATCAAATAGCACTGCTGTCCTTGCTGGTGGTGATGAGCAGGAGACAACAGCAACAGCTTGAAGGTGTCAGAGGCACTGAAAAGACATCCCACCACTCCACTGCATGCCTGGGCTGGTCAACATGCTCAGGCCCATTGCAACCTGTTGTTACTAGCTTTGAGCCCACTTGCATCTCAAACAGAAGTTCACTCAAATTTCCGGCAAGTCTTTCATGGTTTCATAGACCCAGTTTAGATACCCATGTCACATATTTAAATCTATTAAATCATCTTTGTATTTTCATGAGGGAAGAAAGCAGGGGAATCCAAATAGGGCCGTTTATAACCCTTGAACACACTTCCTTTCAAGACTGACTTTTGTTAATTTAAGTTAATAATGATAATTACAGATTTGACTGTTATTGCTCCCATGTTTAATAAAAGAAGCCTGGCAACATACTTTATTAAAGGGTAGACTACCCGAGGTGTCTGAGCTCAAAACTGTGATACTATTTTTCCATAACTGATACATTTTCTACATTCTCCTTTAATCAGTGCTGGCAAATGAGGTCATGTCATATCCATTCTTAATGCTGATTTTGGTGGGCAGTGAAGGAATTTAAAACCTCATAGGAGAAAGAACTTTGAAGGATTTGGGAATCAGCATACTGTTTCACCCAGTATATTTTAATCAAATATTTTCCTGGGATAGATGTGTGCTCTAGGAAAATCCTCATGATAAAATAATACTTAACAAATCTCATTACACAGGTTTATGAAGTCACTTGCCCCTTCTGTAATTCAGAGGGATTAAATCACTCCTGAAAATTAAAAATAGGATGATCAACTGATTAGAGCAGGGCTTCTGTTTCCTATTTGAATCAGGCAGACAAAATGGGGAGCAGAAGCACTAAGGAAATCATGTTGAGGAATTGTAACAAATGAGGATATTTCAAATCTCAGACTCTAATTTGATCTCAGCATCTCATTGATTACAAACAAAAAGGCTATACTAGTGCCATTATTATGGTTTATAACATTACCAAACTCTTTTGATGGCCATATAATTCACATTTGCCTGTTTAATTGTGTTGTAGACAGAGAAGCCTAGGCAAAAATGGCTAATAAAAGCAAGGTGTTTTCATCCTTATTGTGTGTCTGTACTTGATGTTTTTTAATAAGCAGAGATACTAAAAGTGCACACATCTTTTTTTTTTTTTAATGCAAGAATCTTAACATTCTGTTTTAAGCGTAGAAAGAGAAAGGGTCACAGAGGAGGAATAGAAAAAATTTAAAGAAACACCAGACACTGCCATGGGTCACTGCAGCTAGTGTGGGCATGTACCAGCTATCTTTAAACTAGTGAGGCTGGATATTGCTGAAGAAGTAGCAAAAGTAACACAATGCTCAAGGCAAGCTGCAGACTCCTCCTCAAGGCTGGGTTTTTTGGCACTTGGCCCACACAGAGCTGCACGCTGCTGCAGCCAGCATGCTCTAGTGCTATAACAGATAATCATATGTGCTAGCAGAACAGAGGAAAGATCAGTCCTTAGTTTATCTTGGAAGTTAGGAGATAAAATCCATGTATGAAGATTACAAAAGTTGAAGATGCAGTTAGCAAAAAGACAGGGTTTCACTCACCCATCAGCTGCATCAATTACACTCTCCCACAATGGCTCTTTTCCAAAATCATTTATAGGTACTTTTCAATCAGGCTTCACTGGACATCCTTGAGACAATAAACTCCGAGGAGCACAACAGTAGAGGTGGCAAAGCAGGGATGGGGCAAACTCATCACTTTTACATTTTGTAATGTCAGGAATCTTAAGAAAACTTTGTATGCCTGGTTTTCCACATAAAGCAGTTTGCCCATTTGTTACCATAACCCCTCTCCAAAAAATAGTATCTTGCAGTTTTCCAAAAGAATAAAAACTAGGAAATTTTGAGTGGGCTAAGTATATGCTGTCCTGAAATAACTTTGTGGGAAAAGCTGCAGTCGTCGCGTTAGCAAGCCATAAAACAAAAGGCATGGATATTATTTCCAGAATCAGGATTTAAGTTATTTGTAACTTGCAGCCACCAGAAGGGAGCATGACCCCAAGAAATGCACTCAAACAGGTCTGTTCATCATTCAGCACTGGTCTTCATGTGGTACAACTTGGAGGCAGATACAGATATCACAGAGTGTAAGTGGAACACGTCTACATTGTCTTCCAGAGTGTGTGACCATACTAAGTAAGGAGAGCTAATGCATGAACTTCCCCTCTCAGCAAACCTCAGGAAAAGAATGACGTTTATATTCATTCAAGGCAGATTTTATATTAAATCTTTCCTCTTGCAAAACAAGAGTCACAGGCCACCTAACATTCAGAAGGATGCAAAGCAGCAGGCAATTTCAGAACCATACTGAGCAGTGTTATTTAGAAAAAAGGAGCCTGTGGGTTCTGGAAATGAAATGACTCCAACACTCACTTGCATGGCAAATGTAGAATTCTGTGCACAAATAATGTACATTGAGCATCATGAAGCTGCATTTGGAGACAAAAAAAAAAGCTGCTTTGAGCTATCTTCATATCTGGTGTTTGACCTCACTGCAATGAGCATTATTTCTTGTATGTTTACAAAGGCCTGCTATGCCTGAAGTCAGAGCTAAAATGAAATCTGTTGTGTGTAGGGATGTCATGGCTGGGATACAGAGATGAGACAGGCAAGAAGGACAGATGCCACCATCCCACACCCAGAACAAAGTATTTTTTGCAATGGTAAACATGTTTTGAATAATGCAAATAATGTAGATTTGAGAGCCCATGTCAGGTAGCTTACTATTCCTGCATCTTTCAGAAGTGAAGCAGCAATAAAGGACTGATGTCTTCAGGACAGTATTAGCTATATAAAACTAGAAGGCACTTCTGACCTGCATCAGCTCTGTCATGATAGCAGAGACAGAAATTAAGTAGTTCAGTGTCCCTTTTGTCTTTTTGCTCACAGCCAGGTAAAAAAGCACAGCTATGCCAAACCTTGTTATTGTGATAACAGTATCTAGCCCCCTCCCTACAGAAAGTAAAGTGACTGATTACTTCCTGTGGACACACATTCAACTGTAATTCAAGTCTCTCCTGAAGCATCTGGTTATTGTACAGCTTCCACAGCACTGAACTACATCATCACCTACAAATAGGCAATGAGTAGGACAAGGAGGCTTTAAAAATTCAAACTCAAGAATAAGAAACAACATTACTGTGAGTTGGGCATAATACAGTGCATGGCAGTAATGACCTCAACTTATTTGTGTGTGTGTGCAGTTATTTCTCTGGAAACTCATTATAGTGAGAAAAAAAGGTTAGTTTGTGACAGCATTTTTACTGAGATCAAAGGAGATAAGAAATATAAGCACTTTTCAGGACAAGAATTACACCAAGCAGCTCACTCCTCTTAGCATCTTCAACTCTTGAATAACTTTTGAAAAGTCCCTACTGCTAGATTGAAGAAAACAACTTGCATAAAATCAATCTACAGAAAAGTCAAGTCAATGCCAACATCTTGCTGAGAGTTACCTATTGCACTCCCAAGAGAGCAAGAATCTGAATTCCTGTCTCCCACATCCAGTGTAGTGCCCTGCCCATGACATACATTTCATATTTTGAGCCTGAGAATGAACCAGTGATATAAAATTGTTACATAGCAAAAAAGGAAGAGAAATACTAGCCCCTAACTAGGAGAAAAGCCTATTCTTGATGCTGAAACACCATAACCCCTGTTTCTGCTTCTTAAGGACCAGGAAGACCACTTCCTCCAAAGATGGCACCTGTCAAAATTGCCAGCTATTTCTGATGATAGAGCTGAGGCAAAGCTAGGACAGCTCTAAGAAAGGCACTGGTGTAATGTAAAATATGATACTTAAAGAGTACAGCACACCTTTATTCTGCAGTAGAGTTTTGTTGTGAATACCTCTAGACGCTAGGATCAGAATATTAATGAAGGAAACTGGAATTTCCAGTGTAGAAAAGACATTGTGTAAACAAATGAAAGAATAGTAGAACTTTGAACAAGAGGACTTTTTGGACTGGTTTTGGCCAAATATTCCCTTCTGCAAAGACATTCACAAATGAATAGCTGAACTGGAGCCTATGCACCGCTATTTCTTTTGCTGTCAAACATTTTGGGAGCACAATTAGATATTAGGATTATGTGAACTGGTCTCTTGAAAACTGCAATTCACACAGTCATTTTGAGAGTTTGGGCGGGTTTTATTTAGAAAAATAATTAAATAAATAAAAACTTAGTTACCTGCAAAACAAGGGAACTCTTTCATGCAGTGTGCTAGTATCAGGTAGGAAGAAGGATTCATTATTTCCAATAATATTTTTTTTTTATTTAATCATTCAGAACTGGTTTTCTCTTGACACACCCTCCACTCAGACTGCTAAGGCATTTGGTGCCAAGACAGCTTTTCTCTTGGGTTCTCTTTGGATTTCACAGGTAAAGAAAATACAGACTGTGATTGCACACTCAATCAGCTGTATTCAAAACAGTAGAGGTGACAACACTGCATAGTTCTTGTACTCAGCAGCACAGAAGAAAACAAAGACTTACTCTACAGGCAAATCAGATAGAATGGAGTCTAATCAGTCACGGAATATGAGGCCTGCCAGCAGTGCAATGGAAAGAAATCAAAATGAACTTCCACCTTGTTTTAGAAAAGATGCCGGTATCATTCTACAAATAAACTGAACTATTGGAAATATCTGACAATAAACCAAAAATGTATAAACATGCATACAGGTAAAAATGAACTAAAGACAAAATACGTAATTTTAACATATTCTTTTAGTGCCTATGTAAAGCAATACAGAGTAGTATACAACACTTCTAGGGAAAAAGATGCCATTAAATTATATACTTCCCAACCAGCAGTGGTCCATTAAAACCAGTTACATTCCCTCCTGAATCACAGACACCTTCATACGTTTAATGTTGACAGCAACATGAACCCAAAATATGTAATTTTGCATCATCTGTGTTGCATCCTGTGCATAAGCAGCCCATAAAGGTTTGTTTAGACACAGTTTTAGCATCTGTAGCAGTTCAGGCATAGAAAAACTAAGTGGCACTGAAACAGATTCTCTTACTGCTGTTATTTAGAAGTGCTAAACCAGTATCTCAAATCAGCAAATCACCTTTTAAAATAGGGCTATTGATATTGATATTGATATTGATACAGATATTCTTAATCATGTAACTATTTGATTCTTTCTCAAAGGTCAATCCTGACAGCTTCAAACTTTTCAATAAAATTTTATTAATATAGTCCCCTAATATAAATTGACCTACTGTAGCAGAATTAGGTATTTCAGATTGCTTCCAGTTTTTCAAGATGACTCTTTCTGGCCAGTTGCTTTTTATTTCAGCATCGGGCCATCAAAAAACAACAGTGTGACTATTTTTGACAGTGTTCTGTAAATCCAGCAATATATTCTTTAATCCTAGTCCCTTGTAACTCTGCAATTTTCAGTTGCAGATTGGCAGTAACCTTTTAGGAACCATACTGTGTAGTTCAGGGTTTTTTTAGATGTCAAACAAATTCCTGAATATTCTCAATAGTAGAATGAAGATAATATTTGTGCCCCTAGTTTTCAAGCAGAAACCTCTGTTGATACAAAACCGGATTTTTTAATTTTGGGTTTTTTTTTTGCTTAACAACTCTAGAATTGTGTATCTTTTACACTTTACTGCTCCTTTTTTTTTTTACTAGAGGCTAGTTTTCAGAACTGGAGCAGTAATGGAACTTTGAGTATCCCAAAGAGTACTCTCTTTTTCATTTCCTTTCTTCTTTGTTGGAAGAAATACTTAAGTGTCTGACCCAGCACAGAATCATTAGAAAAATCTCATAGTTTCAATTTTGTTACTCTGAGACTTTTTTCAGTGTTCTAATTCTCACAACAATAAAAGTCAGACACTAATTAGTTTTATAATAAGGCAAGCTATCAAAAATGGAGAGAGCTAATTAGTATTTCTCTCTTAGCAGTCAAAAAAAATCCAATTCAGTAGAAAGGTTACAGCAAAATTGCGAATAACAGGACTGCATTCAGGAGTTTTCCAGAACCTGCAGAGTACTAAAAGGACTATGGAAATTTTGGTATATAAAGGCATAGTAAAGCCAACCTTTCTGACTTACTTGGAACTATGCATGAGACTTTCAAAGGCTTGCAACTCAGAGTTCAGTTCATCTGTTTAGAAAAGACCTGGTGATTTGTGTGCTGCAATGCCAGTTTCTACAACATAATTACTCATGGACCCTTTCACAGCCCCCTCTTGGCTGTGGTCTGCTCCAGAATGTTATGTATCACCTCTTGGTGTGGAGAATGGGCTTTCACTTGATTTCTCTTTTACAATGTCTACACATCTGCTTACTTCTGCTTTGTTTAGAGGCTAGAAGCATATGGCCCTTAGTGTCTTTGAAATCCTGTAAAGCCATTTTAAGAGGCATTGTCTATGACAGAGTCTAAGAGATAACATAGTTTGACAGCAGTCCCACCTGGAGAGCTCTGATTTTATAAAAGTACATAGGAAAGGCCAAATTGTCTATCTGATCCTTGCTACTATAGACAAGGACAGTGAAAAAGAAAATAGACACACATGGTAGCAACACAGAAAAGCAAACCAAGATTCCCATGCTAGTCTCTTACGAGACCCTTCTTTACCCCACAGTAAGTTCTAACATGAAAACAAACATTCTAAAAAAAGTTAGCTTATTTTCAGAGTTTTTTCTTTCTTTCTACAAGATTCAACAAGATCTCTGTAATGTTGAGTGGTCAACATAAAATGGGTCTGAAAGTCTGTGCCAAGACAGTTTCTAGTGTATCTCACTATCTGGATATCCATAATTTCTACTAACAGAGAACCTCACCAGCTGTCTCAGAAGACAGAGACCAGTGAGAAAACTGAATGGATGTGGAGGGTAAACAGCTGTTCAAATAATGATGCATTTTGTCCAAGCATCGAGGGTTAAGCAGGTTGCCAGATTTGCAGCGAAAAAAAATCATCCAGAGCACATCGCAAGGGAAGACTTGGAAGGTTTTGGTCTCTGTCAACAGTGCAAGCAATTGTTTACTTTGTAGGATCTTCTAAACTTCTTTAAGGGTCAATTCTCATGATACTTTAGAGCCTAAGCACACTGATAATGCCCAATCTGTTCTGCTCATTTCCTATGGTGTGGTGCACTTTTGTAGTTCTGCCTTTAGTGTTACAGACTTCAAGTTTGGGGAAGGTGTTCTGCACACAAAGTAGCATATCTGTAGCATCTGTAATAAACATTTATCACAGGGTTTTCTGCTACTGCAAAGGACTACATTCAATGTCTGAGGTGCTTACTTCAAGGTGTCTGTTCTCTCTAGGCGGTACTTCCAGTTATGCGTTAACCAATTTAATGGGTAGGTCCCAGGAAGTGTGCTCCAAGTCACAGAATCACGGAATTGTAGGGGTTGGAAGGGACCTCAAGAGATCATTGAGTCCAACCCCCCAAGCTTACCCTGCTCAGGCAGCAAGAAGAAAACCAGACAGTCTCCAGAGCCATCAACACCACATAAGCTCAATATTGCTGTTAAAACAAAATAATAAATAAAAAGCAGAAATTTCTCAGTCAGACTGCAGCTACTGCTGCTTCCACCATCCCCTTTCTCACCCCAGGGAATCAGACTTCACACTGCAGATGTTTCCACAATACATCCACCTGCCCAGCTGCCTGATATATTAACACCAGACTCAAAACAACACAGGTTTTCCATTTATCTCTTTCTTTAGCTGATCACAAAGCTTGGTCTGCAGATTTTAGTCCTTTCCCTCCTGAAATTTGTCAACTTATTTTAGACATTTTTTAACTTCAAGCAACCTGCTATCATTGCCACATAACACAATTTCAGAGCCAATAGTAAAGAATGGTGCTGAGGACAAATAGCATAATCAACGTGTTACCTAGATCCTGCCCTGAACTAGTTTAGGAATTACAAGGAGAAATTCTGTCCCCATAGAAGTCAAGAAAATGAATTACTCTTAACTATAACAGAGTCAGATTTTTCAGTTGTTATGACTAAAGCTCCAAGTAAAGCATTTTATATTGAAAGCTCCCTTTGTGACTACCACCAGAGGACCCAAATCAATTAGTGAAGTATTTGGAGGAAAATATGAAGCCAAAAGTAGATCCACATTTACACATATGCTCACACACACCCTCCTTCATCCATTCTCCTTCTCCGATCCATCAACATACCTGACCCAATTTCAAAATCCCTGTTGTTGCAGATGTTGCTGATACAAAGTTTGTTTCAGCTTATTGGGAAGACACATTCATCAGAAAAACAATGCAGTGCAGCAGTGTCATCTTCTGTCAGGAGCAGCTGGAATTATTGCTTACTTGGTCACCCCAAGGCATTCATAATTGGGAGGCAAGAGATGTGTGTGCCAAGATAGGCTGTAAAAGACACATTTTATGCCAAAAGCAGGTTGGGAACATCTTTGTAAGTACAGCAAATGGTTTCATTTATACCTTAATGAAGTCAATTTTCTTGGATTTCATTTTCACGGTGTGCATAGAATCATTAGATCTGGTGCAATAAAGATTGAAGTAACATACATTTATGATGATGCAGTACCAAAACTTGCTACTTCTCTCTGCAACAAATTTATAATTCCATGATAAAGAAAAAAACCTCCCCAACAGCTCACATTTCTGACTATGCCAATACGTACCCGAAGATTTAACTCTGCAGTGAAGTGACATTAGTTTAACCCAAACCATGATAAAGAAGGAAAGAAGGAAGGAAGGAAGGAAGGAAGGAAGGAAGGAAGGAAGGAAGAAAGAAAGAAAGAAAGAAAGAAAGAAAGAAAGAAAGAAAGAAAGAAAGAAAGAAAGAAAGAAAGAAAGAACGAAAGAAAGAAAGAACGAAAGAAAGAAAGAAAGAAAGAAAGAAAGAAAGAAAGAAAGAAAGAAAGAAAGAAAGAAAGAAAGAAAGAAAGAAAGAAAGAAAGAAAGAAAGAAAGAAAGAGAAAGAACTCTGAAAATAAGCTAAGTTCAGTGAATTTAGTATTCAAGTTAATTTATCTACAAAGTGTGTTAGTTTAAACCCTGCTCACTAAGTTTAAACCATAACCACCTTATCTTTCAATGCACCTGATAGCTTTCAATACCAATGAACAAGGTTTTCCTCTAAGATGTGAGACTGTGGATGGAAGAGGTGAGGTTATGTATTTCTTTGTATTTCTTTCTGCCAGGTCCCTATAGGAATAGGCTGACAGAGGGTAGCAAGCAGCAAAGAGGCTGTAAGAGCTTAAACCAGTGCAGTTGTTTTCTTAGCAACTTAGATTAGCCTTAACTGCAAACACAGTTCTAGCAGCTTCACCGAATGGGTGACAAATTGTTATCACTTGTCACGTTCTCTTCCTTAGGCCATAGTCTGAGTAGAGCTGCCTGTGATGAAAGGAAATTAGCCATCTCACTCCAGATGAAGGAAGACTGTGGGCAAGGTTTCCCCTTCCTACTCCTTCAGCTCTACTACTCAGTGCATCCAGCTCAGGTTCATCACCAGAACTGTGCTCTGCACTTTCCCGGTGGAGCACCCTCCTGTCCTCTTCTCTCTTCAGGGGTAGGCTGAAAAAGCCTAACTTGCTACTTACTACCTGTTGGTACTTATTGGCTCTTACTAAACTGCACAGGTTCTGTGTATGGATGAAGAGTAGAGGAAGAACCTTTGTTTTCTGGCTGGCAAGGTTGAGGTCAAAGCTAAACCCCGAAGTAAATTGCAGGACTACTAACACTTTGGCCATACCTGTAAACAAAACTGAGAAACAAGTTACAAAACTCTTCAGTCTGACACACTGCAGACCACTGACTCCCAAAATTTTTAGTCCAGCCCTCCCTTCAGTGAACCATTTTGCAACTGACCATAACCAGTGGCTTTTGTGCAGTATTGCTTGATTGAGGGCTCTGCAGAGCACTGGGCTAGCACCTCTGCACCATCTGCATGTGTGAGTACAGGCTAGTTGTACCCAGAGGTCTATGTGTTGAATTTCATTACATAATACAGAAACATCGTCCGTGACCTCCAGAGCCTCCATACAGCATTCAGAGAAGTCACTCTGCAAAGATCAGGTTGCAGGACTGGAGCCAAAGACAATCACACACAAAGCTGTGCTATAATAAGCTCTTTCCTCGTACCTCTTCCTCGATAAATAAAACCTCCAAATGGTCAAATATTACTAAATAAACCCCCCACATAATTCAAAGATATTATCAAATTCATTCATTACTTATCAGAAAGTATTTTAACTGAAATTTTCCAGCATAAAACCAAAATTACCTGGAATTGCCAGATGCCAGTACATTTTAACCCAAGTAAGTAGATGATCATTATTCTTCTAAAAGCAGTAAAATAAAACAGTCACAACACAGAGGAAGAGAACACTGATCCAGTATGACACTCCTGACTTTCAGATCAGAGACCTATGAAAACAGTACTGTCCTGTCAAGATACGGAAAAATGAACTGGATGAAAGTCACCTAGGGAATGCTAATTAGTCCTGTGCTTCTCTGTCCACTCCTGACAAGCCATGTGTCTGCTTCTTTCCTCTGCAACTGAAAGAGTGAAATTTATGACAGTCGTTGCTGGTCTGCATTGACCATTAAACAGATAGATAAGGTTACAGGAGATCTATTTGTTAGGTTATCTTATAACCAAGCTGGAAAGCATGCATGTTTAGGAATGAAAAGGAAGGACTGTACTGAAGAAGAGGATTATGGCTGTGTGATCAAAATTGTACAGGACAGAGTACCTCAAGGCAAAAGCCTGAAAGGACTTGACTCAGAGCAGCAACATGCAAATGCACAGTTTCTGTGGGAATACAGTATTTCAGTCTAAAAAGAAGCCACTTGGGATTAAAACTGGGGCAACACTTGTAAGGCAAAAGCACCATGTGGTCACATTTATTATTTTTTTTAATTTGAGGGAGCAAGGGTTTTCCAGTCTTATCCCACATACACATTCCTAGTCTCAGAATATGAAACCAATTCAAAGCCAGTGGAGTAAGTATCCACACCTTTATTCTCCACAAAGTTTCTTTACTGTTGCTGGAAATTGTTAGCCATTAATAGCAAAGGTTCTTTTCTTTGCTGGTCAGCCTTGTTGCTAAATGTCTTCATTATGACCCTGCCACACACACAGTGTTAATCATTACAGTGTATTACAATGGAACTTAAAATATTCAAAATTTTCAATCTTAATAACTGTATACTGCAAACTGGGCAGGTCTGGGTACTGACCTCAGTTCTGGACCATGATCATTGATGCCATTAGGTGTCAGGATGCTCCCAGCCCAGTTCCCACCTGTCCCACATCCTGCCTGGGCTCAGTTTTGGAGTGGAATAGTATTGGCATGACCTTGAGCCATTTGGGCTCAGTCATCATGTTTGCAGAAGGTGGGAGAATTGAGCCATGTGAACATAAACTCTGTACTACCTGGCCTGAGGGCAGAGAATGCTCCCTGGCCTGTTTTATCTAGCATTAGAGACACTGCATCTACACAATCTTTACAGTACTGCGCAGCAGAAGGTCATCTTAAAGCCAAACTGTCACACTAATTGCCAACAGGAAGGTCCTCAAGATGGCTTTTTGTTGAAGCCATTGGCACTCAGAGAGGGAAACTGACCTTGGATGTGTCTTAGGCTTCACGGTATACTTACAGGTGTCCTTATCTAGCAGATGAAGGGAGACTGAATTAATTTTAATAATTGAACCTTGGTCAAAAGGACTTTAAAAAAAAAAAAGTTCTCTGAAAGAGAATAGGTATATATTTAGGTTCAAGAGAACTAGAACTTTTTTCCAACTATGAAAACCATCTGACGCAGCTCAGGAAATCTGTAAAACTTTTACTGAAAGACTTCACATCCTCACAGTTTAGATCACCAAATCAGATTTTTTTTCAAGAGGAAGCGAAATGAAAACGATCGTATTTTGACGTCATTAATGATCTCATGTGAACTCTTAACATGGACATTTTCAGTTCCAGCAATCTATGCTCAAATGCAATAGATGAGGATATTTAGGGTTTTCTTTTTTAAAAAACAATAATAAGACAGCATCTAACTCTTTTGATTCCTTTGCAAGAAATGTTCTCCATATTGATATTTTCATGTTACAAGAATCAGGGCTCTGCAAGACATTTTGAACTGGTTTAACATCAGCAGGTAGAAGAAATGCTATGAAATAGGTGAAGTGTGAAGTTGCATGAGATATTGACTTGAGTGCAAGTGAAAAGCAAATGTGCTAAGATGGATACTTGGAAAAGGAAATAGAAGAAACCCAAACTGACACTGAGAGCAAGATTTCTCAGAAACCCGATTCCCTGCAATATCAGGGACCTGTGCAAATCACAATCAAGCCAGATTTCCTGCAAAAGCAGTGGATGAAGGATGGGATAAGTAACAGAGTTCTCCTAGGCAGCTGGGATGAAGATAGGTCTCAGGAAAGAAGAACATACCACTGCAAAGGCTAAAGGCCAAAGGAAGCAGGCAGAGGGCCAAGTTCAGGTCTCTCTGCCAAGAGAATCCAAAAGAGCAAATTCCAAGTCCCAGAAATATCAGTCAAGAATCCCTAAACAGAGATACAAAATCTGAGCATATAAGGAGATGGTACACATTAGGTATGCACACACAGATGAAGAGACCAAGACTGTGAAGATCAGAATCAGATTCCCAGAATTCAGTGTTTAGGGTGTCAGTGCCTAGGCATGATGGGAAAGAGACAGGGTCATGAATCAAAGAACCTGACTTTAATTTCTGGCAGCTAACTGGAGGAACTCAGGGTGTCAGCTCTGGAGAGAGAGGAAAAAAATTATTTTGAAAGTTCATATGTCAAACAAGTGCATACAAGATCAGTTTGCAGGAGGGAAATTAAAACTATATTCTCTACAGCACAGATAATCGACAGGGATCTGCACGGGGACACTGGCAATATTCTCGGATTCTGTGATTTATGCAGCCAATTCATGTTTTCCATGAATTGTGCCTTCAGAAACTTTAGCGTAACAAACTTTTTGTATCAATGTCACTTCTGGCTATTAAGGAAAGCACACAAAGGAAAATAAACCTTCAGTGAAAGCTTTCACTGAAGGTTTATTTTCCTTTGTGGTTTTTTTTGTAGTCTTCATAAACTGCTTCATTCCCAGTATTCATGTCTTCAGAGCATGATAGAGGACTGTATCTGGTAAACCTGTGACAGAATCTCGCAAAAGGCTCCTGCTGACAAAGTTCTGAAAGTCTCTTCAAATACTGGATCTCATGAGAGGGTCTATCTGTGCTTTCTGGTAGTACCATGGCCTTGTTCCTCCAGCAGCCCATGCACTAGGTGCCACTACTGGCCAATTACAGATCACATTAGTCAAGCATATCCTCCATCATCAGGCTCCACAAAGCAGGAGAAAGGGTAGAATGTTACATAGTGGATTGTTAAGACAAAGGTGAGGAAAACAAGATGTGGCACCATGGCAAGAATCTTGTGAGTAATCATGAGATTTATGTGATACCATGGCAGGAACCTTGTGAGTAATCATGAGATTTGACAGGTCTATGATTTCCTTAATCTAAAATAAAAGGAACATGTTATCCTTTTGGGAGGAAAAGAGCTTGGGGCCTGTAATCCTAATAACATCCTAAAATTAAGCCTAATAACAACCCTCAGTAACTGAAAGGTCAAAGAAGGATTATTGCTAGGTTTAGCTAAGGAAATTCACTTATAGTTTTAATTAATGATATCCAACCACCTTAAACATTGATCTTTGGACTCTCTTGAGCATGTCTCAGAATGCATTCACTGGGCCTCTCTATCCTAAACTGCAAGGAAGAAGTTGATGATGGTTACCACGGGGCCAAAAGTGTAGACAGCAACATGAGTCAGCCTGGGCTGCCTAAACCTGATTATACGTCTCATGTATTTGCAGCTGTGAGGACTGTGGGGGGTAGTTCTGTTTCTCAGACCATTTGCCAGGCAGGAGACACTCTCAATGGAGCATACAAAGAGGGGAAAACAGGACAAGAAGCTTCCTTGATGGAAAACATCTGATCAGATTTCTCCCTTATCAAAAGCAGATCCAAACCAGAACTTTCCATATTCTTCTTGTCAATAATTTACAGTATAATTAGCATATACTTACCATCTCCTGCACACAGATGGACTAGAAAACTTCCATGAAGCATTACACAATCAAGAGGGCAAGAGGATGTTAGATGCAAGAGATCAGGGATCAAGAGCAGGAGCTGCAGCCGGTACAGACAGAAAGGTCTAATAACCGACTCACACTGACATTGACTGAAGTTTCAGCTAGCAGCAGAGAGCAGCATGAAGCCACCATTGAATGGAACTTGCTTTCTGATGTTCAACTAAGAAAGGAGGCAGCTGACAGGACTGAAATGGGCTCTGTCACAGTTAAGAGACCAACTTTATTCTCTCACTGTTGCTATAAACATTCCCTCAGTTTAACTGGTTTCCAGTAGTAAGTGCACAAACATGTCAGGAGGAAGATACTGCTTTTTTTTTTTTTTTAGCTGGATTTCAAGAATGCAGTCGCAATGACTTGCTTTTAGGGGGGCATGTAAGTGCCAATCCAGATGGGAAAATTGTGGTTTTAACGGGCTCCTTTCAAGCCCCACATTTGTAAGTAGCACATCTTGACAAACAGAAGAAAATTATATTTCCCAATGGGCAAAAAACCACTGTTGCCTAGAAATATACATATTAACATTTTTGCTTTATAGGGTATTGATTGAAAGTGAAAATATTACCAAGTGCCTCGCTAGCCTCATGCACTGCTCTCTTGTGCAGAGTAAGCTAACAAGTCCCCAGGCAAAGCACGGGGATGCTCTGTGCTGCGTATGACATGCTCACCTACCTTGTACATTTGAACATACATTGTACTGAGCCTGATACAACCATCCAAGTTTACAGCAGAGGTCATGTAGGTTTCTGCAGTGACAAATTAAAAAAAAACAAAAAACAAACCCAAACTGTTGTAAGAGCTGTGTGAGGACAAAAATGTCAAAAGTGAAACTTTCTGGCCTGCAACAATTTAATTCCACTATCCAAAGAGGTGTGCATGAGCTGGAGCTATCTTAGGAAATGCTGCTGGATTTTTCAACAACTTCACTATATCATCAAAACTTGCATATGATATCATCCCATAAAAAACCCAAACATGTCTCAATGCAATCCAACACATTTTCAAGCACTGCACCATTACAATCTGGAGTCCTACTAATTAAGCCTTGCAGGTGAAAAAAAAAATCCCCTGCAGAAATCATTCTGATTTTCTAAACTTTCCTCTAACTAGTTTTCTTTGTGTAACTTCTACAGCTGGCACCAAACATACATTACTGTGATTTCCTTGGCATGAGGTTGCAATGGCAGGAGGCCATGTTGTTCAAGTGATAAAGCTACTAAGTACCAGATGCACAAAAAGACGAGGGCATCTACATTCTGTTTGTCTCTGTATTTACCTCCCAGCCCTCAGGATGAGATACTTAAAACTGTTGGCCGACTCCTTCCCCATTTGGCATGTAAATCCTCAAGTCTCTCAAGGGAAAGCATGAGTGTTCTCCAGGTATCTAAAGCACTTGGGAGCATGCACACAGGTACTTAACTTCACTTGGCAGTGGAGTGCTGGGTCCCACCAGTGGGTGGTCCAGTTGACAAGGTGATCCAGGTGGTGGTCTGACAGCCCGTCTAAAGGAGGAGTACCACTCCTGCCTTTTGAAGCAGAGCTAACAGATGAACTACCCCTCTCCCTTTTGTACCACAATCTAGTGGCAAATTCACCAAATGCAGCAGCAGCAGCAAACACATTCAAAGCCATCTTCTGCCTGACAGGATTCACTCTGGTCTCTCCAGAATACTGTTCTTACCACAAGTGTCTGGCTATTTTATGGGGCAGGAGTCCTTACGATCTCTCTGGCTGAGCCTGTTTTCGCTTTACATAAAAAATTCAAAGCTCATTGTGTGAAAGTAAGTAACCTGACTCTGTCACCTAGTGCTCCCCAAGGACTTCTCATTGCTGGGATTATACAAGCACCTACAAATTTTGCAGTGAAATCAACATCGGTGAAGTGTTTGCTTGCTGGCTCTCTCCATAGAGGAATCACTGAATACAAAGCACAGCCCCCAAACTTTGAGTTATTTTACAAAAAAAAACCCAAACCCACCCCAAAATGAGGGGGTGTAAAAGAAGTATAGTCCCTGATCCTCAGATCAGAGAAGTCTCATTAAGAAAGATGGCTTAAATCCTGTACAGCAGGGCAGAACAGAGTGCCCTGATGTCTCTGCATGCTGGCCCTAGCCTCTGAGCTGCTGATTCATTCTTTAGGGGGAAAAAAAGAAAAAAAAAATAAAAAGGGCCTAACACAAATCCAGGCTCCAGAACAATTCATAATGCAAGTGAGAGGAGCGGCTGAAATGTATCTCACACTCTTACGATATACTGATTTGTGTTCTAGCACTTGTACCCAGGGACCACAAAGATGACTAAGGGCCTGGAGCATCTCCCCTATGGGGAAAGGCTGAGTGAGCTGGGGCTGTTCAGCCTTGAGAAGACTGAGAGGGGATCTCATCAATGTTTATATCTGAAGTGTGGGAGACAAAGGAAGATGGCCAACCTCTTTTCAGTGGCCTGTGGGGACAGGACAAGTGGCAGTGGTCACAAGTTGGACCACAGGAGGTTCCGCACTGATGTAAGAACTTCTTCACGGTGAGAGTGACAGAGCACTGGAACAGGCTGTCCAGGGGGGGTTGTGGTGTCTCCTTCTCTGGAGACATTCAAGACCCGTCTGGACACCTACATGTGTGACCTGCCCTAGGGAACCTGCTTTGGCACGGGGAGTTGGACTCGATCTCTGGAGGTCCCTTCCAAGCCCTACAATTCTGTGATTCTGTGACACTGGGAGCCTCTGACTTGTATTGACTTGCTATCCAGCAACAATTTTTCAGGTGAAAAGGACACCTGGAGAGTCGCTGTACTGTTTAGACAACCATCTTCTGCTTGTTTTCTTTCACAGAGAGAACTCTATGAGTCATCAGTATCATTACTGCCTCCCTTTTGCTTACCTAGCCTCATTAAAAGGATTACACTGATCAGCAAGGAGCAGCAATTTAACCAGCAGGTACTTTACAAACAAAGCTTCACCAGTTTCTTCCAGCTCCTCTGATAATTTTGCCACCTGAAAAAAATAAGGTACCCTGATCTTTCCTACACAGAACATCTGCTCTTGTAGAGTAGGATTTATTATCTGTTGTCTCAAATATAAAATGTGAATATGGTTTAATCTTTCCCACCAGCCTAACATCTCTATCTATAGTAAGTCTGAGATGCTTATCATTCTCTTGGCTAAGAAACTGCCCCTTACATGGCAGAGAACATTAAATGCTCCTTAAATCCAATTACAGTCAGAAGAAGATGAGTCACTGAGTGGCAACTAAAATAACCATGGCATTGAAGTTGTTTTCAGTGACTATTGCACAAAGTCTATGGAAAAAGTCCGCTTGAGTGACACCGAGAAAGAGTCTATTGGCAAAATCTGTCTCTTTTCAAAATAAGATAATAACAGTACATGAGATTAATGATCCAAAGTTCACAAAACATATATATGCTTTACAGAAATAAACTGTAAACATTTCTGAGATACAACAAAAAACACTTTGAAAAAGCTGTCATATAGCACAGAGCAGTATTGGGGGACACTAGGGTCTGCTCTTCTCATGCAACTGAAGAAGAGGTTTGGCCAGGGAAGATTAAAGGTGAGGCCTGCTCTACCTCAACAATAACACTAATGTAATGGCTATGGGCAAAGACAACCCCCCACTTCAGCAGAGGATTTAAGCAAATTCTCTTTCTTACCCTGCTAGGGCACTGTCTGGTGCTAACCTGGACAAGGGAGAACTCCCTCTTGCTCTGAAAAGCACTTCTTCATTTCAGGAGAAAATTATTTTCTTGGCAGTTTGGTGTATGACCAGGCACCCTGCCTGGCCTGCCATTCCACCTATAAGCAGCCTCTAGGTCTGATGTGATACCAGTGCAGAGAATTCTTTATCTATGGGTTTGCCTAAGCTGGTGCTTTCTGGTGCTTTGCATCTCTCAAGTGAATGTTGAAGTCCTTATTCCTCTCATCTCAATGGGATCTCTGCCAGAGAGGTATCAAGGCATAAGGATGCAGCTCTCAGGATTTTTGCTCTTCTGAACAGCATCTTAAAATTCTACAGCTATTGTTAAAGAAAAACTAATGAGTAAGATTTGGCACAAAGTAACAGCTCAGGCTTTAGATCTTATGTTTATTGCATTTCATTTAGTGAACTTCCTTGCATGGGTTTTAAGATGCAGCTTTCTACAGCAGTAGAAAATATTTTGATTTCTAATAAAAAAAAATGGTGTTGATTATTCAGGCCAATAGATCCACAGCAACCGTGACATTACTTGTGACAAGTGATGGGAACACTGGATATTTTTTGCCAAAGATAGTAAATAGGAAAACAGCTGAAAAATAGAGCCAGCACTGGAAGAGGTTAATGAGAAGCTAAATGATTTACAAGTACCATGTCCTCATTTGACTGGAAATTAGATAAATTAACCAAAAAAAAATAAAATCAATGCTTTAATGAAGCTGAAGAACAACTCCACAAACATCACAAATGGACTTGGAGACAAGGGGAGGGAGAGAGAGGAGGGAGAAAGAAGTGGGGAAAAAATGACAGCTTACATTTAAAATGTGCTTAGCAACCCAATGGAAATGGTAACAATTCAAATAGAAGCCTTTAATGTTGTTTCCTGAGGGTGTCAGACAGGGAAGGAGAAGTTGGTATACAGTAATCTTCATCTAAGACAGCTGATACAACTGTTAAAAAGAGGATATGGGTGAGTCTTATAACTGGGACATGCTAACCAGAATGCTAGCAGAAGTTTAATTTTAAACATAATAGACTTGCTGGACAGAGGAGACTTGTAAATGCTGGATCTAGAGGCTGGGTAGGAGGAAAATGAGCCTATATTAAGGAAGATGTTTGTGGGCTCTTCCAGGATATATTTCCCAAAACAAAAAAAAAGCAGAAAAAAAAAAAAAGCTATGCATTTTTTTCCTACTTCAGCAAACCTTCATAGCCACAAGATGAAAAGTATTGATTGTGCACCAAAGATAAATTCTCCATGAAGAGGAATACTTGTTGGGAACCTGCAAAGCCTTACCACATAGCAGGATTTTCACAAAGAAAATAGCGCAGCTCATTTGCAATAATTATCATCCTCAGACCCATTCTGCAGGCACAGAGTTCTCTCTTGTTCTAGCCATAGCCAGAAAAGGTGCTACAGCTGCAGCAGAGGATGACCAGACTCTGCATATTACTAGTTGTCCCTCCAGCATGTTGTTTTAATCACAGAATTTTTACTCAACCTGGACCTGAGGGCTATTCAGTACTTGCCTTATATTAATTATATTAACAGCTCCAGTTTTTGGTTTATTTTACCACTGTGAAGCTGGAAAATTATTCACCAAAGATTTTTCATAGACCTGGTCTCTTACCCTTGCAATCCAGTAATGTGAGTCATTTATACCTTGTTAATTAACAGTCTATAAGATTTTACTTCAGTTTTACATTTGGTGGGAGTTTGCAGCTGGAATAGCTACGTCTGCATAATATACTTTATTTAAACTACTATTTCACCTGCTTAAACCTTTTGCTCTAGCATCTAATAGTGCACATTATAATTAATATGTACATTACTAAAAGCATATTTAATCTGAAGCTCTTCTCATTCATGAATAAAAAGAAAACATAACCAATTTTTCTGGTTCAGTCACCAAACCAAGAAATGGAAAAAGTATTTTGACTCAACGCAAAATTATTTGTTATCAATTTGAAAATTATCTTTAGTATAAAGCATATTTAAACATTTAACAACAGAGGGATAGTGAGAATCACTGTGGACGACTTCAGGACTTACTTGTAAAGGAAACTATCTGGCCTCTCTCATCTGCTGCAATAAATGCTACTGTATTACTGTGCCGTAAAAATGTTGTATCAGGAGAAGTCAGCAAACAATGTCCTAGTGATGAGTAACAAGGGGTGTTCCAAGATGTGAGAATCACTTTTGTGATTTAGGTTCATCTTAGATTTAGGCCTTTTTCAACTAAATCCCAAGCAAGAACCACTGGAATATGAGCTATTAATGAGAAAAGAAAGGCGTCGCTCCCTTCATTATTGTTGCAAGTGATACGCAAGTTCCTTTCTGAGTCAAATCCTTGTTGACAAAATATAATCAGATTTGGAAAATATCAGAACTTTTCTTGTCAACGTTTCTATCTCTTCTTTTTAGTTTGTTTCAGCCAACATATTTTGCTGACTTAATCTTAAAATCAAGACTCGTTCAGACCAAGCAAATATGGCCTATTTATTATTGAAGGAAGCAAGATGCAATTCTGCTCTGGATAAAGGCATTTTATAGGTGTAAAAGTGTTGAAGAACATCACAGGAACCATGAGATGAGCTATCCCTTCAGTGTGTCATATAACCAGTTTTAACAGCGTACTGAGAACTACTGGAGAATCAAATCCATCTCCATGTAGAAAATTGCACTTAAACCTTCAAAACAAGGCTTTAAGTGAGACATAAATGGTTGTCTATAGCTGTTCCTGGCTTTTGAATGGAGGTGAATTTCCTCCCAGGAGGTTAGGATAGATATGAATAGTCTTCTGAAAAACTGCAGAAATGCCACAACTAAGTAGACAAATATTTGTTTTAATGAAGACTTTGTAACAGAGGGGTGTTGTGGATTCCTCTGAAGCCTGACCATTTGCAGAAGTGCCCTTAGTGTACTGGTAAGTGCATTCATACTGTGCCTCCACACAGCTTGGTAGGGACAGCTGTAAAACTGTGGCTTTTTATGTTTACTCTGGAGGATTTTCCTTTTGATTCCAGTTCAATGCATAGGTGCTACAGAGCAGAGACACGGTGTCCAAAAAGTGTCATGTACACCTGAAGGAGGGTTACCTGTGCCACTTCAAACAAGTCTGGTTCAAGAGAGTTTTGTAATTTGTTTTAATTCAGCTAACTTTGCTGGACATAGAACCATAATCAATGCATTCAGTGGGATGTTATTAAAAGATTCAGAGATATTCTGAGAGTGAAATCCAGTTTTTGATCCAATCAGCATGAAAGCACTTTTATTTTCAAGGATTTTCAAGGATGTGAAAATAATGTTGCCATGGAGCAGCACAAAATAATATTTTTCCAACATGACATCAAGCGCCCATTAAAATCCAGTTTTGTTTGGTGCCAAGTAATCTGATGAGAGATGAAGTTGTCTTTGTGTCTCGCACAAAGGTTCCCAGTCTATAGTAGCAGGATCAAATAGAAGGGAAAACAATATGAAGGTGATAAGAGAAAAAGGAAGAAATACATTACCCATCTCTCCTGCTGTAAAGATATTTTCTATCAATGTTGATAGTATTGCAATGAAATTAAAGCTGTTCCACGATGTTGTAGTCTCAAAACAAGCACATGCTGGTTTATTTTCTTCATATAAGCAGAATATGCCTATCTCACTGAGTCGGCGTTGTAAAAGGAGCAACTTCCGAGGCACAGGGAACTTGTTATGTTCTTCCTCAATCTCTCTGCTCATACACAATAATCTGAACTGTCAGTCTCAGTAGGCAGGCAGTGAAGGAGCACTAAAGCCACTGCTCCACTGGTAAGGAAATTACTGATCTCTGTATGCAAGGACAGCAGTGCTTCTTCACCTCTCTCTGAAGAAGGACATCCCACCTGCCAGGACACACCAGGTAGCGAGCAAACTACTTCAGTACAAACCACCACTGAGTGGGCACTTAACAAGGGAGTGCAGAGCATGTAAAGCATTTGTGGGACTGCTGAGGGGACAAAATGCCTGCAAGAAAATGTGAGTATATTTGAAAAGGAGGCAGGAGGACGAAGAGGGGAAACGACAAGATCATCTATGAGGTCAGAGGGGCAAGAGAAGAGGTGTTTGTACCTCCACTTGGAGTACATTTGAGAGCCTTCCTACCCAATGCAGTGGGACCGAAATGTTTCCTGGTCTCTTTAAAGATAAATTGGAATAAATTGGAAGGTGTGAGACATGCCTTGACTTTAAATCACTCTGATAGACTAGTAAACGCTAAAAGAAGGAAAATCAGTTTCTGAAGGACTTAAAAACTGCAGGTACCCTGCCATCAATACACTAAATGAGCCATCCTAACTCTCCACTGGCCCTAGGACAAGTTGCAGAGATGCTGGTGGATTCAGAGGAGTTCCAGCCACACATGACATATACCTTTAACTCTTTATCCTGCAGCTGACTTGGGACTAATCTCTGAACTACGGGCTGACACTGCCAGAACTTCACAAAACATTGCACTATGGGAAAAGAATTTTGTAAAACAAAAATAGAGATCAAGAGGAAGAAACCCTGAGGAAAAATTATTTGAAGTATTTCAGCACCCCCACTGCATTCATTCATTATGAAGATCACAAACAATATTTGATGGAGCAAAACCAAAGGTGCCAAGGTGTAAGACATGCCTCTCTATTAAATTTTAAGGCTTTAATTATAAAAATTTCTGACCAACTCTAACTGGCACCTTTACCTTTAGGATAATGAGAACAAGAAGCAAGGGGACTTAAGAGACTGAACTGCTTTTTCATTCCTTTAGATCAGCCCTTTGGATAAAGTCAAAGGCATAAATCTTGCAATTAGGAGGGAGTTTGAACTGCCAGTGTTTGAGCTAGACAAACTATTTGTCTTGTGTGTAAACAGGGGCTCATAACCTTGGTATGATGGTTAAGACACCCATTCATTAATGTTAGTCTAGATCTATAATACAGATATTTCTTTGCACATCTGTGTCTTCTCCAGTCACAGTCTTTGAAAACTAGGTTGTTTTGGCTTGCCACCTGACTTCTCATCCATTCAGGAAACCAGCTCACATTCTGTGGACTCAATGCCAGCTTCATGTAGAAGGCTAGCACATGGTCTATGGAGTATTTGAAACAGAACAGAAACTCAGATGATGCACAGTCCTCATACTAATCCTCCAAACACAAACATCTATCCTATGTGACTAACACCCAAAGGAACACTAAGAAATATTCCACCTAGATAGATTTCAGGAGTGTAGTGGCAGTCACAGCAGGTGTGACCAGAGGTCCTTCCTGCCAGAACAGTCTCTACGACAGGGCCCAGGATGGAACGCTTAGGAAAGAGAGCAAGAACAGAGTTAACATGTAGTGGTGCTGTTCCAAAGTGCCATCAGCAACTTGAAGCTTCGTGAACTATTGATAGTGTGTTTTTATTTCCTAGTCCATGCATCTGTTCTGTCACTTTTCGAACCTTCACAAAGTGGTCAGGTTCAGAATGACACTTTCATTAGCCAGGCCTAATGTTACCTAACTTCTGCTGTCTAGATCTTGGATGTCTAGTCTAAGCCATTTTTACTGTGTTCCATCTATCAGCTGGGAGAAGCTGGCTTTTCAGAGGGAAATTCCACTCATCCTAAGATTAAGTATCTCAGACATAGGTGATAAGTTGCCTCCTGGAGATGGTGTTTCTTCCTCCATTAACTTTGGAGGGAGCCTGATGAATGCCTACCCTTTGACAACTATAGTTAGGTGACATGAATTCATTGCCAGAAGCATGCCTCCATGCCCGTGGAATGCAAAGATACCGTTGCCTTAAATAGCTGATCAAAAAGCACAGAAAATACAGTTAAAGGGGACCTAAAAGAGTCCCTTTAACTATACAGAGATTCCCCGGCTTCTGATCCAAGCAATCCCAATGCCCTTTAGGATGGAGCTGGTTACTGGAATGACCTACTCACAATATGTAGTCCAAGGCAGTAACAAAGGAAATAAATTACTATATTATTTGACAATATACTTGGCATTTCCAAGAGAATGTTCATTCTAACAATAACAACAATAATAATAGTAATAAAATGTTTCAGAAAAAGCTGAATCCAATTACGTGGTGAACTGCTAAACTAGAATCTGAATGGAATTTTTAAAAGGGGGGAGATAATTAGGCAAATATTCAAGAAGTAGTCTCCTAAGAACATCAAATGTCACAATTATCCATTTACTTGATAAAACAAGTACTCTGCTGATTAAATTTTATTGCTCTTACCGCTTCCTGCTTTAAAGATTAAAACATCAGAATCAATTCTGAGACACCAGGTTCATGAGAAAAGTGAAGGAGAGTATCTGTGTCAGTAAAAGTCCTCAGACAAAATCTGAGCATTTAGAGGGCCTGTAACATCCGTTGCCTTTCACACACCTTACTTTTGCAGCCTGTGCTGGAGGGATGGATAGAGACCACATTTTCCTTTTCATCAGACAGTCGTGTGGGAAAACCCAGTCTAGCACCCCCACACACACGTATTCAACCCATGCAGTCCTCACTAGCTGTGGAAGTTGGCCACCTCAGAGAGCAGTGTGAAGACGACTTCCCCAACATGCTGCTTTTCTGTAGAACCAGGTATCACCTGGCTTTAAGCAAACACACAAAAATCATTACCCTTTGCAGTCCTGTCTGATTGACTGGCGTTTCCATCCCAGTGTAACTTTGTTATGCATCAGCAGAAGCCTGGAGTGGCATGGGAGTGTTCCAGGCCTGGCTATTTAGAGCTCCCCAGAGGCGAGCCGTGTGTGTTACAGTAGGTCCACTTATGTAAGAGGGGGCCTTGTGATTTACAACTCATGCCAGAATTTGGAAAGGCCATCTGGCCAGCTGAAACTGGCTCAGCAGTCTTAGAAATCCCTCTGCTTCTACCTGGGGCTATTTCCACATCTTGCTAATCTTAATCCCATAGCCACAAAACTACTGTCTGTGCCACCAAATCCAGCAAGCACTGACTCCAGTCTTCTGGAGTGCTTATTCAGGGCCATCACTGACCATTCCTTTCACAGTGAGTGTGGAAGGGTGCCGCTGTATTACGTGGTCTTCTAGCTTCTTGGCTCAAGCTTTCAATGGAATAGGGGCAACTTTAGCAGATGTCTTTTTGCTCCATCTCTACAACTGAAAAAAAGAATGGGGACTGCACAGCAATAGTGGCTAAATAGCAGCAGCTTCCATGCTAATACCTATGGGCATGGCTGGAAAGGTAAAGCAAGCATCAGGAAGACAAGGGACTAAGACAGACCTCCTTCAATCACATCTTTCTATACATAAAGATGTACAGGAACAGGAGCTGAAGGAATCTCAGTTTGACATGTCAGCATTACAAAGAATCTGCCGAAAGACAGCGAATACCATTTCCTCAAATCTGCTACAGGTTTTGTCCTTTGCAGCACAATTTAAAAAAACCCTGAAGACTTAGGCCAGAGTTTTCAGAAATAGAAAACCAAAGTTAGAGCTACATTTAGACACTGGCATCAAATTGTCAGTAGTGGCTGCTGCATGCTCCAAAGCTTTCAGAGTCAGCCTGCCAGTGTCTCAACGCAAACCTGGCCGCTGAGGTCTGCGCTTCTGACCTTGTGTGGTGAACCCTCTTCCATCACAAGCCAATTCCCAGCCCTGCCTGCTCATTAGCCTCCGATTCCATATCCTGCCAATGAGCCTTATATTCAGATGAGCTACACACAGTTATTTCAGAGCTTGCTATCACCTTTCACTGTGATTTCAGCAGCTGGGCAGATTAACATTCAGAGGGCACAAACAACCACATTTTGCTTCATTACATTTAAGCAATAAATAAAATGGATTCTGCAAGTTCTCCCGACCTGTTCCTTGCTCTTTATTGCTTTGATATACTAAAACACAGCGTCCCAACCAAAGCATATTTCTCTTACATTCAGTTACTTCACCGTGAAATGGCTCAATTCAGCAAGTGGGTTTGAAATATACAACGAAGGCAGTGTAAAACAGCCCCTTACCAAGTGTGGAAAAAGAAATGTCATTCAGAAACAGATCAGAAAGCATATTTAAAACAATTCTAATGAACTGCAGAGACAGAAGAGCTTGAACCAGACAACATATCCCTGACATCAGCATTCAAAAAAAAAAAAAATCACATTGTCCGTGGATCATATATTTCACCAAGTCTCTGAAGAAATGTTATATCAATAAAATACCTAAAGGCTTCCGACAAATCAGACAGTGTTCTATAAAAAGCCAGCCATCATTGCTGAGGGGCAACATAAGAGCTGAAGAAATATTTGCAAGGAAAAGGCCATCCCTCCCACTGGAGCCTATTCATATTCGGTCGTCTGACACATTCCAGCAGACACTGGCAAGCAGCACCAGGAGCTGGAATCATATCAGCCCGGACGCTTTACTTCAGCAGCTTTCCTTGATGATGGAGGATTTCTCATACACTATCAGTTTGATTTCTGGAGTGCTTCCCCTCCCCAAGCCTGGTTTATAGCGATATAATGAAAACTCAAGCTTGCGTTGGCTACATATTCACCAATTAATATTTGTGGTACCTCGGTACCCATTTTTCCTGATTGCACGTTCTATGTTCAGCCTTCAAAAGGCCACAGATTCATCTGTACCTTGTAATTGTGAAATCAGATCTGGGCACTTTTTAACCACCTACAGTAGATCTTTTAGTTGTTTATGTTACGTACCACAGGGATGCAATCTTCTTGCTGAGGAAGTTATACAGATGAGAATAAAATACTTGGTGAAAGCAAGCTTTGATATTCTGCTATGAATCCAGAAGTGCATCCCATTGCTGTCATAGAAGACTTTTGCTTCTTGTTTCTTTCATATGTTGACAGCTATCTTATTAGGCACATTAAATTGAGTGCAGTTCTTAAAAAATGAGACTCCCATACTCATCTCCCTCACTTTTCACAGTAGTAAAAGTACACGTAGGTGTCTACTTCCAGAAATCCTGCAAAGCACTTTGATCTTTTTAGGCTAGCAATTTTAAAAGAGGTCAAAACAGTCTAAAAAAAACAGGCAGTGTTGCTGGGGAGGCTAAGTACTACTGGAATTAAAAATTATTTTAATTTCCTCCAAAAGCTGGGACTAGAACCTGTATCTCCTGATATTCACATTATACAAAGTGCTCTCAGTCACAGTAGCATACAACTCTTCAGTGGTTTCAGAAAATAATAATTAGTTCCAGAAGAAGTGTGCATTACATATATTATGTCTTGGCAACACAGCTTTCTATCCTGCTTTCCTGTTGCTAAAAATACAAATTGTTCATGACCATGCTTTCAATACCCGTTTTATATTTGCAAACAGGGTGGCTTTGACAAACAGCGCTTTCGGCTCAGCTTCAATGAGCACTGTGTTCAGCTCCATTACCTGCAGCATCACAGCCCTCAGAAGATATATCCTCCCACTGTTGCCACCAATGTAGACACAAAAAAGGGTCTTATTCTACTCACAGTCATTCTCCTGCAAGCTTTACGGTTTGAAAAATCCAAAACTCACCTACATTTCGTTACTCACCTCCAAGATTTTACCAGTTCATGAGAATGTGGGATAGCCTTTTGGCTTCATACTTGTTTTGCTTTAAAATGTTGTTTAAGTTTTACCCCAAATCTTTACCTTTCTTTCACAACATATTTGCACACTGAATTTGCCCCTAATAAGCACTGGTTTACAGATGTAGGCACTTAGCAATGCCAAAGACAACACTTTCAAACAGATGAATTTGTGGGTGGCCAAATGCTCAACAGTCAAACGTGCATCAAAATTGTTCTCATTAGTTTATAGGAATGCAGCCCAGAAAGACTTATGGATTCCAAAATGCTTATTGCCACATGTATTTCAATATTGTACTTGCTGGCAGATGTTTATCAAGAGCTTAATTTCACCTACCGGTTCTGTAGAACACTAACAATACATCAAATTTCTCTCTCTCCTCTGATAAACCCACTTGATCCTCACAATTTATGGGTTACAAATCTTTTCCGTTTCTTTATACCTTTCCTAAGTTAAACTTGGAGATACTGGGAAACGAGTAGCAATGTGAGACAGCATACTACTAGTGTCTTTCATTGTAAATATGTCAGACATTTCCATTTAGCACTGCAAGGATTTTTATCCCACTCGAAATCATCCTTTTTATTTCAATTGCATTCTATCATTCTCCCAAGTAGAGCATTTCTTTTATAATTATTTTAAATAAGTTTCTGGAATACAGTCATCCTTTTAGCCCTAATATAAAAAAAAAACCAAAAAAACAAAAAAAGAAAAACCAAAACAAACCCAAAACACCCAACAAGTCCTCTGCTACATGGTTATTTCTGTCATTTCCCTGTATCCCTTCTATACAACACTGATTTCTTGTTCATATTCAAACCTGACATAAGTGTTGTAAGTGGGAGGGATGACAAGCCCAATTCAGACCATGCATCTTTTCCAACCACAGGGAGATAAAACCAGAAATCAAATAAGCTTAAGTAAGGCTCTACCGTAGGAATAAAAAAGCCAAGCATCTTGAAAAATGAGTGTGTTGCCTGGGAGTGAATTTACAAAAGATCAACAAATAGAATCGTTTTTCTTTTCAGATGCTCTGATTCTCAGAATGCCATTAACAATACCAACTCCCTAAGTTTAACAAGATAGGTGTTCCTGTCAGACTGTCATCAAATGCAATGTTTATAACCTTCACCCATCAGAGTCATTAGTGTTCACAAGACCACAGTCCCACAGCATCCTACAGATTAGTTTGCTATGTTTAATGTGTATCAGGCTCTGAAATGAGTGGAGAAAGTTTAGGGGAACACCTTTATGATGAGTAATGCCTAGATGTACAAGCTCCTATCATTAGGGTGAGTCTTGACACTAATACCCAGAGTTTCTAAGCAAACCTTGAAACATAGGTGGAACATATTCCCGCTTCCTCCTCGTGAGCCCCAGTAATACTGGGCACAGCACAATGCCTCCTGTTTGAGTGTTAAATGGAGACTGGGAAAAAGCAGCTGCCTCTTTGCTACTGGAATGGTGAGAGTACTACAGGGACCAGACAGTCAAGGATCTCCTTAAATCAACATTTCCAGAGTAAAAAAAAAAAAAAAA
>VXBZ01008962.1:557259-609843 GCA_013399135.1 Heliornis fulica | reverse complement strand
AAAAAAAAAAAAAAGAGACAGTGGTAAAATATGTGCAACTTTCATTGAATTATTTGCATTTCTTCAGGCTTGGGTTATGGAACTGTAGAGATACCACCTCTCTGCTTTAAGTGTTTCAAATCTAAAGCTTATAGGTTTTTGAAAGAAACTGTTCAAAAAGATCTGTGAACAGTGAAATCTTTAAACAGTTGAAGACTATGTCTACGAGACCTTTTCAGATAAGATATTATGGCACACATCTCTCTCTTTTTCTCCCCATGCTATTCACAATTTTAAAACTGTCTCTGATAGTGATTTGCATCAGAGCTAAGAATATAGAGGCTGATCAGCTACAGCTGCTCTAGCACACTTCTCAGTAGGTGAAAATTGAGGTAATCATTGTATTTTTTTGGCTGAAGTTTGTTTTCCATCTCCAAAAGCATGCTGCTCTTGCAGTGGATGACTGGGAAACTCACTCTGGTTTTGGGATCTAGGAAAGCAAAGCTAGGCACAGTTTACTGTTGCCAGCTGTCAAGGGCTGACAAATTTTGGACCATACTCTGGGAATGAACTGGTTGATGTCATGCTGTGTTACCAGACAGGCCACAGAAGGAACTGTCTACCACTGGATCCTCGCACTAGATCCTTCTGACACGAGCATAAAGAGTTAAGTGCTCCAGTGCATTTACTCAAGCAAGGTCAGAAAGAGAAAAATTGATGTCACATTACACCTGGTCTCCTCTGCTAAGCAGAGTCCAGTGTCAGTCAGGTTCAGTTTCAAATGAAGTTGTATCAGTGGGGCTCAGGTCATTGAACTCTTCCAACCACCCTTCTTGTCTGATTAATTTTGCTTATAATTGGACAGCTTTCAGGTATGGTGGAGTTTGCTGAAAACCTCTGGTCACTGTGGTATAGAATAATGCTCTGTAAATTTGCTACTTCATTTTAAATCTCAGAACCAAACAGCTGTTCCCCAAGCCTATACCTTGCTGTGACTGTCTCCTTCTGACATTATTTATCTCAGTAGCTGTATTCTTTAACTTTGCAAAGCATATTGGAATACAGTTTATCTGGAGAACACCATTAAGTGCAAAATGAAGTGGTACTCTTAAATCAGGTTTCACTGATTGCTTTGAAAAGCTTCTAAAAATTCTCACCTGATGCTTCCCATACAGTCATTCTTTACACATCTAATCCATAACACAACACGACACAAAGGAATTCTGGGCTTCGGCCCTTCTACTTTCTGATGCTGGCAGCTTCTGAAAATCTTTCCAATCAAAGAACAGGTTACAGTTTGTCATCTTAGTAATGGTGTGTTTTTAAAAGGTATAGCTAGGGCAAGAAGTTACATGTACCTTTTCTGCATCAGTGAATCTTTCCAATTAAGTAAGAATCCCTGGAGCTGCAGGCTCCAATGGTCAGATAATGGACTGCAGTGAGACACTTCCCAAGCCAAAAGCTGCAACATGGACAAAATTATATCCTTACTACTCAGTACTATGGACTTATTTTTTCCCCTACGGTATTAAAAGTAAAATAAAATTAGTAAGACCTTTAGTTGTTGCAAGTTTTTCACACTTGGGGATTTCTAGCCAGTCCATCCCTTCCTGGTGGAGACAGGGTCTCCATTTGGCCCCTAACTGCTGGGTAACATACAGCTAATTTTGTCACTGTTCTTCAGTGTTTTCCCTTCCTATTTTTTAAGATCATTGGGCAATTTAAATTTAAAATTTCCTGAGCCCAGGACTGTCATTTATTAGATGTATTTGCAGTAACCAGTCTTCCAGTGTGCTCATTGTGAAACAATCTTTTCTTGATCTTCATCATGACAAAAAGATAGGAGAAATACATAAAATTGACTCTGGTTGCCTTTCACTTCAGCCACATGTGTGCATGATATAAGTAAACTGATGAGCAGATCTTGGGCAAGGAGGTACTGGTCCCATGAAGCGTAACCATGGACCCAGAATAATCCCAGAACCCCACCCTTGGCCACAGTATCCCTCAGCTGTGCCATAAAAAAGCAGGGTGCGCAAAGATTCTGGTCAGTTTTCAAGTGGAAGGAGTTCAAATTGCAATACATACTCATGTTAGGAGATTAAAGAACCTTCTGATAAACCATTGTGATCAGTAGCTTCTCTGATATATAGCTACACACAGATTTCAAGATCTGAAAAGTAGCAAAAGGGTCTTACTTAAATATTCATTGTGGGAAGGAAAAATGCAAATGAATGAGTCACAGCTTCAATTAACATCAAGTGCACTCTAATGGCCAGCTTCATTCTGTCTGATTCATCATTTAAAGTTACACGTACTACTCCAGAATTCATAACTAGAGATATACTAGTGCAGACATTCAAACTGCCGAGTTCCTGTGCTGGTTTAGGACATGAAAGCACTCTAAGCCCATGATTGTTGTGACACACAACCATAGAACTGTCTTGCTCGGAAGGGCCATTATAGATCAAGTCCAACCATCACTCTGACCTGCCAGCCACTACTAAAGTATGTCTCTCAGCAGCACATCTAACCGTCTTTTAAATACCTCCAGGGATGGAGAGTCCACCACTTCCCTGGGAAACCCATTCCGATGCCTAACAAATTTCCAATGATTCAGGGTTTATAGATACACAGGGCAGCACAATGACCCCCCAATAGACTTGTACAAAAAGATGTGGCCATGACAAATATTTGAAGAAAGTAGCCTTACTTGGAGCAAATAAGCCTCATTGAAGATGTGCGTAACAATAAAATGCCATAAATAGAAAGATAATATGATCTGCATGGCAAAAAAGTTCTCATTCCAAGAAAAATAATTTATGATTAATCAATACATCTCTGATCCTGTAATTCCCTTTTAGTAAGGCTTTGGCACAGAGAGGCAAGGGCTGTACGCTGGCACTTATTATTAGACTATTTCCTCTTAGCAATGAACTGATGCTTTGGACTAATGCTTAATGAACTTCAAAAGATTAAAAGCCTAAGATTTCACTTTATTAATTCCTGCATCAAGTCCAATGACTGTGTGGAACTGAACTAGAATAAATCTTTCAAAAGAAAACATAAAATCCTGATTTTAAAAATTAGCAATTATCAAGGACCCACCACTATTCTACATAAACTATTTCCAATGATTATCTTCTTTGTTAGAATTACCATCTTTGTTGTCTGAATCACAGTGTCCACCATCATGGATAATGGCAACAAAATTAACTTTTTTGGATCCTTCCGAGTGTAAACACAGAGCTAGAGCAGGAAAAGCAACTGATGTCAACAACTGGACAAAACAGATCACACAGGTTATATTTTTTATTTTTACTCAGTGGTTGAACTAGAGACTAAAAGTTTTCATCTCATTAAAATGTGAATATGAAATCAGTTTCTATATTATTTTTCATTCAGGAAGGAAGATATTTTTCTGCTCTAAACAGAATGACCAAAAAAAAAAAAAAACCAAAACACCAACAACCCTCACTTTTGGTTTTATTTTTAACCAATAATTATTCACTAAAATAGGGCAAAGCTGAACACAGCACTTGAGTAGCAAAGAAGTGCTACCAAGTAAAAATTCACAAATCTTCAACACAAAAAAGGCCTTATTCAGCAATAGGGGCAGATTTGAATGGATTTTGAGGATGCAACTCTCCTATGAAATAAAATGCAACACTAAGAAATAATGTGCATATGTAGGTTATAACATACCACAATAGCTTATAGAGCTATTCAGTCAAATTACCTACCAATTTTAATTCGCAGCATAGGCTGCAGTAACGATACTCAAGCTTCCACCAGCAGATACAATAGTCCATCTTCTGGAACCAAACAGAAATTAACAGACCTCCAGGTACCACATTAACACTGAAAACTATCATGCTACATTTTACCAGTCTTAAAATTCTTGAGCGTTATTGGTCTGTCCGGATTTAAACTCTGAAAAGCCAAAGATTTTCCTTAGAAATAAAGGATGTTGAAGGAGAAAAATTATGTCTGAGAAAGAGAATGATCAATGGTGAGCCAAAAACTTGCCAGTTCATCCGGGATTGATGCTATAGTGACATGGAATATCAAATGTATTGAAAAATTGCAAGGCTTGCTGCTTCTTTGCTGAAGATCATTTTACTCGATGGCTAGTTAAAGGATGCTGTTGTTTCTTCATTAGCACTGCTGACAATCACCCTCTGCCTTGGGACACAGGACAGGGTTGTGCTAAGGAACAAGAGCCATTTAGATCAGGGTACCAAGCCAGGGTAATTATACAAATCACTGATTTTATCCCAGGCAGACGAAGTATTTCTAACAGACTCCAACATTACATTTATTCAGCCAGTTTCCTCACAGATTTCTCAACTATTCATGTGAGAGGAGGACAGCAAGTAGTCACACTGAAATTCAAACCCAGCGTTACTCCCCCTCAGCTCCTTACCACCTTTCACCTTTATTCATCCTTCTCAAATATGTAGAATTTATAGCAATCTGTTCAAACAGACAGATCAATTCCTTTATTTCATATTAGGAACAGATAAGGTGGTGTGTGTAATCCAAATAGTCTTCATTTTCCAGGAACAATAAAGCCAGTCTACCTAGGTTTGCATTGCTTTGCTTGTCAGAGGTCTAGTGGGGCCATATCTTGCTGTCTTTTGCCTTTGGCGTAGAAATTCCTATAAACCCTAAATTTTACTAACAGATGAGACATGGACAGCAAGAAATTGTTTGTGGCTAAAACCTGCTAAGATCTCTGCTGCTAGGCAACCTGCCTGAAGCACAGTGTGAATAAGGTTAGTCAAGTCTGTAGTTCAATGAGATACATTTTCTGTGAGAAAAACTTGGTAGCAAATTTGATCTCACTCTTGATTCCAAGTTTACCATAACCCTTCATCTCTCCCCCTCTGTACTTGGTCAGCTGTTTGAGATGCTGTAAGATGAAGCACCTCCTTATGCAGGCTGATGCTCTGACCCATTCAGCCATTGTGGGTAGATTACTACAGTGTGTTTAGTCTGGCTAAGTGTTCTGTCCCTAACCATCAGTGCTACATGGTACAAAGCCCTGTTAGATGCTAGAACAGGGTAGGCAAAATACACTGAGTGCAAATATGGTGGCTGCAACTGCTACAAAATTACCTCCTTCCCACCAAGTCACATCCAAGGGAAAGCTGAAGAAAGCTACCTAGAGCCACTGAAGAGCCTCTCTGCCTTTTCTCTAGCTCCCTAAATCTAGAACTCGGGACCACAGATACTGACAGAGACAGGAATCTGTAACTCAGAGCAAGGAATACACATGGTGCTACCACCACAGCAGAGACATAGCAGAAGCAGAGAAACTGAGGCTTTACTGCTATGACCCCGTGGGTCAAGTCATCTCATAGTAACTTCATATGATGGGCTCAGACTCTCCCCAGCTGACTTCAGGTCCTCCACTGAGGCATCTAATCCCTCTGTACCTGCTCTTCAAGTGGCAGTCCAGGAAGTCTTGAGAGAAGAAAGTTGTTCTGCCACTAGTCCACATTCTTCAACTATGTGTCTCTGATGAAACAGATTGAATAAGAACATGTAGCCCTTTCCTGATAACTCATCAACTGATAGCACTATAGGGGTTGCACTATGGGTTGCTACAGCCTGATTCACTAGTGACATGATGTCCCCTAACTCCTATTAGTAACAGATGTAGTAGTGTCCATTTGCATTGCTCAGATAGCTAAGAAATCTACTTTCCACTCTATTAGAAAAAAAAAAAAAAACAACCTGTTTAAATAACAGCCCATATTTTATAAGACTAATTTTCCAAAATGCAATCCTGAAGATATGGATAGTTAGGAAAAATGTAAAAATTGGCCAAACTCTTCTGACATTAGATCTACATATATATTAAGTAATGAATACTCCGCATATGATCACATAGAGAGCTGAGTCCTAATCCTCTGTGGCAATGAATACCGTCTGGCAAAGTTGATCAGGAAGCCTTTTGATCTAACTTAAAAATAATGCAAGCAGTGAATTGTCTATGCATTTTAAATAGGCTGAATGTATAATAACTTTATTCATTATTTCTTATACACAAGAAAGGTGAGTTGAGCACATTCAAAATACACTTTTTTGCTTGATGTCACAGAACAGCTGTGTATTATGCCATGAATATTGTTTTGATGTTTTATTCAGATTTCTGAATATCCCCAATTTCAACAGAAAGATGTTTAAAAGAAGTTTGTCCATTAAATCTTTAGATAGAAAAAGAAAAAAACACAATAGCCATCCTCACCACACAGCTGCACCTGGTAGACTTTCACATGAGAAGTGCATCCTGAAATACAATGGACAGATGACAATAAATGCAGTTTGCAAAATAAGAACAAGTAGTAACATACACAAGTCTCCTTGCTTTAACGACCAAAACAGTCGCCGTCACAGTTTGGGTACCAGAATTCTTTATAAACTCCAGACAGTTTTATCCAGTGACTGTGTGCTGTCTAAACTACATCGTTACAGTCTAGAGGGGGTTTTTTAACTACCAGATGGTTGTTGCTCCAGTTGTGCTAGCCTAGCCACGTGCTGACATCTAGTGGGCTTTTGGAGAATAAATACATTCAAGTATTTATTAATTAGCAATAAAAACTAATAACCTCAGAGTCAAAAAACGTGTTTTCGCTCTTCTCTTTTTCCCCCCACAGTGCATTTAATAGTTTTTATAGGTAACTGAATTCTAGTGAATATTGTCCTTTTGGTATTTGTTCAAGCTGAGGTTTCCTAAAGCCCTGTTCCCATTGACATCATGCTGAGACCTTTGGCAAAAATCCACCTAGAGGCATAACTTGGCTGACAATCACCACGGTATTTAAGCAGAAACTGTAAAATTGAAAAAGAAATAGATAAAGTGCAGTTTTGAATGTCTGGAGCCACAGCATGATCTGTATTACACCTGATTTCATTAGGGACCCCTTAAGCTATTCCTACCAAATTCTCATCAAAATTCTGCCTTAATCTGTTATTTACCTATTAATGTGAGAAAGGGTACAAACAGACTTTACATGATAATTTAGTTTAGTACTATATTAAAAATATCTGACTGTATTGTAGACTCAAATGAATATTTATGAGATGAAGGTCAAAACTACTTAGAAACCTACTTTCCACAGCATTTACTGCACCTTCATTAGCACGTATTTCTGCTCGTTTGCAAAGCCATGCATGTAATGAGTTATCCACTCAGGATAACTACACTGGGAAGAAAGCATTAGGCCTTTAGTCACTCAAAGTAGATGGAAAGAGGAAACAAAACCACAAAATCAACTGCCTTCAGGCAGAACTGATTCAGGAGACCAAAAACTCCTAGTTAACTTTCAGCTGATTTTAGAAGTCCCTACCACTGAGAAAGACTTTTATTACATGACAAATAAGGTCATTGGAAGTTTTATGGTGGGGCATCTGGTCAGAGAACCCCAGACACCAATATGGAACATTCAAACCCTAAAAAGGTGGCCTACACCACCTTCAAGGGGTCCCTGAGGCCATCTTTTAACCTGCTTTGATATCCAGGAGATAGAGAACAGTCTTTTCAGGTTAAATAGTCTTTCAGGCTGCTGCAGAAGAACCCAGGTCAGAGAGAAGGGAGAGGAATGATATGTCGAACTAGCACTGAAGAGATTTATTTTGAAGAAAGGAAATGGAAGCCAGTCAGAAAGTGGCCTGATAGCTTGTGTCCATGTGCTGTCACTGTCTCAGAGATCACCAGTGTCCCTTTAGTGTTCCCATGACAAGCATCCACCAGCGTCATCCCTGACAACACAGTGTACTCAATTCCTCATGAACAAGTCGTTACTTAGCACATTTGCATGACGTTCATTTTGAGGGTATTACAATTCAAGTAGCTGCTCATCTTGTACCCTACAAAGAGTCTTTCCACAAAATTATTTTTCTTTTTTTTTTTTTGCCTCACTGCAAGACCTGCTCATGATTTATTTGCTGTAGCAAAGCACAAAGCCATAATTTTCTTTTATTGAACTCACTCTGGGTAGCCATCACTCTGCAGAAATGCAGATGGTCATCTTATTCTTAGTGACAGGATGAATGCCACAGCTCTGCTGACAAAGACAGCAAAGCAGTCATTTATAATAGCAAGAGGAACATTCAATTTAATATCTGTGTTAACTGCACATAGTTAGGCATTTTTGACACAGCTTTTATAGGATCCCACTCTACTAATGTTTTAGGACTTCACAGTATTAGGGCAAATTTGCATAGCATGTACACTGCCACCCAGGTGTAATTTCTGTGCTTAGAGCAAATGAAACAGAACTGTACCTTGCAGAAAATGCTGCCTCCCAACTGAACCCAAATCATGGTCAGTTTACATTATACGCATTTGAGATAATGCAGTTCAATAATTTGCCTCCTTCCTCCCCTTACTTCAGATTTCAGGGGCATCCACATAGCCAATGAAATTCTGGATCTGGATCATGAACCTATGGGTTCATGTGAACAAATGAATTTCCTTAACTAGTTTGTAGTCAATGGAATGAAGGATGTTGCTTGCAGCTTCCCTTCAATCTGAGAAAATATGGATTTAGGGAATTGCTGGGGCAAGCACAATGTGCAAAGTACATCTCTCTGTTCTGGGGCGAGAAATGTGGCAGTGAATAAATTCACAGCACATAGTGAAGTGCCCAGAGACATGACCTGTGATGACCAGTGAGTTTGTGGAGAAAGAAAATATGGTGTTGAATATTAAACAGAAAGGATCAGGTGGTTTTTAATAAGCACCCTGCCTGATCCTTCCAAAGGGCCCCCACACAGCCCTTAACAGATGAATCTGGAACGTGCTTCGTTTCATCATGGAACAGGCTATCACTACAGCAACAGCACTAGGAGAATAATTCAAAGAAACAAAACACGGATGCAAGTCAAATCCAGGGGATTAGAGTATTTAATCGTTTAGAATAAGGGGAGCTTTACCTAGTGTATTCAGTGAATGGATTCCGAGCAAAACTACATCCAACATCTGCTAATGTCACATTTTAGTATTGCCTCTTCAATCACAGTAAATTATATAGCTTAAGCGTTCATACCACCAATTAATCTCTCCTGAATCATATCTGCATAGTAGTTGCTTGAAATAGGCTTAATATAGTCATAATTGTACAAAATATGAATATAATTTTTCATAATAATCAGGTAGCCACGTTGCTTTTTCTCTCAAATTGTCTAAACGTTCATATGTACATTAGAAGTTAGCAGTTAAACTTTATCCATATGACCTCACTCCACTGCTCCACTGGTCTGCCAATAGCACCTTCCGTTAAGGACAACAAACCTGTGCAGAGTGTAGCTCTGCAACACGCAGTGCGCTCGTTTCTTTGGAGACATGTTGGGAAGGATGGGAGCTCAGGGAGAGGAAGCAGGCACACCGACCATCAGATCCTTTCTTTGCAAGTGGAGAGCAGGCCAGGAGCTGGCTGTGCAAGGCATTGTGCTCGAACTACCCAAGCGTTATAATGCTCTTCCATAGCACAGATTGCCTCATTTGCTGTAAAGTAAGACCCCAAAAGTGACAAGGAGATAATTACTCTGACCTCTGCTTGTTGGAGTTGAGAGGGAGAGAGTTGATAGCAGTACCCTGAACTGTCCTCATGTTTCATTTGCTGATGTGCTGTAAACCTTTGACTTGCTGCCAAAATTTAAGGTTGCCTTATGAGATAATCCCAGCTAAGAAGTTGCGTCTATATGCATCTTCCTGCCCTTCTGCTGGAGACAGGGGTATGATGCAGTTAGCTAAGAAAAGAAATGCAAAAACTCCTGGGCTATGAATAATGATCTTGAATAAATTCTTGGATTTGCAAAACGATGATAATGTTATTTACCCTCGTATTAAATTTATAAAACACTTCTTCCCTGCTGGAGTCTCTAAATCCCTGATTAGACCACCAACAATTCCCTTATACATTTCCTGCTGGTTTTAATCACCTCTCCCCATCTTTTCAAGATATTTTCCCTAAAGAAAAAAAAAATAAAAAAGGAAGAAACCCTGCATTGAGAAACAGTTACAGCTGCATTCAGGAATGGTATGAGAGTTGGCTAATAATAACAACAACTTTAAAGATACTGTAAAGGCTTTATTAATCTGCACTGTTGACAGCTTTGAATGCCAAGTTATCCATGTTGCACTGAGCCATGAAACTATCCCATGAGGTACTAAGTCCACCTTGAGACAGCAGTGAAGCCAAAGCTTTGATCCTCAAGGCTGACTTGAGTAAATCATTATTTTTAAATTCTTTAATCCCTCATGCATCCATAGCACATAATTTCAGTAATGCATTTGACTTAAATTTCTTACTACTTCAGAATTCAGACCAACTTCTACTGCAAATAAAGTCAAAGCTCCCAGATGCTCCAGAGTGGAGCTGGTCCTGCTCTACTACAATTTTTCAATAGAACTGATGAGAACAGAAACAAATAGTATGTCATCAAGAGCCATAACTTTACCTTCTTTGGATGCTTCTTTCCTCTCTACAGTATGTATTTCAGTGTGTCATTTTCTAACTATGAGGAGCACAAGGACTGGGAGTTTGAGGGTTCTACGTTTTGGATCTTGCTCCTACACCAGTTCATGAGATGCCAGCTTAACTCATTATTTTTGGAAGCAGCAGTGCCTTGACCTGTCCACTTTATCACCTTTGACTGCTAGAAAATGACCACAGATAGCACACACTTCACACCAGATAACTTGCATCAGCTTCGCTACACTAAACTAAGGATTCAGACTTTATCCATATTGCTAAATAAAACTCAAGGCCCCGAGTGGCACTGCCTGGTCACTCTACATAATGTATGGCCCAGGGTTTTCCTTTCATACTCTGTAGTTGCCTCATAGCTTGACTGCATATACACAATTCCATTGCATATTATTCTCAGTTTGGAGCACTTTGAATAATGTGATGTTTGTGTCACAACTCATCAAAATAACATTTTATCAGCACAAAATTGAGGCTATAGGTTGCACACTCTATGGTGTAGCAGAAGTCTTGAAGGTGCAAACATCTCAGGATACTGCTTGAGGGTGGGGAACCCAACCTGGTTCTGACAACTCAAAACAAAACCATGCTGCAAAACCAGTGTTAAGCAGGAGGGACAGCCAGAGCCCCAGGAATCCATTTGATGGCCCTAGTTCCTTCTACAGTAAAATCACAGCCATGGAGCCCTACATGCTTCAGCCGCCCCATCCATACTGGGGGCTCTCTGTCCCTACAGACTCTACAGGGCTGCCTCAGGCTGCTCTTCCCTATAGACATCCCTGTCATGCAGCTGAAGGCAAGCTCAATTCCTGCCTGTACCTCGGTGATAATAACATTTCCCCAATTACATTCTGTAAAGTTCACCTTATCAATGCCAGCACACCATACACTGAATTTTTTTTTCCCCTTTTCTTGACTTTTTAACATGAATAAAGAGAATAAACAGAGATACGTTTCATATAGCTGCAATTATAAAGTGTACCTGGGAGTCAGGCAGTCATTTGCCAAGTGCTGTAAAACACACCCAGTGCTGAAACTGGTCCATCTATTAACTGTTAGTTGCAAAATCAAAGGTCAAACAAATCTTTCTTGGAACAAATAATTAGTGCCCAAATATTGCTGTTGTATTCTGCTCTGTGCAGTTCCTGGAAGGACAAGTTGGAAAGAGAACCAGGAATGTTCAGCTGCACGATTCTCCCTGCAAACGCTGCTCGTTGAGAGTATCACCAGCAAAGCCAAAAGGAGCTGCACCGGGTGATCAGAAATCCTGCACACTTCTTGCTTGGCTGATCTAAATGGCCATTGATTTTTGTGGTGCTACTGTAACTCAAACATCATTCCAGCTGAAGGAAGCTGATATTGTGTGATACACAGTGTCCTGGAAGAAAGCCTGTCACTGGTGTCTCAAGCTTGCGTTGCCACCAGGAGTCATTGAATCTTGGTGAACTTGACAACATCTTTTGAAAACAAATTTATTACTGCTCAGGAAAGTGTCATGTGCTTAGTGTGAAAGGGATTGATAAAACAATCTCTTGCTTTGCCTGCTCTGCTCTTTTCAGCTCTTTAAGTCTTCAAAAAATCTCCCTGCTGGGAAAAATGAGCTGAAATGTGGATGATGTATTTCTGTTTACCAGTGGTACATACTGCACATATGTGCCAGCGAACCTGTTTTCTAAGTAGCATCACAAAAAAAGAAAACCTCCACCTCACAGTCAGCTGAATGTTTCACATTTTTGTTATTGCTTTAAGGAAATTTAGATGAAAAGAAAGGGATAGGCATAAAAATTTAAGAGTCAAACTTACCAGGGTAAACCACCACTGTTCATTAGTGAATACTCTTTCCACTTAGTACTGCACACACAGCAAGGGCAGCAAGTCCGCACAAGCAGGGTAAGCGTGCTTCCACCTGCCACCCTGAAAAAAAAGACCTCTGTTATTTCCAGCAAATATCATCTCCTTACCACAAACTCATTTACATAAGCTGCAAAAAAGGGACAGTTCTACCACCACCACACAAAATAAAAAGCCAAGCCAAAACAGAGGCAAAACAACAAATGCCCTTCCACACACAGAGTGCTTGCTTTTAGGGGCTTCTGATGCTGTATATCTCCATCTACTTGGGACAAGAACCTCATTTCTACCATAACAGACACTTGGGAATGTGTCTGTTACATGCAATAAGATGCATGTTTTCATGGGCTGCCTGTCAATTGGTCCTTTTGTCACTAACTTCACCTGAAAAAAAGAAGTGGAAATCAGTAATAGTGACAATTCTGTCAGTAATGTCTTTTCAGTGTATGGAAGATCTTCATGCTAAAATATCTGTAGTTTACCAGCACTGCAACAGAGGATTAACAATACAACCCGTGAATCACATTTCTTGGCTAACAGGCTGAGTGCTAAGAGAGGGGCAAGAATCAGAGCTCTCCAGAACCTTGACATGATGAATTTCTGTATTAGTGTTTTTTAAAAAAAAATTTAGAGAGACAGAAAGGAAAAGAAAGTGCAGTGAAACTGTCCTTTCATAGTTAAACTGAGCCATAAAATAATTGTTAATGAAGGAATTCACATACTATGAATACAGAATTAGCAACTGTAATTCTTAAAAGAGAATCAATTACGATCAGCATAATGGTAGCAATATATAAGTTGATATGACAAATTATCGTCAGAAGTTCATTAATATTAAAAATAATGTGACATTAATATTACTTTAGAAAACATTCTTGAAATGTTTTTAGGTATATATTTTAAAATTATCATAGTATTTCTAAGCCCTAATCACCTTACAGCTTCCAAAGGAAGTTCATTGCCTTTCATTTACTTCTCTTCAAGGATGGAAGAATACAAAGGTAATGAAAAAGTAAAAATTATCTGTTTTGTCTATAGCTCTGCATATTCATTGTAAACACAATTCTAGTCTTCAAGGTGTAATAATGCCCAACAAAAGCATTTTGTAAATAAAAAAAAGAAATGGCCAACCAACAACCGTTGAAGCCAATTGCGAGAAATACATGTGGCTCTAGATTCTATTTTCACTTGCAAAGTCTTCTACAAGCACAGCAAAGTGCAATCTCAGTGTGGTTCAAACAATTATGTTATTTGTACAAGGAGGTACCTACCTGTAACAACATAGCAAAAGCTTCATCCTACAGCATTCTGTGCAGAAAGGGACACTTCAACCTGCCAGTGAAAACAATGCCTTGGAACTGCAGGCAACTATGGGATTTTGGGAAAACAGATTGTGTAAGCCAGTTCTCTGTGAAAGTCAAAAAAAGTGTCTATGCACAGATCATAACAGTCAGACAAACTACAGATTCACAACCTTATAAAGCCCAATTGCAGCCACATGCTGAATGGAGAGAACTGAAGACTGAGGAGACATTTCTGCCATTGGGTAAAGGTCAATGACTTCAACGCTACTGAAGAAGACTGAAGGAACAGGACTGAATGTCAACCAGAACAGGTAGATTCTATCTCAGGAAGACTAAGCTGGAAGAGAGTGACAAGATTTCCTAATGAAAAGGTACAAGAGTGGGCAGGAGAAGAATTTGCATAAAATTTCTCTTAATTTCCTTACAATCTCATCATCCAAACTTCCCACCTAGCTTTCTCTATTTCAAATACCCTCTCCTTTCAGACTTTGTCCTTCACTCTTCTTTCTCCTAACAACTCTCCAAGTCTTTTGAAGTCCACAGACCCCAATTTGAGCCAGAAAATTAAACATGAGCACCTTGGAGAAGAAAGGACAAGTGCGAAGTCAGAGGCAGGGAACCTGTCAACAATTTAAGTTATGTGAAAAATGCTGTGCATGGAATTGGAAAGGGAATGAGCATATCCCTCTCCTAAAATTCCATACATTTCCCAGCACCCTCTTCAATTCAGACTGCCTCTTATGTTTGCTCTTTCCAACTAATAAATTATAGGCTCACTCTACAAAAAGTTATCATCACTCCCATGAACCTTCTCAAATTTACAGTAGCTTCTGAAGCCTTTGTACTGTACTGCTTAGAAAACCAGTGTACTACATCATGTTACTTGGGAGATCTGAAAGACAGGGTGAATAGGGACATCCTTCGCATTAATATTTGGTCAGATAGAGCTAAAACACAATACACACAGAAATGTAAAGATAGTTTTGAAACACCGACTTGTGAATTTTAAACCATTTTAAACAATTTTAAACAGGAAGAAATGTAGAATTACAAATTTTCTCCACTGACTTGAATAGATAGATACATAAATTGCACTGTATTTGCACTGTACTTTCAAAACTACCCCATAAATAAAATCACTCATGGATGCACTGATGTGCCTTATTCAAAATCAACAAGTAATTTAGTAATTCTGCTGTGTGTGAGCTCTACAGTAGGCAGTGTACAGAAACAGGATAATACTATTGGTCTGTGTCCAGAAGGTTCACAAGAGCAGCTTCACACAAAAGGAACTAGCCTTCACCTGCTCTGTAAGATTAAAACACACATTTATTGGTTATCTGGTTAAATATATCTTATTATAAATATGCATACAGGCAAGAAACCTGTTCTGTTTTGCAAGTCCTTATTAGGATTATGTGTAGACAACTACATGTCATTATGAGATAATATAGCAAATACAATTGTTAATATATGGCAAATATTAATATAATTATACTTATTGCATTGCAAGTATGCATATAATACAATATCGCACAGTTCCAGACATCAGCATTTCCTTTGAGCTGCTCATGTTTGCTGGTGAAGGGTGTTCCTGAGGCTGCTCTAAACTACAGTCTTAGGCTTTTGCCTCATGCATCTTTGACTCTCCACACAACTCTGCATGTCAAGTGTACCACAGGATTTCCTAAGAATAATTATCATTTGCAGTTAAAAAGGCATCTCACGAGAAACTGGGCTTTCTCCTTCATTATAGCATGCCATGAAGTCATTCTGTGTGCCATGGAAGTACAGGGATAGTGTACAAGCACATTGTCATCCTTTGACAATAAAAGAATAGCATGATGGAGGATGGTCGAGTCTTCAGTTTATTGTTAAGTGAACAGAAACAAAATATGGCATCTTTGGACATGCAGGAGATATGCATCCTGCATGGCACCAGGTAGGTATTCTACAACACATACGTGAAATGTATCTGATATAACATGAGTAGGTGCACAATTTGTAGTCTCTGGATTGCATTTAGGCAAGCAGATACAGAAATAAAGTAAAATTGGGGGTTTGATGGGGTTTGTGGCATCTTGGAATCATAATCTATGGACCATATATTAGAAGTTTCAAGTTCAAATAAAGTATTAGTATACTTGTTTTAAAGCAAGATATGACCTGTAACTGAAAACATTCAGGAGGCATTTATACACCCACTTGCAACATGCACAGATAAAACTTATACAAATATAATATCATGTTAAGATTCTAATGGACACATATCTCAAAATTGAGTGCTGTAGAAGAGAGACATATGGAAAAGAGAATAATTTCTTTCAAATGCCATAAATTCTTATATTGGAATGAAAATATTTCACGCTGTCTGTGCAAGATTTTAAATTGATACTATTTTATTTATACACAAATATTTCATCACATTGGTAATTTAAAAGATTTCTGCCTCTTCAAATTTCCCAATTAAAGTGAGCCAATCACGTATGAAATGTTACACATTCTCAGGCCTTTTCACGTGGAACCAGAGACTGCCTCCTGTAGCTCATTAAGCACCAACATTATTTATTTGGATCTGGGTGGCCCAGAAATGGCAATAATTGATCTGGCAGAGTTAAAGTACACATGCAAGTTTAAGCATGTGAACTAATGAGACCTATTCACAGTACTCCGAGTAAGATACTCAACAGTATTTAGAGCATATAAAAAATTCCTAACCTCTCTCATCAACATGCCACAACTTGGGCACAGAGACTTTTAACATGAGACGTTTTCAAGCTCCAGCTGTATTCACTCTTTACCTGTTAGACCAATGGTCTTACTACACACATTTTTTCATTAGCAAATACACTGACACCTATGAGCTATCATAGGGCAGTAAGCTCCATTTCTATGGGCACAGACCACCTTTTAACTGGCTTTAGTATTAATATCTCGGGTTTTTACACACAACAGCCCCTACACAAAAGCACATCTTCATTATATCCCAAAACATGCACCAAAGCTGCACTTAGGATCGTAGGAAATAAAAAAGCAGTTGCTTCAGAAGCAGAAGATACATGGCCACAGTAGGAAATACAATGCAGGCAATGGTGAGAGGAGAAAAAGAAGTCAGTAGGGTTAAATTAAAAGTTCAGTCCAAATGCTTAGCAATGTGAATGCAGTTGTCTGTCAGACAAAGAGCAGTGTTTCCAATACTGTCAGTCATTTACCGTAGAAAACTACAAAGTTGCTTTTTGAACTGGTCAGAGCCCAGGAGACTTCACATGAAATGAAAAGTGGAATGAAGAAATGCCAAGGAGGCAGCGAACTGTTTAAAAATCTTTCCGTTAAAAAAAAAAAAAAGAAAGAAAAAGTGTGCACCACAAGAGACAGATTGAGAGAGATCTTTTAAGCTAAAAAAGGGGGGAGGAACAGCTAGAAAAGAAATATATTTTTAATTAATTTATGTGCAAACATTCCAACTAATCTTGGGCACAAGATAAGCAGGTAATCTCCTAAATACTGTCAAATAGAGCTCACCAGTGAAAGCACTTTCCTAAGTTTTATTGCAATTCCTTAAATTTTATTGAGGCAGTTAAAAGGCTAAGAGAATACCTTCATTGCTTCGTATTCCTTTTATGACAAGCATCACAAATTGTTTTATTCTAAAGAAATAGCTGTACCTATTTCCCACTGTATACAATAATGATGCCTAGGAAATAGTTACTTCAGTAAAATCAGTTGTAAACCAGGATTCTTTTTATTTTGTATTTGAATTGGTCTCCAAAGATATTATCAGCATTAAATCCCTGACATTTCTTGGCCACGTAGAAAATTAGCGACAGGTAGGCATATCACGCTGCTGTACCTCTAGAATTGCTATAAAAGACTTAGCAGGACTGGGGAAAAAAGAAAATAATTGTAGAGGTAAAAAAAAAGCTATTTAATCCAGAAATATATTCAGAGAGATAGCTCAGGTTTTGGAGGAATGATTTAAGATTTAGTCTTTCATTTATATTTAGCTAGTCATTAGAGAGAAAAATGTTTCTGGAATATTTTTACAGAACATAAAATCAAAGCAAAGGTGAATAGCAAATCCAAACAAAAGGAGAAAGTGTTTGCTATTCAGATCTGTATCTCTGTGAGGAAGAGACACTCATTATTCCAGGATGTGTGCGCCAGATGAATGTTAATCTTTGCCTTAAGATATCTGGCCAAGTTTTCTTACAGGTGCCCCAAATAATACGATTCTAATTTGCAGACACAGCATCACACACAAGCATTCAGGCAAGGATTTCCAGAAGGTCAAATAAAGAAGATGCCGACTTGTGCTGAACCTCAGCAAGAAGTGGATGCCTAACTCATCTTAGGTGCCTTGGCAGATCCAGTCTGGGGACACACACAACCCTGAATGCTGATATTTCAGCTGTATATGACAACAAAACATTTGAAAGGGTACACCTGAAAAGGTGCCTGTACAGTTCAGGCTTTCAGAGTTTTGCCATTTTTTCTACAATCGTAGAACAGCTATCTATATTCTAATTAGCTATTAAAAAAAAAAAAAACAAACACCTTATATCAGTCTTCATAAGGGTTTTTTCCTTAGAAAGTGGAAATTTTATCTAGATAGAGCTTTCCACCTCAAAAACAGAGTACTCATAGCAGTGATATTGCTTGTGGAACACAAGAATGGAAAGGAAAGCTGTACCATGCTGAATCTTTGCCTTGTCATCAACTCTGCTACTGCCTACAGAAGGGGGTGGGGGGGCACGCAGACCAAACAAAACAAAACCATTTACCTACAATACTGCCCCAACATCCTGCAGTTTGCTGAGGCAGAGGTAAGAGATTGCTGTTTTGCAGTCTTCCTTAGATTTTCTTCATGAATCTGTCAACCGCTCTGTAAAACCAAAAAAATTTCAGCACCTTGTGGCAATACATTTCTTGGCTGAACTACAGATTACACACAGAAGCATCTCTTTTTGCTGTGAAACTAACACCTAACTTCATTTGAGGCCTCTTATGTTTTACACTGGAAAGAATAATCAACAGTTTCTCTGCTCACCTTCTTTATGTCAGGCTCTATGGAATTCTAGCGTGTTGCCCCTTAGTCAACTTTTCTCCAGGCTAAAAACAGCATTAGCACACTTTTTCATATTATGGAAATTGTTCAATACCAGTGATTATCTTTGTTATTCATCTCTAACTTTTTAAGCTGTACCACATTTTATTTGAGATGGAGGAACCACAACGGTTTAAAACATTCAAGGCCCAAGCCTAGTGGGGATTTATACAGCTGTATAATAATGTTACCTCAAAATTGTTAAGAGAGCTTGCTTTCATAGTATAAAAATATAGAGATGAAGCATCAGGACTTAGAATTCAGTATCTATAAGTGAATTTAGACAATATTTTAAAATACCCTTGCTGTCCTAAGGGCAATCTTATTTTCATATATATCCAAGAGAACCTACAAATCACTATAATCCAATAACTAACAGATTGACCCACATTACGTCCTGTTTTATTCATAAGGCAGAATCACAGTTCTGCAGCTAACACCCATATGGCAGTTGCTACTAATTCTGCCAAATTAATAAGAGGTGACATAACATGATGATCAGCACATTAGAAGATCCCAGATTAAAATCAAGAAAAAGACTGTAATAACTAATTCTCTACCTGCCCAATGCTGAGGTCAAACATGGGACAGGCATGAACTACTGCTTGCCCTTTTGAGGATATAGAGTGCATCAGGTTGATCCAAGTTTACAAGGTTCACCAGTAAATTTTCTTTGCAGTGAAGCCCTGCATCAGACAGGTGACAAAAAAGTTAAGATCTCTATTTTGTTCTTTTGGGTATTTGCATAATGGAAGCAAACATACATCACTATGCAAGCCTGTGCTCTGTAGTAGCTCCTGGCTAACAGCAGAGCAGGTAAATCTCCATGCCAAGGTGGCTGGGCTGTGAAATTCCCCACGACAATCTGATGAAGTTTGCTATCTCTACTATCAAGTCTGGTGGCAGAAAACCATGTCTCTCTTTGAACATTGTAAAAGTGTTATCAGGTTGCATGAGATATTCCATTTCGTAAGCAAAAAACATGCAAGTGAGGTGATACACTGAGGCAGAAGGCAGCTTCCCTTCCCTGGATCCCTTCCTCACAGCAAACCAAGCCATCTGCATGTTGTCAGGTATCTTCAGACCAAAATGGCGACAAGGCAGAGTTGTTCCCTTCTCTTTAACATCTTCCTTTAGTCATTGAGCCCTCAGCAACCTACAGCAGGAATAACCAAGGGACTTCAGGCTTTATACTAGAGGAAAAAAAAAAAAAAAAAAAAAAAGAGGAGCACTAACATACACATAGAGATCATGTACACATATCTATAACACATTCCAACTTCGGCTGTCAACTGGTCTGCAAGAAGTAACACCAGATCATGATGTTTCAGGTTGTAAGGTCAGCCAACAAATATCCTGGAAACTACTCCTCAACACTGCAGAAAATAAAAGAAAATTAACTAGCATTTTTCAGCTCCTGTGAGCTGTTCAAAATTGTTTTATGTAGGGACGTACATCATTACTTCTTGTAAAGAATATCTATGGTGCCAATTTCCTACCAACGCTATACAAACTGAGACAAGAAGCAAGTACCTGGAACTAGATATATATTACTTGGCTGAGCAGACTCAATGCAATAAAACTGAACTGACTCCCAAGCGTATTTTAGTTATTGTACATACCACCTTTAAACACTTCTCAGTCTTCCTTCCAAGAATCTAATATAAGTTCAAAGCTTTATGGTCTTACAAAAAAAGCTTATCTTAAGATTAGCACTAGACGAATGTTTTCTAGAGAAAGGAATGTCAGGATACATTGCAGGATGTTCTTTCTTGGATATCTAAGAAATAAGGATTTATTTTTTGATAAAGCAGTGCACTGGAACTGGGAATACTTATGTTCAATTGGCAGGACTGCCATCAGCCTCCTGTGTAAGCTAAGGCTAGTCAGTAAACTGCTCTTTTATTCAGTATTTGTCTGTGAGAATAAGAATAGTTAATTTTCCCTACTTGTGCTTATTTAGACAGGTAGACTCTTTCTACCATAGGTATATAAAGCACCTATTGCAAAAGAATCACAGAATTGTAGGAGTTGGAAGGGACCTCCAGAGATTGAGTCCAACCCCCTGCCAAAGCAGGTTCCCTAAAGCAGGTCACACAGGTAGGTATCCATAAGGGTCTTTAATATCTCCAGAGAAGGAGACTCCACAACTCCCCTGGGCAGCCTGTTCCTATGCTTNTATTTAGACAGGTAGACTCTTTCTACCATAGGTATATAAAGCACCTATTGCAAAAGAATCACAGAATTGTAGGAGTTGGAAGGGACCTCCAGAGATTGAGTCCAACCCCCTGCCAAAGCAGGTTCCCTAAAGCAGGTCACACAGGTAGGTATCCATAAGGGTCTTTAATATCTCCAGAGAAGGAGACTCCACAACTCCCCTGGGCAGCCTGTTCCTATGCTTCATCACTCTCACCGTGAAGAAGTTTTCTCACATCGTTGTGGGACCTCCTGTGGTCAAACTTGTGACTACTGTCACTTGTCCTGTCCCCGCAGGCCACAGAAAAGAGGTTGGTAATTTCCCTCTGTCTCCCACACTTCAGATATTGATAAACATTGATGAGATCCCCTTCTCAGTCTTCTCAAGGCTGAGCAGCCCCAGCTCACTCAGCCTTTCCTCACAGGGGAGATGCTCCAGGCCTTTATAGTCATCTTTGTGGCCTCTGCTGGACTCTCTCCAGGAGATCTCTGTCTTTTTTGTACCGAGGAGCCCAGAACTGAACACAGGACTCCATGTGAGACCTGACCAGGGCAAAGTAGAGGGGGAGGGTCACCTACTTTGACCTGCTGGCTACACTACCCTTAATGCACCCCAGGATGCCATTGGCCTTCTTGGCCACCAGGGCACACTGCTGGCTCATGGCCAACCTGTCATCCACCAGGACCCCCCAGGTCCTTCTCTGCAGAGCTCCTCTCCAGCAGGTCATATCCCAGCCTGTATTGATACCTGTGGTTGTTCCTTCCCAGGTGCCAGACTCTACACTGGCTTTTATTGAACCTCCTCTGGTTCCTCACTGCCCAGCTCTCCAGCCTGTCCAGGTCTCACTGAATATCAGCGCAGCATCCTACATGTCCACCACACTCCCAGCTTTGTATCATTGTGTACTTGCTGAGAGTGGACACTATTCCCTCATCTCTGGTTTGTGCTGCTGTAGGACAGCAACTTTATGTATTATTTCCTCCAGATATTCTGCTCTTAGAGAGTAAACTCCCAGATCTACAAGTCAACTATGTAACGACCATTAGAGGCAGTTTTACCAGAATGTATAAAAAAAGACACCTTGAGGTACACATGTGTGAAGATATTTCTATGTCTGTGTTATATATGACTGGAAGAGGTTTTGGCAAGACATTCCAGCTTATTTAAGCATAGAATTAGCTCTGGTTAACAGTCAGCTTGTGTTAACAAATACACCTATTGAAGTTACTCTGTAAATTACCTGTAGGAAGAACTGCTGTAGCTAACATGAAAAGATGTACCAGCAACAGAGAAAGACTTTCTTAGAATGGTGATTACTATATGAAGGCATAACATACAAAGTCACATGGGACTTCTCACCTCTTTCTTATATAATTGCTCTGGGTTAAAAACAGAGCAAGCATAAAATCTACCCTCTGGCTAAAAGCATAGTCCTTGCCCTATTCTATTTGCCCTTTTCTAACACGTAAGAAATATGGTTTTGAATAGTAACTATTAAAAACAATCTCTTACCAATCAACACAACAGAGCAGTGAAAAACATTCAAGAGATTGACCTACCACTGTCTCCTCTATGGAGGAAATAGATAAGATAAAGTATCTTAGATGAAAGACTGAAGGGGAAAACAAAAAAGGAAAATGGATTCTTAAAATATATCAGCATGATTTTAAGTATGATTCAGCTGGCTTTACTTTTCATATTTTTCTCTCCCTCTTTCTGTGAAAAGCAAATCCCTTTCAAACCTCTGAAAAGTCAGATGGTCAAGTAGTATAAAATCTTGTCATCTATATTTAGCATACTTAGAAAACTGCTTGTGTAGACATTCTCTTGTCATCAGCACAAACATGCAGGACTCTAGAATGTGTCAGCAACGTCAGTCAAAACTAAAAGAGAAAACAGAAAGGTGAAGTGAGATAAATAGAAGATGGAAAAATATTTTTAAAGCTCTACTCATGATTTAATAATGTCAATGATTTGGAAGTGTTTCATGAGCATTTGTACTTTGACTCCTACAGAAGAATCACAGTATTTTGGCTAACAGAGGATTGAAATTCAAGTGTAACTGATTGAATATCAGGGAATTCAGATATTATTGACAACTCACCTTTATATTTATATATTTAATGAACTTTCATTCTGCTGGTTCATTTCAGAAATCTGGTTATAAAGTGTACTTGTAGAATATCTTTGTCTCGTGAATTATTGCATGATACCAAGGATCTGGATCCTGAGAGTTTTTGACCCATTGCTTCAGCTGTTTTTCAATTTCTCTCTGTGAGAGACTTTTTAGATCCCATTTGTATCTTAAATTCTGATGAAAGAGTCAAAGATCACACCATATTTTCTGAAACTATTCCTTAAATAACCCTTCATTGGGATGTTCTGTATGATGGGAGTTTGATACTATTTTAGACTGCAAGTTGTGAAGTGAACTTTATAGGATATAGAAGCAGTGCTTGAATGCTAAAGGGCAATGTTTGGAATATGAACAAAATTATGGCCTGTCACTACAAAATGACACTCTGTTATCAAGTAATACCTGGCAAGACAAAGCAGTTGGACAGGGATCTAAATTCTTTTGATATTCATCCAAAGTGAAGAAAATCCTATCAGGACTGACTGGTTGAAAATTGTTTTGAGCAATTTATCAGGCTATTGATGCCAAAGTTAGCTGTGTGAAGTACAGATTGAGACAGTAATTTTGGTCTGGAAGACAAACTTTAATTCCAATATTAAGAAAACATAATATTAGCACACATTATTGTAACTCAGCTGTCAAATTAGTTGTGCCATGAAATGAGATTTTAGAGACATTAAAGTGCCAAGATACTTTGTTAATTACTTCAATAGTAGATGATGCTCCAAGTATGCCTAGAAATGAAAGCATCCATTATGGAAATCTGAACTTGGTGTAAACTGAAGCTGTTTTGTCTGAGTGGGCCTCTCCCTGGAAATAGCTGGCATACACAATCAAAACTTGTCATCAGAAAAAGTTGTTTCAGCTGTTACTTATCCAGCTGAACACAGACCTTTGGGGGGAGGAGGCACAGATCTGTGGTAGTTTATAGACTTCTGTGAGAAAGTAGTGCAATACTCTCTGGGCAAACCAGGTGCCACTACAGATGGTGACCTGATAATCACAGAACAAAATAACTGCCTGGCCCTAAAGGATTAACAATCTTAACCCTAAAAGATACCAATTTTTACACTTTCCCATGTATAGGCTATGGCTATATAAAAATAGAATGAGGTTTAAAGTAGAAGATAGTGTTATTAGTGCTGCTCTCATCCTAACTCCCAAACACAGCGTTCCACCAGCTGCTAGGAAGAAAATTAACTCCACACTAGCCAAAAACAGGACACATGCAAGGTATGAGAAATGAACTGGGGCTCACTGACCATTGCAATCATAGGTTATGTCATGTCTCCCCCATAATTATGTTCGGATGAGATTGAGATTATTTCCTTTCTAGTAGCTGCGTTTTGGATCCACTTTCAGGCTGATTTAGGTTGTTTGCCTGCCTCTGTCATGGTGCCCACTACACACCACTTGAAAGTGTCTTTCCTTTTAATGTACTTTTTTGTAGTCTCAGGTGTGGGGTTTTTTGGTTGGTTGGTTTTTTGGTTTTTTTTTTTTACTTTTGTCATTCTCTGTGAATCTACAATCTCTGGGCTTTATCCTAATGGTTCCCCATACTCATCCTCAAGCCTGTTATATCCCTTCCATCATGCCCAACACTACCCTTTTATTCTTCCTAATCCCATGAGAAATATATATTCTACTGCTATCATCTACCCATCTAATCTGCCTTTTTCTCTCTTCACTACTTACAACAGCACTCCTATATAGAAGACAAGAAAACTGAAATAATACCTTGACATTAGCAGGAATGTGTTCATTGACCTGCACCATTTAGTCTGTTTATATTCCATCCCTTTGGTTATCCCATCTCCCAAAGTTGGTTTTTCACACCTCTTTCTGTTCTGCTACACAAAGATCAACCAGAGCTCCTCTCTCGCTGCTGGCAGCTCACACTTCACATACTAATTCACATTGTTAGACTATGAACTCATTAAAGCAAGGATTGTCTTTTTAAATATCTTTTAGATGCCTTTCATGCTCACTTCATCTCTCATGCCCTGATTCTCTACTCTAACGGCACAAAACCCTTCTTTACTGAGAGTGTGGTTGAGTGCTGGCACAAACTCCCCAGGGAAGTGGTCACAGCACCCAGCTTGACCAAGTTCAAGAAGCATCTGGATGATGCAGTATCATGCTCTCATTTGACTGGTCCTATGTGGATCCAGGAGCTGGACTTGATCATCCTTATTGGTCCCTTCCAACTCAGAAGACTCTATGATTTTCTTTTATCTGTGAGATGCCACAGTCCTCAGTTTCTACCACCATCTCCCTCCTTTTCAGAAGCACTGAAAACATCACATTTCTTTGGTCTATAAGCAAAAGTTGAATATATTTTAAAATTAGAAGACCAAGAGGGAGACTTCTCATATGAAATTGAGGACACCTTTCAAAGTACTGTTGGCCTCCTCCCTGTAGGAGTTTTTAATTGATTGATATGCCACAAAAGGCCTGGGGAAGAAATGCCTCCCTTTCAAGAGAAATGGGAGTCAAAAGGGCTTGCTTATTGGTATTACCCACACAACACAATAGAAGTAGTGCAGCTGTTGTATGTTGCAATGTTCAACCTCTATACTTATATAAAGCAAATTATCATCATGCCCCACTAAGACATTACTGACCCAAAGATTCAAAGTTAGCACATGGTCACACACCCCCCTGCCCAAAGCTGGTCAAATCTGTGATGCAAGAGTAGTCTACTGGAATCAACTGTATAAGTCAAAGCTGTTTTGGATGGAATTCTGAACAATGTAAATATGCAAATTTACATCAGAGTTGGAGGCTGGGTTCAATTCCATCACTAATGAACAATGATGTGAAAGAGATTAAAAATCATCCAGCACTGAATGAGATGTCCTCATTTGCTCAGTTTCCTTTCACATTTTCACAGGAAACATGTTACAAGCTAGCAGCTATAGATATAATGGAAGAAACATACAAAGAAAAACAAGTAGAGCACAATAGGCAAATGTCAATTTGTCAAATAGATAAATGTCTCATACACTCAAGGTCTCCTATTTTTGAGTTATACTTTTAAGATTGAAATCCTGCAATACCTACCAGAGTAGTATTTTATCTTGTGTATGGAGTGAGAAACAGTTCCTCCATGTTTTAAGTAAGTTTAGATATTATTTTGGAGCATACATTAAGACATACTTCCTTTTCTTCAGATTAGTCCAAAATGCCTGTTGGGTTTTTTTAAAGAAGAAACAGCAGTAATAAGCTTTATTCAACCTGAAAGTCAATTGGGTTCTATCAAGCTTGATGATCATATGAGACATAACCTTTACTTGCTCTAATCTCAATTTCTGATCTAATAAATACTGTCTTCATCTTCATGAATCCTTATTGATTGCTAAAAATGCTTTTTTTCTAAAGGAGTTTATTTTCAGCATGCTTTTATTGGCAGTGCTCGTATGTTCTGCAAGGACATTGAGCACTCTGAAATCCCCAATTGCTTTATTCTTTCTAGGCCAGTCCTGTAGTGATGTTCTCCAGAAAAGCTGGAGTGGTTTAAAAGGGAGAAAGTTTTTCCTCTGTTGTTCAGGCTTTGATTTTTGTCTGCTCAGTAGAATCACTGATATGCCTTGTTTCACATATGTTTTCAGTTCAACATCCAAGTTCAGAGTCCAAGCACAGAAGATTAACACAGACTATTTCTATTGAACTCTTTCTGTAAGCACCAGGCACAGAAGCACAGTGGGATGTTTTGTTCTCAACAGTTTTCAAAGCCTGTTTATAGACATACGCCTAGATACGTATTTCAAAATAGCTAATGCTTTTGGTGCTTTACTAACCCCATATTTCATGGGGAACTAACCTTTTCCTTTCCCACCACTCCCCCAAGGTAAAAAGCACCAAAATTATTTTGTTTTATTTTTAGTATATACGTGCAAGTTCTTACTGCAAGAGGAAAACAGGGTCTTGCATGAGAATTTAGTTGAAGTTAATCTTCACTCTGATATCCCAGCTGTCTAATATTCCTGTGTGCTATGGATGACTGCAAAAAGGGTTTCTAAAGGACAACTGAGGAACCATCACTAGATGTGGAGGATCCAGCATGTATTCCATTCTCTTTGTAGAGGGTGCAGGAGCGACTTCACTTACTGAATTGAACAAGATCTACAGAGTATCACCTCAAACTAGAGCAGGGTATTTATTTTTCCTCCTCTACCCAGTACTTGGCCTGACACTCAACATTGAACTTGACCCAAAACTTTAAAACAGACCACTTCTTTTAGCAACAAAGAATGCCCAGATCACTAGGTTCAGAGCAGATTATACACTAGCAATCAGAGGTCATAAGGAAGAAACCAATAAAACCGCTTACTACTTTGTAATATTTTTCAATTTAAATCTGCAGCCCAGTACAGCTAATTTATCAGACTACACAGGACTGTAGCAGGTAAGGCAAAATGCCACCAAGTATTGAGTTTGCAGACAGACTCATAGCTAGGAATTCTTAGAAAAATGATGTCTGAGAAGCAGCAGAAAAATAAGTGAAAGGGTTTGGATTTCACTGTCACAGGAGAGATGCTGAAGTGACAAGAGAAACATGAGATTACAAACCACATACTTTGCAGTAGAAGAAAGTCCCATTCTTCCCCAGAGAAAGGATGCTAGTCAAAGCTCATTCAACAATGATGTATGTATGGCATGTCAACTGTGTGACTATTTCCTATGTAAATAGGAGCAATATAAGCAAGAAACAAAGCTACAGATACATATACCAAATGATATCTCCTCTGATTAAAATCAACAGAGGTAAGGATAGATGTGTTAGCAAAATAAAACATGAGAGGAATCACCATCAGTTTGTAAAACCTCCCTCTATTTCCCACACCTGCAAGTATCAAAGGCAGACAAGACTTTGTGGACATCAGTGAAACAGAAAGATTCTAATGTCATTGTCAACCCTCCAGTCATCCTCTCTATCATGTGGGCAGCCCTTTATAAGCCTGTTACCTTTGTCAGTATGGCCAACCTCCTTCCAGGAGAGCTCTGGGGACAAGGCCAGGATCTCCTGAACACAGTAAAGAACAATAGGCAAAGTCCTGTAGTCCAAGATATTTAATTCATTGAAAGATCCATTGTTCTCACCAATAACAAGGAGTTAGTTCTCTCCAAGCCTCTCAAACTGAAGCAACTTGTTTCTTCCAAAACAAATTTGGAGAATAGTTCACTCCAGAAGACACTCTGCATATGTAATACTGACATGCCCACCTAGATTTGGATTTCTCCATCTTCTCACATCATATTAAGGACAAATTCTGTGTCACATTGCAGTTTGAGAACTGTAACACAGCCTTTACATCACTTCAAGGGATCTGAACAGGGGATAAAAAAAATAAGGATATCTCCTGAAATCCAGAAGAGACCATGGCCACATGTCCAGCAGGATGAGGGGAGCATACTCAAGGCACCCTGTGCAACATGGTAGGCATTATAAAATGCTGAAGGAACACAGAGCCACACTTGCTGCATTTTTGCAGAAGGCTCAGCATGTATGCAGATTCCCTGGAAGGCCAGGGAAGGCTGCACTGCCTTGGGCTGCTGCCTGTTCCTGCCAAACCCTCACATAGCGTAGTTACACAACTCATATCAGTGCTCCAGGTAGCATCTGTTTTTAATATACAAACAGGATTTAGGAAGCAGAAAGACTACCTGAATGATCCCCATTTTTGTTACACAACTCCACAAGGTTAGGCAAGCACAGAATGACCTAGAGACATTAACTTCATGCCAGCTGTTCTCTTATTCCAGGAGAATAATCTTGCTTTAATCTTATTTGCAAGAGCCTGATAAAAGAGAACCATTTATCATCCACTTTAAATGAATAAATCTCATTTAAAAATCATTGTGATGCAGTTTATATGTGATCTATATTGTTAACTTATCACTGCAAAAGCTGTTAGGCCTAAAATTAGATCATCCAGCTGCATATGGATATGGGGAAGTAAGATTGAACACCACACTGTCCCTCTGCCTCACTTTGCTCTGTGGTGGTGAGGAAGACTGAAGCCAGAAACAAGTAGAGCAGAGAGCAGGATCCTTACATATCTAATTCCTTTGAAAGGGGTTTCATGAAACAAGGAGAAAATGCTGTGGAAAACAAGATCACTGAAGAAGCCAGCAGAGTGTGTTTTTGTGTGTGTGCGCTGGTGATGGAGAGTTGCTAGTCTGACAAGTTAAATTGTTACCCAAGTTACAACCTGATTTCATTTGTGTATACAGGTCATTTTTTTTTTAGGAGCTATGGTGTAAAACTTTGCTTTTTGTTTGTTGTTTTGGGGTTTTTTATATAAAATAGTCACAGGAGTTTTAAGACAGTTTATAGATTGGACATGTCAGCCTTGAAAACGTTGCTGTAGAGTGGTGTGTGAAAAGAACTATGTGGCAGGACTTCAAGACTACTAAATCCATTCCTTGTGGAACATAAGCATTCAGAAGACAGAAGAATGAATTTCCTGATAACCAGACACTCCATTGACAGGTCATATCTCATTTTCAGGCTTGGTAGGAATACAATAAAACATGATGTGTGATGCCCATCTCCCACCTTCAAATCTTCCTGAGAAAATGATGGTAAAGATTAAAAACTAAAAATTAAAAACTAGGTGATCTGACTCACTTTCTTTTCATCCTGCATGCACACCCAAGCACAAAGTGGTTGAAATTGCCACATGAGTACATTAAACCGGTAAGTGCATGTACAGGCATGCTATATGTAAAGGAAATAAGATTGGGACAGGGAGGGAACAGGACTTCAAACTGTCCATACAACTACTACAAAATCCTCTTTTGACCACAACACTTGGTAAGACTGCAAATAATCCTATGTACATACACATCTCAAAGATTGCATGCCAAAAACATTGAAGATCTGATAAACCCAAGAACAACAGTTGTGCAGTGCTTTGAACTGAATGCAAAGACAATCACTGTCTTGTGAAAGGCCTCTGCCTTTGAGTATCTCTCTACTGACAGGATGCTTAATGCTGTACTTATCTGCCTGTAAGATGGGAATTCTGCACAGTGGAAAGTTACCAGAGAAACCAATTGTTAAAAAGGAGGTTTGTCATGTAGGCAGCTGCAACGAGATGAAGAGGAAGCTTTGGGAAGGAGATAAGAGAGGAGAGCAGGGATGCTGGTTTAGCTGCAGGAATGACCAGAGTTGAAGAGGAGCTAAGCTGGAAAAATTGAGCAGCTCAGGAGACCAGCCATGAGCTGCAAGAAAGCAATTCTGGACCATCCCTGGAGGACTGATTCAAGAGTTCAAAGCATGTTTCAGATTAGGGAGAAAGCTCATGCATAGAAACATATCCCTGATTTCTTGTTTTGCTAGCTCTGTTTTTTCCTACACAATTAAGAGTACTGGCACTTCTGAAAGGCACACGCACAGCGTTTACGTCAGGTTCCCTGAAGAGTTAAGCTGTATCCCAAGGTACACTTGTAGCTGAAGTGATGCTAAAAGCTGCTGGAGGCACAGAGAAGTTTGAGATGTTAGGGCCCATTGCAGACCTAGGCTAGCAAGGCATTAGAGGCATAAGGGAAGAAACAGCACTACAGTTCGTTGGTACGCACAGAAACTTCAAGCGCATGAGCTCAACAGAATAGAGCCCAATACAGCAGTCTGCTAGTACTGTCTGTCAGTACTACAAAGACTTGATCAGATCAAGTCACAATCAAGTTACACAAGTGTATATCTTTGTCTATCTCTGCTATTTATTTCCATCATATACCTAGTGTATAGTTTCATTTTTTTGGTAATTATTACTGTCTCTGCTCCCTTTGAATCACTTTGCTGTAGAACAAATTACCTGCATTGCCCTTTACAATACTGTATTTTAAAAACCTAAGGTACCAAAGCCACCCATGGTAAGGTTTTGCTCCAGTAACCCTGATTTTACACACAGACACAGATGTACTCTTACCTCAATTTCCTCGAGTGTTTAGTTTTGCTCTGTTGCAAGTGACACCTTAGTTTCAGACTGAGTTCACACCAAATAAGATGTTTGCCAGTAGAAGTGAGGCTTTTCTGGGTGCATGCAGTACAAGGGGTACAAACTCTCAGCACAGCAGCCACTTCATTTTAATTTCCTTTGCAGACACTACACAAAGCAGGAGGTAAACTTCTCCACCTCACAGGAGCCAACACATATTAGATGCATTGTTAGTGCATACTTGAACGGTCTCCCAGTGACAGCATGTCATGCCTGTTGCATTTCATACCCACAGCCTTCACACAAACTGCTCACAGACAAGCTGTATAAGACATCAGGAATGGACTAGAAATAAGAGAAATAACGTGACAACAGTTTATTCATGATCTAGACAAAAACCACATCCATAGAGTACAATTTGAGAGATCTACCATCTTATAGAAACCCTAATTACCTATTTGTGCCAACTTAGGTAGTTGTTAGCAAATCTCTAGACAAAACTTGACCAAAAATTAAAAAATCCAAAAGCACTTGTTAGGCTTTTGCTGATAGCTCACATACATAAACTAAAAATAACCCCAAACTCTAATGAATCTATAGACTTGATGATTGAGAGAAGAAAAGAGCAGCATGTCTTCCTTTGGCTTTAATATGGGATGAATGTTATGTAATTACTAGCTTCACTGTTTGAATCTAAGATCAAAAATAGCACTTCTGAGACAAGGTCAAGATTATGCTCCGTCTTGTTGTTAAGGAAACAGCACACAAGGTCAGAACTTGTGTCTTGAGATTTTACTTTCTCATTGCAAGGTACCTATTACTACAGCTTCTTATAGCGTAACGCTTCATAAAGAAACTACTGAAATTACTGCACACAGAAATCAATAGCATTTCTTTTGCCCCTGATATAGATGATTGAGATGCATCTCAGAATTAAATTGATTGGAGAGAAAGTGAAGGAGTAAAGTCTAGAGAGAATGCAAAAAAGTTTATGAAGTTCACATCTTGGGATGTGCAAATAAGATGTTCATTAACTGTTCTACACTGCATAAAAGGAAGTTCAAGCTAATCAAGAACTGAGGTCACAAATGCAACAAAACCAGTAAGTGCTCAAGCATTCCAGCCTACTGGGCAGGGTGTGCAGGTGTAGTAGCAAACATTTTTGTTACTCTTTGTTTTTAATTAGTGACCTTTCACTGTTAATGTTCAAATCCAGTTGACTGTTGCAGATCTAAGTCTTTCAGGATCTTAAACTTGTAAGTGAAAGAGGGGGAAAAAAAAGGAATGTTTGAAGAAAAATCTTTAAGTGATCTTTTAATGATGCATTAAATCTCTGTATACTGCTGAAACATAGCAATTATGCAATTTAAGAAACGAACAGTAAAAAAGGCATTGTCATAATGCCAAGTAGCACTGACATCAAGGATACAAATATCAACATGACAGGCTTCAGAGGACTGTTATTAATATTCCCATCAGTCTTTCTTGCCTATTGCACCTAGGCATAGAGGTCAGTTTTACATGAGTATGTGTAAAAAGAAAAAGAATAGTTATAAATCAAAACCATAATAATTTACAAGCGTTTGGGTGAAAGGCAGTCATGCTTTTCTTTTTCTGATCAAGACCACTGAAATAAGCTCCAGATTTTTCTATACTACAATTGAAAACTCTTCTGCTCTCAATTCTTGGTTTTATTATATTGATACTCTAGAAGAGAAACACTTGCATGTGGAGGAAAAAAAATCAAAGTAAGGAAAAAGTGCCCCCAACTTTAGAAGCCCTCCAGGGGTTTGCTGCAGTTTATGCAGATGTGCACATGCAGCACAAAGCAAGGCTGTGCAGGAATACTCAAGTTACACCTTTTTAGATACACCAGCACCACTATGCAGCTATGGCAAGATTATACCCCAAGGGGACTATATTGGCCTATTAACCTGTCAACCCTGTTGGCATATCCTTATGGTATCCTGAGTGACCACATTAAAGCATTGGCCCATAACATATTGGCATGTAATAACATTCAAGCATATCTTCCTCAGGACTGCTCTACACTTCTTGGGTTGTTCTGGAAATCACAAGTGGAAAGCATACAACAGTCCTTTTACTGTACCTTCTTATTTAAATGGCCACTGTTTCCTTTGATGAAGAAGCTTTTCTACTGAAACATGTTCCAACTGATACAAGAAGAGAGGCAAAAGTTAGATAAAATCCAGATGCCACTTATCTTCAAGGCACCAGAAAAGATCTCCTCCTGTTGAAAAGGCAACTAGTTCAAACCTGCCACAAACAGGCAGAGGAAAGAAGTTACGTGTACTCTAAGGAGAATCAATAGGATTGGAATCATTTGGACTCCGAGCCTGCACTCTGTGCTCAAGCCTTGAAGTGAGGACATCCCTAGAAAAAAAATGGTACTCCACAAAGGCAGGCATCTTCCTATAGGACTTTAAGATTGAAAAGAAATAGCATAAAATGCACATGATCCAAAATTTATGATACAGTGAAAGCATACTATCTCTTTTTGAGGGGAGAGAGGACCTGTTTGTTTGCTTACCAATTCATGTGGTTTAAAGAATAGTCAGTGACTAAGGAACCTAATGTCATTATGGAATCGAATAGCCAAATAGCAAATGCATTTTAAATGGAGTTGGATGCAGAATAATGGCAGGAACGAGACGAACTCCTTGTGTACTCTGATAGCTTGTACCCATAACCATTTAGAAAAAGAATTAGACATTTTTCTGAAAAGCAGTGTCCAGTAGCAGTATAAAAACACCAAATAACTCTTTAGCCTTCATTAAGGAACAGTTAGCATCAATCTGAAAAATATCAGTGCCATTTAAATCAACTGTAGAATCACATTTTAGTTCTGGACATCCAATTTCACTAGAAAATAAAAACCCCCACAAAACACTAAAGCAGAAATACTAAGGGACCAGTAAGTGAAAAACAATTAGAAACACAGAAATGTTTCCAAATTGCAAGAGATTAAAAACAAAGCAAAAGAAATACTGCAATTCTTGTTTGAAAAGCAAAAATAACCCTAAGCTTTGTGAATAGGACAGATCTATAAAATAAATAACTTATAGAAAATTGTAACAACGGGATCCTAGCTAATAATGAAACACTGAACAGATTTCTAAAACCAATGAGACACATGAACCTCAGTTCTACAACATACTACTGAAATAAGGAGTTCAGTAGTATTAAAAAGTGAAGGTATTGCTGCAGGCACAAGAAAGTCTCCCTCTGAAGCTACCTAAAATAAATACATTTCAGTAACACCAACCTGCTCACCTTCAGATATTATTGTGTAATACAGCAAAATTGTCAGTGAGAGATTAGATTTTTATCTTTCTCTAAAGCGTGTGGTACTGGCTACTGCTGGTCTCTGGAAACACAGCTCTAGATGAATCTTTATCCTGATGCATTACAGCAAACCTTGTGTTGCTTTTGAAACTGAACAGAATGTTTCCCACTAATAAATCAGCAAATAGACACCTAACAATTTGATCATTCAGTTCAGAGAAAAAAAGAAAAAAGTTAAATGTAGATGATAACACCCCAGAAAGTATTTGTAAATGAGAGAAAAAACACCACCAAACCCAAAGTACCAGGAGTATGATACTTTATTGATGAAGGTCTCATTGCTTTGAATTGCTCAGCACAAATAACTTTTGTTAATCTACTCAAGAGCTGCAAATGCTGAACACTTCTGAAAAATATGATTTATAATAACTCCTGCAACTAAAATGCTTTAGCTAATGTTATAGAGGCTAATCATTTCTCATGCTTCCCCAGCCAAGGTTAGCAGTTGATCTCACCCATAATTGAGCTACTACTTCAGGAAGTGAAGTGCATTCTGAAGGTATTCAACTTTCTATGAAAGATCAGGGCAAGGTTTAATGACTCCAGGTTCCCCTCTTCCCTCCCCCTCATCCATTGGCTCATGATACAAAGTTTCACACAGTATAAATGAAATAAATGAGATATTAAACCCTAAAAGTCTTGGTACATATAATTAAAATCTAATCGCTGTTCACTTCAGCTACCTGCTGGGACATCATCTTTTAGACTCAAGAGCAACACTATTTTAGCAACTCGTATCCATCTGCCCTTTATTTACAAATTACCAGCACTGTTGAAGAACATGTGCTTTGATTATTCCACAGGTATCACCTAGTAGAGAGGTTCAAGCTTTCCAAGTTCCTTTAACAGAGATTCACAGATCAGACTCAAATCAAGGTCCCCAAGACAAAATGCACTTATTTATCCACTAAAGCCATCTACTGGAAAATCGATATCTTGAATGTAATGAGTTGTAAGACAAGTAAATTAGAGTACAGATTACTCTGTCAATTGGAACACATAAATTTCCTCTGTAATTAAGTATTTCATATGTGGTGCACTGCATTTGGCACCGATTGCTTTGTCTAATTACTGCACGTTCTATTTTAAATGAACAAGAAACTTCCTAAAATATCTTGGCTTCTACTTCCAAAGGTTCATATGCCAAAACTGAAGCTCTGGAGTAACCAGGAAAATTTCCTGCCCTAGCAGAAGCTGGCATCGGAAATAAAGCATGCTGTATTATTAATGTGCCTCTCCTTCTCACTTTAGCCCTGCTACTGATATGGAAACAGTAACTTCAGAATAGCTCTAATCACTACTTATCCCAGTCCCAGGAACAGTGTGGATATGGAAGACAATATGAAAAATTACTGCTCAAATCTATAACTGACAGAAGTTTTTCCTGCTTAAAAAAAAGCAGTTAAGATAACACAATTACATCCATTGAGTAAGAGCATACAAATCCTGTTCAGGTTTGCAGATGGTGGAAGCATCAGAAACCTGTTATACCTCTACTGACAGCAGCATGCGGTGAGTACAGGGGACATACAAGCAACAACGACTTCAGAAGAAGTGAGATCCTGGACAAACACAGAATATCCTGAATGCTTGAGAAGCCTATAACATAGCTAGAGGCCCAACACTGCTCAATACAAGAGAGGAGTCTGGAGTGTGTCCATGTTACAACAGTAGCATGAGTGAACAGCAATAATCTGAGATGGAGAGCTGTTATGTTTTGCAAGCTTCTGTTCCCAGGACAGAGGTAACAGAAAGGTTATGGTATCTGCATACTAAGAGCATGCCTGCAGACTTACTGAGTAGTGCCTGGACTCTGATTCAAGAAAAGTCTGAAAGTTTAGTTCAGTTCAAGCAGGTCTAATAGGATTTAAATGCAGAAGGCTGATAAATACTATGTTTGCATTTGAAAAGATCTGAAACTTAACTTTTTTAACATAAAAAAAGGGCTAGGAGACTGCACATGCATGATTGTAGAGAATTAAATACCAGAAGGACCTACTGGAAATCCCACATCACATATGAAGTGATTTAATTTTTAAGAAAGATTTCATATTATTCTGTGATTTACAGGTACTGTGTTTAGAAAGGGTTTTCTCACTGCAGTAATAAAATAAAGTCTGTGTTGTCTGTAGTTCTAAAGAACATCTTTGTGGACAGAGATAAAAAGTTCACTTTATGTTATTCATTTGTTCTTCAGCTCCTTCCTTTTCACTGCTGCATCTGATCTGCTACCCAGAGAAATCAAAGGAAGATTTTTCTGATCAGTGCTCCTCTGTTGGTGTTAGATAAAATCAAAGACTGGGAGTTTATTACATTACAAAGTGTTGGGATTTAGTGGCAGATCAGATCAAATCAGTTAGGGGAAACTACCACGGATCAACATTTAAAGTCCACTGCTATTTTTCTTGAGTATAACCTGTCCTGCTGTCCAGGAAGAAAACTTTTCACATTTTGATACTCACTTTGTCCTTTCAAAAAAGTAACAGAAAAAGGTGATAAAAATCTAAGCAACAAACTAAGTGGCAATTACTACATTTCTTAGTTATTTAATACAGGCTGTATTTTATTGCCCATGATCCAAAATTATTCTACACCAAAGCCCTTCTATACCAGCAGTAATACAGAAAATAATGTACAGTGGTATGAGCTATAATTACCTGTATTCTGTGTTCATTTTTTGTTGTGCTTTCTCCCCAGCCAAGAGCCAAACAGCACAGCTCCAAAGCTGGTCTCTCTAAACTGGGGGTAGCAGGAAGGGAGAGAAAAGAAAACCAACAAAGACAGACAAACCTCACGGGCTAAGATAAGGACAGTTTACTGGACAGCAGAGAGAGATAACAATAATAGGACTTTATAGCAAAATAAAACTGGTGACAGGATGCAATTTCTCACTGAGCCACACACACTTCAGACCATACGGCTCAGAACCATCCCAGAACCAGACCATCCCCAATACCACACATCCTGAAGCTGTGCCCTCCTACCCCACAGGTCACCCTTTATACTCAGCATGACGTAATTGTCACAGAATACTCTTCGGCCAGTTTGGGTCACCTGTCCTGGCTGTGTCCACTCCTTGCCTTCTTGTTAGCAGGGCAATATAAACGACTGAGAAGTCATTGACTACTTGGCAGCAACTAAAAACATTACAGTGCTGCTCTCATCCTAACTCCCAAAGACAGGATTCCACCAGCTGATAGAAAGAAAATTAACTATCCTAGCCAAAACCAGGACAATTTTACATTATCTGAATGATGTAAAGAAATCATTGTACCACTGAAAATTAGGCCATTTCCCATTGTTGGGGCCCTGGCCACGTGCTGCCTAGGAACAAACAAAGAGAATACAAGGGGAGTGACCAAGAAGATTGAGATTCGCGGGCTTTATGCGTTAACCAATCAGGACCGAGTATTTGTTGCGTAACTGGAAACTATAACTAATGATAAGTTCACCCTTGCCGGATGTTCCCGGACACTGGGACCGAAGGGTATATAAAGATGTGTGGGAGGGGAAATAAGCGGATTTGAATCTGCACCACGTTGATGTGTACTTTCACCCTGGTCCGCGCCGTAAAAGCGGGCTCCAGCATCCCATCTTCAAGCTTCATCACCCAAACCTGTTCTAGACATCTAGTTGTCAGCCCAGGTATCTCCTTCAGACATATCTATGCTTTGTAATGAAGTAACACGAGTCTCTAGGCAGTAAATCTATGACAACACAGAACTGTGTGCAATGACTAGATGAAGTCAAGAGGCTGTGTCTCATGAGCTCAGGCAGCACACTGGAGCAGTATGCCATCCTGAGCCTGACTGGCTCAAGTACCCCTGACATAACCTGTTCTCTCAAGAATTTTCACAAGGCAGGCATCTTCCTTGTTCTTTCAAATCCCCTTACAATTAAAAGTAATGCATTTCCAGCAAGAGAGATTAAGTCAACAAAGATTTCACAGACCCTTCAATTTCACAGAATGTCTGGAGTTGGAAGGGACCTTGAAAGATCATCTAGTCCAACTCCCCTGCCTGAGCAGGATCACCTAGATTAAATCACACAGGAATGTGTCCAGATTGTTCTTGAATGTCTCCAGAGGAGACTCCACAACCTCTCTGGGCAGCCTGTGCCAGTGATCTGTCACCCTCACAGTGAAAAGGTTTTTCCTTACTTGGAACTTCCTATGCTCCAGCTTGAACCCATTGCCCCTTGTCCCATCGCTGACATATTTTATGAATCACAGCTTTGCAGATCTAAAAATTCAGCAGCATAATTGTGCATTATACTTCAGCCGATAGGAATCATGACTCCCTCACATGTCAAGTGCCACCAAAATCAGACAGCACACAAGGACCTTAGGTGCTGATACTGCAAATGACAGCACACAAACTGCTGAAACTACATATTGTCCCACTAAAAATCAACAGACATACACTAAGATTCTCCTTTCTATCCCAGTATATTGCTGAATTGGAGCTACAGTTTTCAGCCTTGCGGTGGGGTATTCAAATAGAGGCAAACACACAGAGAAAGAAAATTCAACTGCTTAAAAATACAACTATTGCAATGGAAACAGCACTGTATGTTGCTGGGGTTCTTTTATCACAACACAACTAGCCAAAGTCACCAGCAGTAAGATTTGCCATAGGCTGGCCACATCAAAAGCAGAAGTTCCTCGTACTTTGTCTCCATCAGGATCAGACCAACAAAAAGTGAAAAAGCCACGCTCCTTAGAGCGAAACTGCAAGAGACAAAAGTTCTGCCGCTCAAAAATAAGCCATGGAGCTGGGCACACAGAGCCACCTCTCCACCTGAGCAGCCACCAGCTCAAAGTCTACATACACAACAGAAGGGAGCTTCAAAACTTTCCAAGTCATTCAGCACTCAGCAGGGTTTAAGATACACCTCACCTGCTAACCTTAAATAGCAGAAAATCATATTACATGAGGAGGATAACAACTTTGGAGTACTCTGACCCTACTAGAATAAGAATTCAGCTGATTCAACCTGCCTGCCCTTACGCTACTCTTCCATCCAGTCTACTGCTGAAATTAGGTGCTGTTGTCACCCTGTTTATAGGCATCCACAGTATAAGCAATGACAATATGGAAAAGCATAGCCTGAACTGCTTTAATTCAGCACATAAACACACACTGCATAAAGATCCATTCACATTATTCCTAGCAGTCACTCAGACACTCTCCTGAGTATTAATCATGGGATCTAATCTTGAGTTCAACCATGCCCTAAAGCCCTGAAGAAAACACAGCTGGAACCATTTCTGTTTCAATATAAAGGAACTAAGTGTAGGAGAATATTCAGAAACAGTAATCCAAATTCACTTTTTAAGAAGATTAGTTAAACTGCATTAAGCTTGCAAGTGGATGCTTTTACTCAGAATGAAAGTGCCTTAACTTGGTTTAGTTTAATTTGCTTTGGAAGAAGATCAGGAATTAATCTGATTTAACTAATCTACTTTAAGTCCATTAATTCTTTTGGATTCTTGAGTTTTCCAGTGCAGACAAACCTGCTTTCACGTTAATTGTCAGAGTCTGAACTTGCAGCTCTAGACGTAACAATTTAAGGAGCATGTTCCAGATACAGGTTTAGCATCTTCATGGCTAAAGCTCACTAAAAATGTTGTAACCTTACCCGATATAGTTCCATTGCAAAACAGAAAAGATTAATCACCTCCAGTGATCTACAGATTAGACCATGTGTGCACTAAATACAATAGACTAATTTAAGGCAGGCAGGCTCACCAGACACTCTGGAGCACAAGAGGCTTTTAGCTGGAACTGTTTAGCCCAGATAGAGAACAGCAGCTTTGGGCAGGATACACTGGATCCTTGCTAAGGTTCCTTCTGGTCTTTGGGAAGGGGGACTGGGAGGTGCAGACTCTAAAGCAACCATATCATACAAATATCATTTTGCCATAGGAGCACAAATATCTCAGTATGGCTCTGCATATGATTGCCATCACACTGAAGTACTTAAAAAAATCAACAGCAGGAATTGTCAGGTTTCAGGTAGCATTTCAACAGTGTATGAGCCAGCTGATATGCTGCTACACAGTGCCAGCACACATTTATACTCTGTCTACACCAAACTAGACTTACTCAGCAGAAAAAACTATGCCAAACCCACTCATGGTATGCTGGTCCCAGCCTTGCATTCCTCTATCATGTAATGAAGCCAAAGAGTTGATACCCAAACCACAATGATGACACGTTTCACAGCTCAGAGGGGTATAACACCCACCCAAGCACATAATTGAACAGGAGCTGTCTTACCCGACCATCACCACATACTCTCTAGCCAGTTAAAAACATGACCAACTGTGATCTGTGGCAGGCAGAAAGCTTGGTGAGGTCCTACATGACCACTAGACCACCAGCTAACATCACTGGTTAGCTGAACCTGCACAGTGCTTTATCTCACATTACACTCTGCCTAGGTGCTCTTTCAGAGAGCATAACTGATGTAATTAATACATGTTTTGACTAGCTCTTTTCAAATAAATCCAGTTGCCACAGTAATAAAGCCACAATGACCTAATCCAAACTAATGAGAGCAACCTTGCTTACAAGTTCAAAGAGGTTCATCAGGGAAGTTAACGCTAGTAGGTTGTGACAAGCCTGGAAAAGCAGTAGTTTTGGGCAGTTAGCCTTTTGCAAGGCTGTTAAACTTCTACAACAGCAAAACAGATAAAAACTTACACTTAGAACTGAACAGCATTTTCTATTTTAAGGCATATTTATGACAATAAAAAAATCCTAGCTTACTCACACACATATGTTATTGTTGAGGTTTTTTATTGATTTGAAAACAGTAGTATTTTCCACTAGCCAAACATTAAAGGAAAAAAAAAAAAACCCAACAACAACCCCTTCACACACATTCTGTAAACAAAATATATTGACCCTAAAAGCCAAACTCCATCATGAATACAGAAATAAAACTCTTAGGTCTTAATCATATTACCTGACTCTTAGATAGAACAAACAACGAAAAAAGAATACTCACAGTCTACAGAAGACTATAGGAATATATTGCTGTATTTAAACACAGGTGATAGATAATGAGGCATCTCCATCAGCATCTTGTGCCTTGCCACTCTCCAGCTCATCTTCTTTGATTTTTGAACAGAAGGAAAAAGTTAGTAACTCAGCTGATAGAGCATGAGGACTCAGAGTCATGAATCCAAGGACTGTACCATCATAAGGACCACCTGCACCAACCTCTTGCCTCTGCCCCACCAGCCCCTCTTATAGGGGCTTGATTGATGCCAGGGGGTGTGGAAACAGCCCTGGCCAACTCATCTCACCTGTGCTGGCTGCTTGGGGAAGTCAGTTCTGGCCTTACCAGAACCAGGATGTTATCTCAAGCCATATTGATTGTACACCTTCTCATGGCCTGTTTTTCTTACCAACAATCTTTTTTCAGTATCTCCTGTAGACCATATTTATTTTACCCTCAGCTTTTCTACATTTCTTCAATGATGCTACCTACTTTGTGCCTCTCCCTTTTCTTCCTTTAGTCTTTTTAGTTCTTACAATGTCTTTCTCATCACAGATGGTTCAATATGCCCTTTCCTCACCTCTTCCACGGGCTGTGTATGCTTCTGTTCTCCACCCAGCCTACCCTCTGCTCTTTCATTCTTACACTTGATTTTGAAGCTACATTCAAAAAAATCTAAACAAAAAGCAGGGAAAAGAGAAAGTAAAAGGGCTAGTAAAGCCCTGATCATAGCTCAATGCATCCTCCAGTAAAGTTTAGGTCTCACCGCCTTACTAACAGTTTAAGGAGGGCCACTAGATCTCATTCAGGTAACACACCTGGAGCAGTAAATGACTGAGCTCAGCTGTCCTGGCTCTATCTGTAATCATTAGCACAGAGATATTGCTCTGCTCCAAGAAGCTGGGTGTTACTCTCAGTGTATAATATAACCACTGCATAAGGAAGCAAAACTTAATGCAGGACAAAACTCCTTCATATTGATAAAGAATTCTGGAAAATAAATTCCCAGAGGACTACTGCTCTTCCAGTTGTGCAGCCTTATGCCCTTCAGCAATACAGCTGAGGTAGTCAATAACCATTCTGAAAGACACTGCTACCCATGGTGAATTATTGCTTAATTAGATGGAGCCAGGATGTTCTATCACACATGCAATTCTTTATGAATAAAATCAAGTGTATTCTGGTTTCTTAACATTCATCTCACCACAACCAAAACCTAGGAAGTGACAACTTGCTACCAGGAGGAAATCTACCCAAAAGATATATCTGTTATGTTTGAAAAAAAAAAAAAAGGGAATGTAACTATAACCAGTTCAATAGTCTACAGTGCTGTCAGTCATAAATGCTTATGTGGTGCAGGAGCATAGAAAAGCTCCAGTCAATAGCAGGACCCCACTATGATGAGCAGCATGAATGTGGGAAAGCACCCTGGTGAGAGTATCTCCACAAAGGCAGTTCCATGGTCTACTCCATTTCTATACTCACTCTAATTCCCCTCTAAGGCCGCCTTAATACTAATCCACTTCCAAATGAGTTGAGGCAATTTCAGAAAGATCCTCTCTTTGGATGAACAGTGGCCACACGAAGAGTTTGTGCAAAAATAGCTGGTATGATTTATATTTACTTTCTAGGTTGTTTTGAAACACCTTGAACATAAAATCTCTGCCTTGAATTTGTTATCCAAAACTCCAACCTTGAAAATGTTATTACAGCTTCTCAGCTTGTGGTACACAATTAAACCCTTCTAGTGTGCTTTAAGAAGGTTGGATAAAGTTTCATGATCTAAAATGTTAGGAATAGCTTTTAATTTCTGAGTTAATTGGTGTTGATCTCTCTCATATCAAACTCCTAACAACACATGGATAAATTCAGTGGGAAATCTTTTCAAGCAATATTTGAATTTCTAGTTCGTAAGAGAAGACTCTAAAATCAGCATATACTTGAGTGAATACTGCACTTCTCAAGAGGCTGAAAATCACTTATACTTCCCACATTTCAAATGTTTTGCTAGATCTCATACTGTAACATGTACACATGTTAGCAGTTTAATTATTTAGTTAGTCATTACTGAGGCCTTTCTATACAAAACTGGCACAAAATTAATTCCTTGATTAATTTCACTCTTAAAAAGGTAGTGCAAAGAGCAAACAGAAGGATGAAGGAAGATTGTAAATAATAGTACTGCTAAAAGGTTTTGTAATTTGTGTAGCACAGGGACAGTCCCTACAAACAAGAACAAATAAATATATATATATATATTTATAAATATATACGTACACATAGGGCTAGAAGTCCAGGAGAACAGTGATAGTAGTGCAAATAATTGCAGAGATTAATTAAATAAATATAGCTGCTCTTAGTGAAAAGTCATTCCAACCACGTTCGGTACAGGATGGAGGGCAGTAACCATCAAGTCTCACAGATGGACTATATTCTCTTCGGAAGGGAATAAACCCTCTGAGATCAAAAGGGAGGTACTAATTCCATTGAGTGCCTCTACTGATAGGTCTCTGCAAAAGGTCCTTCCTGGCTAGCTGAAGCTGCTCTTCTCTGAAGGTAGACCTGAGGAAATATAATTAGAGGCTCTAACTACTGAGTGGAAGATGGACTGTGCAACACTGAAGGCACAAACAGTAACAACAAGCATGGGAGGTTCATACTGGACTAGTTATCTTTCTACAGTAACTGGCATCATTGATGTGATGTGATCTGATATCTCCTTTGAAAGTTGGTAATACACTAAAGACCATGAACTTACAGAGCATATGTGTAATTCATCTCTTCCATAACACTAGATATATGATATTACTAGTTCCAGCAGGAAAAAGTACAAACTCCTCAGCACACCCTAGACAAGAGCAGCTAGCCACCAGGCTACTCCTTAGCTCCTGCCTCCAGAAAAAGCCATCAAGCCCTCCTACAGAGAAAATGGCGGTTCCTATAGGCTACTGGGTGAAAACTTTGAAGATGAAGCAGTGAAAATAAGTGGGAAATTACTTTGGAGGGAGGCTGACCAGAACACAGATATATTTAGGCTCTGGTTGAAAAAGGGTAAGTATGGCTACTGGGTTAAGACTAACTGGATTTTTGTGTTTGTAATGTTTCCTTCCATAACAGCAGATGACAATATGGTCTTAACTCTTGCTTGGCCTTTTTTGGCCAGTTAAATTTGTCTGAAGTTGGCTACAAGGTGGCTTGGGGAAAAAACACTGGGCTGAGCAGACAGTAAAAATTTCAGTGTGACAATGATCCTTGCAGACCTGCAGGCATTTTTAGGAGACCCAATGCTGTGGTGTACTTCTTGCTACATTGCTAATGACCCTTACTTGCAGTTGGTATCACTGGTGCCAAACCTTGGAATACAGTTCCCTGTGGCAAACACAAATGAGCAGTTCTCTTGCAAAGAGCAGATGGGTGAGCAGTACTTGGACTCTAGGCAAAGCCTGAGGCATCACACTAGGGAAATTTTCTGTTAACTTTCTTTACCCAGATTCCAAAATTTCAGGAGAGGTTATAGAAGCCAGGCAAAAACTGCCATGACCTAACTAACATGTCTGAAAGTTATAGAGTTACAGTGCTTTACTGGTTACACTATAAAATAGTCCTTTTTTGTTAATTGAGGCAACTGCTGAAATCTTGTTTCACTTCAGTGGTGACAAATGCCTTTTGTTTTCAGCATCACAATTCATAGTGAATACATGAGAGTACTGCAGATACATCAGGTGGGGTAGCGAGAAGAAAGAGAGGCAATGGCTGCTCTTTTAGGGGCCAGTGGAACTTTCCTGACATATATTGTGTAATGATACAACATGTGGGAAACACTCCTGTCGAGATGGTGGTAGAAGTAATTTGTGTTTGCATCTCACAGTCTGCAACTGCCTGGCTTGGACAGAGAGCCACCATTCTCCAAGTAAATCCTACCTTCAAATGAGCTTCTGTTAGTCATTGTATGTCATTCCTCATCAGCTACGGTCTTGGTTTCTTTGGGTTATGACAGTTCTGCCAGGCATGTGCTTTTCATGGGAACTTAATGCTAGCAGCTCCACAGAAACAGTCTGCATGAAAAATTCATTTACGTTGAATCACTGCAGTATCTATTTTATCAAAGCAAGTTCTGCTACGCTCAACCAGTGTAAGCCACAGATGGGAGGTTTTAGGCAATCAGCTGCAAGATTAGAAAGAAATCTGAATATATAACATGCTCATACATTTCTGAATTTAAAAAGTAAATATCCAGTAGCATAGGAACAGTAGGCAGCAGGTCACTGCTGTCCATCAAATATTTTATCAACTTCAGTAATGGTATGTGGATATTTATCTGGGATGAAAACACACTGCTGTAGAGTCTGCTTTGATTAACTCATCACATAAATCCTCTCTTACAGGAATTTTCAGGAGGCATTGAAAGCATTATTAGAAATGTCAAGGCTGGAACAGTCAGCGTGGGGGAGCTTCAATTGAACAAGGCAGCACGTAACAAGAAGAAAACCCTCTAAATTAAAAAATGTTTGATTAATTTAACTTCCTTATATGAAATCAAAACCGAGTTTGTTTTCTAATCCTTCTCTCAATGGTCAGAAAAACATTTCCACTTCAGAACATTATTTTGATCTAGTTTCCTGCTATGATTTCTCCAAGCACCTTTACCAATTTGATGCCTCAGGTCAGGTGAATTTTCATGAATAACTGGACTGCCAGTAAGTTTTTAGCTTCCTATAGTTTTAATATTGCCCCATTAATTGTATATCCATCATATACCTGGACATAAACATAATCTTTGAAGAGGGGATATCAGACGAAGGACCAGATTGAGCTGATGTCCTTAGAAGAGCTGTGGATGATAAATGACATCCCACAGACTGACGAATGAACAATACTCTTCTGGAGATTCTTAAAAACCTGTGAGGACTGCAGAAACAGCAGGAAAAGTCATTAGACTTTTGGGACTCAAGGAAAAAGAACTTTACATGTTGTTGTTACTAAAATACCCAAATCAAAATGAGTAAAATTAGAATTAAAGTTTTGATAAGATTCTTTCCAGTTTCTAGATGTAGTTTTTGTGATGCTAATCTGTTTTTAAGCAGCTATAGAGCATTTTTACTAAACGATTTCCTACCTTAGAAAATATTTACTTCATGTGCAAAATAAAATAAAGTCCTACATCTGGAAAGTTCTCCATTTTTTGTTTATCTATGAAAACCTAACTATTTTATTTGGATGTTTTATTACAATACCTCACGGAAGTCATACATTGGCTGTTGAATATTCTCCTCTGCACATTGTGCTCCCTAGTTGGATTTTCTCTAGCATCATTAAAGACCTTGTCTCACGTGGGATGAAGCTGTCATAGTCTCATTAGGAAAGAAGGAAATCTTGAGTCAACAGGGAAGTATTTTTGAATTCAAAATATAACTGATTTGAATTAAATATTCAATTTACAAGTGTTTTACCCACTTTTTTTTCCCTCAAGACAATAAAAACAAACTACAGTCTCTACACAGCTTTGTTTCAAAGTTTTGTCAACAATGGGAAACTATCAGCCACCACAGTGTTTGTCCATAACAATGATTTATCTAAGTGTAAGAAATATAGAAATCCCCAAATTTAGGCACAATGAACCCAGATAATTTCTGCAATGGCAGTAATATTACTGATACTATTATAATTTGATTAACAGTAGGTCAAATTTAATTTATTCAGGCAGAATTTGTTCTTCCCATAGGAACATCTGTGAGAGGAGCTTTCGGAAAAAGAGACGAGTATCCCATTCTTTATTCTGATTTCTTTTATTAAACCAAATATATTTAGCTAAACTAGGCAATTTTCAGCATAGTAAACCCAGAGGACCACGGCAGCAGGGAATGCAAAACTCTTTGCACTCCCCAGGAGAGCAAACAGGGTCTGTGAGAAACAGAAAATGAAAGCCCATGATTCTCCAGGATAAAGCAAGCATGCCCTCTACATCTGTCCTACATGTTGTTAAGGCTCTAAAGGCACAATACTGCGAAGAAGGGGAAGAATGGAAAATTTGAAGGAATAATGTCATAATAACCCCACCAGGATGCTTTGCCTGTGTTAGCCCCACAACCACACATGTTCTTCAAAAGATATCCTTTTTAATGGGTTGTGTTGCTTAACATATAAACTGCTTGTTTCCCTCTTCCCACACACATTGTCAGGTAGTTTCTTTCCCTTGGTTTGTTTCTCTTTCATCTGCTGGTTTTCAAGAGCAAGAATTGTGTGTGTGTGTTGAATTTAGTGTGTTGAATTTATAGCACAGTAAGAACATATTGAATTTAAAGTCATAATCTAATGTAAAGGCATTCAAATCACTGTAAATAATAAAAGACAGATATAAATTGTCCTAGACTGCATAGTTCTAAATGCAAGAAATATGATTCAAGATTAAGTTGTAGTGGCTTTTTGGCTGTCTCAATATGGAGTAAACAGAGATGGAACGCCTGCTCTGATCTTCATAAATTGAAGTTCAGCTCCTGTGTAGATTTTGAAGCCTAATTTGCATATGCAAATAACTTCATTGTTATGTAAATTGGTCATTTATTCACATAGCAGAGTGGAAAATATGCTATATGCCTACGCACAATTAGTGCAAGCAACTATGTTATCCACATACACAAAAGAAGCCCTAATTACAAGAAGCAGCTACCAAGTAACTTCCAGGTCAATGCTACATTTTCCATGCTTCAGCAGCATGTGGCCAATGACATTACTTTAACAGTTCTTTTCAGAAATAGTCAATAATCCAATAAGGGAAATAAATTAATTTTCAGATCTAATAACAATAGAGAGATGGCAGTCATATACCTCCCACTGAGACAGGAGGAAAAGCGGGGGTTAACTCAGTATTCCTGAAAATAGTTCCGAGAGCACTCGCAGTCCAGCAGACCTGAGCTGCTGTCATTTCACCATCACAGACCACTCGCTGTTCTCTGGCTGCAGCAATATACTTGTTCAACACCTGCATATGTAAGAGGCTGCAACGAGATAGATAAGCCAATGAGACACATACTAGAATTCCAGAAAATTAATTCATCCTTCTGCTTCATTTATTCATCAAAAAATAATTAATACATGCAGTCTTTGAACATATCGAGCAGGCCAGGTTTGGCAGGGAGGCTTTGGTAAGTGAATGAAACTATCAACAAAATCTTTTCTAGGAGAATAGAAGTTACCTCACAATGACTTTGAGTCTTTCTCATATGATCTTGTGATGAGATGTATTTCTTTATTCTCAATTTATTTCTCTGTGGGAGGTCCAGTCTGAAGCATAAGCAAAATGGCATCCCCACTGAGAGAAAGGTAAATACAGAGGGAAAGTAAGTGTCTTATTCAAGGAACAGAGATACTTAAACAATGACCAGAATATCTGTGAATGAACACCGAAGGTACATTTTTGATCTGTGTTACTTAATCTTATTTAAGATGGATTTTTCATAGTATCATAGGGCTATAATATCATAGAACCACAGACTGCTTTGGGTTGGAAGAGACGTTAAAGATCATCTAATTCCAACCACCCACAATGGGCAGGGAGCCCCTCTGCTAGATCAGACTGCCCAAAACCCCGTCCAACCTGGCCTTGAACACTGCCGGGGGGGGCAGCCACAGCTTCTCTGGGCAGCCTGTGCCAGGGACTCACCGCCTTCCGAGGAAAGAAATTCTTATGAATACCTAATCTAAATCTACCTTCCTTCAGTTTAAATCCATTACCCCTTGTCCCATCACTACACTCCCTGATAAAGCATCCCTCTCCTGTAGGATGCTTTCCTGTAGGACCCCTTCAGATACTGGAAGGCTGCTATAAGATCCCCTCAGAACCTTCTCTTCTCCAGGCTGAACACCCCAATTCTCTCAGCCTGTCTTCACAGAAGAGGTGTTCCAGCCCCCTGATCATCATTCAGGAAAGTTATTATATATAATTTTTGCCATTTTAATGGAAATAAAGAGTGTTCACAAAGTCATTTGACTCTGCCAGTCCGTCTTTATTCATAGTGAAACTAAGTAAGAAAATGGTTTTAAGCTGAGCAGAAGCCCCACCCCACCCCCCAAACCATTCTTTGTGAGCACCCCTACAGGTCTGTACACACTTCTGTCTTTACACTTTAGCAATAACACAGCTGTTCCCCAAATGTGTTCAACAACTGTTAGCTAATGCCATCAGTTTCATAGTGTAAATGGGTCTTAAAATAGCTGGAACATTATGTCCTTTACCATTATATCTTCCCGCCTGACTGCCAGATTGTTCTCTTTTCCTTTTTTGATGGATTAAGTAGAACCACAGCAATTTGTTGATTTGAAAACTAAGCAATCTCTTTAAACTGTCTATGTGCTCATTCACTGCTGTCATTGACTCTACCTGAATTCATTTTGGAGCCTGCATTACAAAAGCTTTATTCTTGAGGAATTTGCATATGCAAGCAGTGTTGATGAATCCAGTGAAATAGACTCTTTTCATATCTAGAGACATCTTTAAAGATATATTTTTTTGGCTGAGATGCTGATATTGGCTCCCTTCACTTGTCTTCTTGCCTGTCTTTTTAGGGGCACCGGTTGATCCTGCGAACACTTCACACAGGAGGGATGTTCTTTCACAGATGACCCTCTCGCCGGACTTTGCAGAAATGCCAGCAATCACAGCACTCTTCAAAGTTTTGTTAGCAGCAACAGGGATTTTATTTTTCAAGTATCAGTGCGCTGTTTCTTTAGACCAGCAAAGCAAATAGACCAAATTCCATTGCCTGAAGCCAGGTAGAAATTAATTATCAAGAGGCTTGACATTATTAAGACATTCTTCTCCACAGCTTCAGAGCTCCTGTCTTCTCCATTGAGAGGCATGTGGGATCACAGGCCAGCTGATAAGGTTTGGTTACACCTCTTCACTCACAGGACATAACTACAGACCTATTGCTCTTTGTCCCAGATCAAGAAGAAAAAAAAAAGAGAAAAAAAAATAATAATAAGAAGAAAAACTCCACATTGGCTACCTCAAAACCTCAAAGTGGAGCAGAAGCTTGGACTGGCAGAGTGAGGAGCCTTAGAGTGGTCAGCTCCCGCTGCCTTTTCCCTTAGTTCACCAATAGATGGTGGCAAAGACCCCCTCCGGAGCTGCCACCGGACTCGCACAGTAACGGCTTTTAAATCGCGCTAATAACGTGTGAAACGGGGAGGACAGATGCGGGTGTCCCCTTTGCGACAACCACCTAGAAACAAACACCTACCTAGCGTGAATCGGGTTTTGTTTCTATCATACCTGTGCATGATTTCTCTGTTAATGCGAGTTTTACCTTCAGATATGAACGTATTTGTTTCTTCTTTTGTAAAGAAACAGTAGTGTTTCTCTTTCGTTTCACCCAACAGACCATAAAGAGGAAGATCAAAGCAAGCTCTTCTAAAATAGGCTAAGAAATTTTATTTGTTCCTAAGAACTCAGCGAAACATCTCTGCCTGACAAGGAAGAGGCACCAGAGAAGAAAGACTTGCAGAAAGTGAGCAGTATGGAACATTCTGAAGAGCAGGCTGCTCTCAATTGCCAACAGTTGGGGAAACTTCATGACAGGCCAAGAGACTCCACATAGCTCCATGCTTCTCCTGGACACCTTTGTCAGGGTCAATGGAGTCTTGCTGACTGAAGGGAGACAAGTATCAGAGTCCTCTTAGGCAATATTTGGTGGTTAAATCAGCAAAAATTACTTTGGTTTGATTCAAGGCTTTTAAAGTGCCATGTTTGTGCTTCAGGAAGCTGTGCAAGAAATCTCCTTCTGCATGACACATAAAGAGAGCAGTACGTATGGGTAGAGCATTAAGGGTGGCTGGAAAGTCACTAGCATAGGCGATACACAAAACAGGAGCCCTGAATATTTGCTAAGAGCCCATGATAATACTGGTGGAAGTAAACCAGACATGCTGGCTGAATGTCATAGCACATGATAATATCCCGTCTACCTTAATATGACGTTGGTTGCAGTTCATGATGATATTTACCACCTCGTTTTATAATCCCGCGTAATGTTGCCAGCAAATGACTTTTGAGAGAAGGCCAAGCCCTATTGATCTTTTATTTGAGAACAAAGAACTTTGAAGTCCTCGGGTTCAAATTGGTTAAAAAAAAAACAAAAACCATTTTAATCTCTTTGCTATCAGGTTCACCTCTGAACACAACCATGTTAGTTTCTTTTACCACATACCTTTGTCGAGCACTTCACAGGGATTTTCTGTAGTTATTTCACTTGTATGCTCTTTAGTTCTTTGCCTATTTGCAATAACTCATTTCCAAGCTAGGTATCTATGGTCAGCTTATTTGTTTAAGTACAAATCTGTCAGTATAAATAAGCCATTGTGCTTCAAGCTTTCCAACTTGAAAATAAGAAAAAAAAATATTCTCAGTTGTTTGGGTTTTTTTTTTTTCCCTAGCAAGCATAAGGAAAACTTCAACCACTATTTTGCACAGAGAATAATCTTTTAAATTTTTATATCGGGGATCTAAACTAATTTTTCAACATCGTAAACCATATTTTTCCTTCTGGATTTGAAATGTGAGTGGAGAGTCCAAAAAGGCATTCCTAGTGACCCACAGGACTCAATTTCCCGCCAAGAGACAGAAAAAGCAGCTCTGAACAAGTTATCTGTGGTGTTAGACCAGGTGAGCTCCACTGATCACTTACAACTTAATTTTTTCTATGAATCTATGATTCTATCATTCAATCACCTATTAGCTTGCTTCTCTGGGTTATTTATGATAGAAGGATTGTGCTTCTAAGAAAGAGATAAGCTCAAAACAGAGAAGATGGATAAGGAGTTTCTCTTCTTATCCAGTCCTGAGCTGATATAAAAAATGACAATAGGCTCAGGTTCACAAAAGGCAGTATAGTGTGGGTACTAATACTTTGGTAAGAGATTATCACGTGCATTGCACAAACCTCCTAATGCTCAAAGTCTGGAAGGTTTCTTTTTTACCTCAGGAAGTTATCCCTGTTTTACTGCTCAGTGTGAGTCTGTCATTGTCTCCATGAAGTGAGGTGGTATCTTTAGTAGCTTACAGAGCAGATGCTAATCTGTGGGTTGTGTCCTATGCCTTAATTCACACCATCCAAAATCAGTTTATGCCTGAGATAAGAGGATGTAAATAATCTTCACTAAGATTTATTATTATTGTTGTTATTATTATTATTA
>VXBZ01008962.1:485082-557237 GCA_013399135.1 Heliornis fulica | reverse complement strand
CATCAAGTAGCAGTTCAAACAGGTTTTTAAAAAAACTAGGTAAGGATGTAGTGCACTGAACTGAATATTGGTCAGCCTTTCTGCGAGTGTGCTTAGAAGAGATTCCTTGGAAATTGTGAATTATGGCATTTCTTAGGTCAAACGGCGTGATGGCCTGAGGGCAAGATGTGAAAACATGTCTTCATAAGTCAAAAAGTTTCCAAACCTACCAGCTGTGGTCCAGCCATCTGGCAAAAGCTACATGCAACAGACACATTTTAGGTGTGGTTTTCCCATCCAGCAGTGTTTGCTGGGTCTAACCTACTGCTTTGATCTAAAATGGCTTCTTCAACATCTGCAAGCTGCATTAGCAGCAACAGTGGGGGCAATACAGCTTCAGTTTGTGTAGGCAGGAAAAAGGGATTGCTTGTTTGTTTGTTTGTTTGAAGTCAGGGCACAGAATGGAGGGAGCAGCATTCAGCCTGAAGAGAAATACTAAGAACTTCAGCATACTGAGTATAATTATTCCTAAAAGCTCAGCACTTGATCCAATGTCTATTTAAGTCAATGGGCGTTTTTCATTGACTTGGGGTGATAGATAAAATGGGCCATTAGTGCACTTTTTAAAAGCTCCGCTGAACAAACACATCACTGGGTGGTTCAGATCTTTTTTTGTAATGCCTTTCCTTCTCTCCCAAATACTGCATTTATCTCTACTCTTGTCCTTTACCGCAACTTGTATTGTAACACTTTCACCTGCATCACACAAGGAGAAAAGTTCTCAGCCTCTCTTCCTCTAGTAACAGAGAATCTACTCCATTAGTGTCCTCATACTGCTGAAGATTAAGAAACTTTATCAGAGTGTATAAAGGAAGATTTGGGTACTTAATGCTGCATACTCAAGCTTTTAAAGTATCACATTTTTTTTTCTTTAAAAATATAATTATACTATTTTGTTAAAGAATTTCAGATCTCTCACTGTGAAATACAGCAGAGTGAAACAACTGGGTAATAAGTATGGATTCCCCAAATGAGAAGTGCTTTGAATTTTTCTACACACACTGGACATTTCCCCAAGGAGTAAAGAGGGAAAATGTAAACTACTTTAGAAAAGTCATCTGCATTATACCAATTTGCCATTCCATTCTGCTTTCTAAAAGGGTCTTGTTAACTGATGGTAGTGTGATTTAATAGCTAAGATTAGGTAAAAGTAGGTACCATGGAGAAAACACATAACACACAGCAGTAATAAAATACAGCAGCAGGCTCTCATTTGCTGCCCACATACAGTAAACTCGTGGGTAACTCCATATGTCTTAAGCACCCTGTATTCAATTCACAGAGAAACAGAGCCAATAAAAAAGCCACCAGCTTTAGCTGTCTGGACCAGTAACACGTCCCACCTTCAACGGCACATACTTGTTTGCTTTTTACTTTTTTCAATCATCTGTTGACTTGAGATGGAGCACACCCAGTCCTAATGTCACTGCCCATATCAAGAAGCAGAGCATGGTCAGACAGGTCAGTGACAAATGCAGTTTACCCACCTTCCACTGCTGGCCTAGACTGCCAAATACGGGCGCTTACCTGCTGTTTTACTCGCCATTGCACCACTGGAATAGAAATGCTCAAAGCTAAACAGTTCTGCAGCATGATTCCCCTAAACAGCTGGACCCCATGCAAAGGCAACAACATTCCTATTAGCACACAAAAGTGGTACTTCAACATTTCCAGAAGCATCTCAGTTGTTTAATGGCCTTGCGTGCTGGTGAATGTTATTTTTATTTGAAATGCAACAAGCAGTATTTAAAGGAAAACCTTTGAACTGCAGGATAACATCATTTTCAGAAACATTGACAATATTGCTGAAAATGAAACATTGGAAATGAAATATTTTCAGATAAGGCTGCCTTTCAGCTCCCCTGTGCTTTATGAGACAAGGAGTCACAGCATAACAACCTCAGCGATAAGCAACACTGCTGACACAGTGGTATCACGATTAAAAAAAAGATGCAGTATCGCATAATTAGAAAATTAATAGGTGCTGGTACTACCACGGTGTGTACTCGGCGGTTCCTGTGTCTCTGCCCACGTGAGCCCAGGTTAGAAGTGGCAGATCAGCTCCCTTGCCCCAGCAGCAGGCAGCTGGAGGAACTGGGATGGCTCTGGCTTCCTGTTAGTGCTCAGCTCTCCTGCCTCTGCCCATGGTAAATGCCACTCTTGTGAGCCTGTGGGGAAAGAAAGGTAGGGGGAAGAGAGGGAGGGAGGGGAGAGGAGAGGAGAGGAGAGATCTTTCACTTTTGCACCCTGTGCTCTGAGCCCCTACTAGGGTGGGAAGCTCTTTATTGACAAGCCCCAGCTCCCAAAACAACTAATTCCCAGTCTGAAATCAATTGCATTGCCATAACTTGTGGCGGAATATTGTTTCTATTATCAGCACTGTGCATTCACTAGGCATTGTCCCTGCCTAAGCCACCTGTGTACCTCCTGTACCAGCAGCAAAGGAACAAAAATGGAGAATACAGGACTCAGCCTCAGGAAAAAAGGGTGGCAGCAGGGGGGCACCGGCAACACAAAATACCCGTTCATTATTCATGAAAAGCAGCACTATTTCATTTTAAATTAAATCACGAGGCTTTCTATTTCTCTGAATCATAGTTTTTTTGCTGATACCCTCACTACTCACTGCGTCTAGAGTTTCTGATTTTCCATCTGTGTATTTAACAAACAACATAATTTGCCTCATAAATCTTTGTTAAGATTTTTTGAATGCTGGCTACTTTCCCCACACAAAGGCACGGAAACGTTCTCCCATTTCCACAGCAGAGCACCACATCTCACAGCAGGAGAATGAAGGGAGAAAATACGCAGCCACACAAAACCAGCTGTAGCACAGTCCTGTGAAAATGAAAGCTGATACAGATTCAACCTTCCCTTGAATTTTCAGAATAAACCCAGCTTTACCATCCTTGACAGCAAGCAAGGAAAATGTTTTTGGTTGTTTTTTTTTTAGAGAAATGAGATATTTGGAACGTTTTAGAGAGCTTCCACTTTCCAAAAGCCTTTGTTTGAGGTAGAGAGATGGGTGAGCAAGGGAGGAGGGAAGGAAAGGACTTGTCAAAAGATGGTAACAAGAAGAAATCAAGGTAATACCCACTCTCACTCAAAAAACTATTGCAAACTATTAGAGAATGGCATGTGCTTTTTCCCTTCGCTCAACCCCACTCCCCAGCTTTCATGACATCACTTTTGAAAGCAATCCCAACACACCATTCTACCGAAGCTAAAACTCCGCCCTTCATGCTCTCTCCCACCAAGGAGAAGCAGCAGCAGCTTTGGAGGCCAAACTGTCAATGTATGCTTATAAAAGTAAATAACTAAGGATTGCAAGCTCCTAATGAGGTCTTTGAGCCTTTACAGATCAGGCTTCTCAAACTGTCGTTCTCTGAACAAAGGAGGCTTGGCAATCATTGGATTTGTGTCTTACAACTTTGGGGAGTTTGCAGTGCTGTTCAGATGGTGGGATATGCTTTCAGATTTCTTTCTTATAAGGAGGTTAACAAGACTATCTGTCCCTTCTCTTGGCGCTGCTCAGGAAACTGATTTGTCACATAGTAAGTCAGCTCTTATTCATAAATTCACCCAGGCATGAGTTTACAAGCACTGCACATAAATCCCAACAGGGTTTGTGTTCAAGTACACATTACCTGAAAAGTAAATTTCCCTGACCAAAGTTTTGACAATGGATTCAATGTCAGAAAAGCTATTTTGTAGAATATGTAGAACTGTGCCTGCTGGACAAGCATCTAAGAGAAGGCTCCTTCTAAGCATATTCTTTCTTTGTGTTAAGTTGCCTTCCCCGAGTTCAGATATGCTGAGGCAGCAGGTCTCGAAGATGCTGGCTAGAGAGTTGCAGAATTCTCTTTTTCATGCCGTGTTTTGACCTCATCTGATTTAATTTACATATTGCATAGCTTTTCAGCTTGGCCTGTCAAATATGGTTGATATATGCCTAACGCTCTTTCTGCCTTCTCTTCTGAGGGCTTTATCAGTCCTGTTTACTTCAGTGTGCCTAATTCTCAACAACAGTTTGGATCTTAGGCAGAAGAAGACAGTTCTTTCCCTGGTCCCTCCCTTCAGTTCAGCTGTCCTCCAGAAGGATGGGTGCTCCTGACTATATAGGAGTTTGACACTGGCTAGAAGAGGCTCTTTTTACACCAACAAGCACCACAGAGTGCAAATCAAAGCCAAAGGGTGTTTGACTGAGAACTTAAAAAATTAAACTGCTGAAATAAGTAGTTTATAATTAAAGTACTGAGAAAACCTTAACTGAAGAATCACTAGAGCAACACTATAATTATGCTGTCCTTCATACCCTGCCATTAGCATTTCTAGAAGTGACATAATAATACCATGGCTTTTTTTCTCTTTAGGAACTGTCAGCTCTCTTTACAGAATTCAAGTAAGTTTATAAAGAATATCGAGTTCTTAAATGGAAAATGCAAATGATGATTTTTGTGTAAGAGACATGACAGTCACATTTGTAAGCTCATGAAATTCATGGCCATATATATTTCAAGTCAGTAGAGTAGAACACCTTTTTCCTTTTTCTTTTTCCTTCCCTATCTACTCAGAAGGAAAAATAAATTAAAAAAGCATAAAAAACTTTCTTTTGAGCTCTACTGTTAAGTGTCCAAAATCTAGTATTTTTGTAGACCGTCTTTAATTCAGAAGCACACAGAGCACCAATAACTGTTAGTTAGAAGGAAGGTTCTGATCCCAGGCACCAAAATTACTTTATGCAGGTAGCAAGCAAGTTTGTAATAAAACATGTTTTGGGGGATGTCCCAAGAATATCCTTCAGGCTGCTGGTGCCAGCAGACAATGTTCCTTCTGCCCCACAGCAAGGAAAAGGCTGCAGTACCAGCTCCGGCTGTTGACAACCTGGGAATGTATTTGAGCATGTATCCTCTGACAGTGACATCCCTCAGGAGGTATAATTTGATTTGCATTCTAACACATCCTAACACATTCAGAAGAGGTAAAAGAAAATATGTGGCCCTGTGTTACTACACTGGGGACTCCAGTGAGACTTACTGCTGATTCTGAAGGAGGGCTGATATATTTTCAAAGCACAAACTGTCAAGAGTTGTGGCTCACAATAGGACGCAAGGCTTTGGCAGCCAGCTCTCTTCTGTTGATTCTCAGTCAATCACAAGTGTCGATAAAAGAAAAATGTGTTTAGGAAAACCAGATTTTCTGTCAAACAAGCAGCACAAGTATAATGGAGTTGAAATGAGATACCTGAATATTTTAAATCTTTTGTGGAGTATGGAAGTGAGATAAGTACTAAAAGAAAACTAAATGTGTCCTCTAATAGATTTTAATTACTTACTGCTTGAAAATAAATTATTTTATTCAAAAACCTATGTGATGTTGATTAAATAGCATGAAATTATATGGTTAGGATTTTTTATAATGCCTGTGGTATAATTTGCTGCCCTTTCAGATCATAAAATATTACATTGAGGTCAAATATATCTCATTATAGCTATTTCTGGGGAAGACATGCATCTGACATCTAACACAGGCAGATAGCATTTACCTGTTATATATGTACATATTAGATACTGATTTCCTAAGGACAGACAGGAATGAGAGTGAGGTCCTGGGAAGATGTGAATTTGATGTGAACTAAATCTGGTTTTGCCAAGCTAGTGCAGTACAAAGCTCATCTCATAAACTTTATGAAAGTCAGTGTATACTTGTTTGAGTCTAACACTACTTAAATGTCGCTATACTTCTTTCATAGATCAGTTCCCACCAGCTCAGAGCAGCAATAGAAATAACTCACAGCTGACAAACATGCCAGGAAAACTGCTGCTGATAAACCTTGAACTTTTGCTCTTTTTAGAAGAACGTGCATAACGGAAGGTGGCCAGGGGTCCTTGCTCCCTGCCAGACAAAGCACCTTCTTCCACACTAGCGATCATAGCAGTAAGAGGCAGATTTCTGTGTAAGTCTCTTCCAGGTTTCATACAGTGCAAGGAAGGATTTGTCTTTACAAGTAAGTTGTGGCTTCAAAACCTTTCCAACCAACTCCTTTCCTCTAGATAAACGAAGGCTGCCTTTTCCTGTATATACAACAAAGGCTTCCAAGTCAAGCTACTGAGCTTGTAATGTGAGAGAACTAGATCAAACCAGCACAACTTAGTTGTTCTCCCAGTCATTCTGTGTAGTGTATTTTGGTGTGGCTAAGGGCTGCTCTACATCAGATGGGAAGGGAAAGAGCAAACATGTGGCATGTTCTGGTATTATGTCTTCAGTTTGAAATCCCTGCAACCTCATCATAGAGTTCTCCCTAGCAAACTAGCAAGCTTCTGAGAACTGGACAAACTCTTCAAAAAGAAAATTACATTAATTTAATGATGAGTTAAAGAAGGGAGAGGAAAAGTTCATACACTTCTGTCTGTATGTCAGATGTCTGGTTTTAGACTTTGGCAATCTTCCCACTGCTGTCCCACACTTTGTTGTCTCACACCATGACCGGTCCATCAGACTACCTAGCTGCCCCATAGTGCACCAAAGTCAGGCTGACCATCTGCTAAGTCGCTGCTTTTAAAAGTTGGCATGCAACTCAGTGCATCCACCTCGTGGTCACAGACTCCTAAAAGCTACTTATGCTGCTGGGCATCACAGCAATCATGCACTGCCTAAGTGCCCATCAGAAAGCAGAGATCCTACATTTCTCTAGAGGGCATTATTGTACTTTGTGTCACTGTGGAACAAAGAGCTATGAACTGTGAGTAAATAAAGGTACAACAGTTACCTAGGACATATCTTAAGTAATGTCAAAAAGAGGTACAACTTTTTGAACAGCTCAGGACAGAAAGAGGTCTTCTATTAGCTGTGCAAGTCCTCATCCATGGAAAACACTGAGACATTAAAGATACCAGAATCAGATCTCTGATGAGTTAGAGATGAACGTCAGAATAATTTGTCTATGAAGGAGCCAAGGCATAACAGAGAAATGCATACAGAGGGAGAACGTGTCCCAAGCTCAACAGGGTTATGTAGGGGACCTGGTAGTACACACTACATTAAAGTACATGAACGGGTGATCTAAACAAAGACAGATCCTCTGTGCCTGACAGAGGCTGCATTTTAGGCAGGTGTTAGTGAAGACCCTTTCTGAACCTATCTGGCTCTATACCCATATTCTCGCGTGTATGCTGGGAAATTCACATCAGCAGCAATTATTTTCCTTCTATTTTCAGATCCCACAGACCTCAGCTGCATTAGCACTTACCCCTCAGCTGTCCTCTTTTATTTGGCTGGCATTCAGGGCATACTCTTTCTGCTCTCCCAGTGCCCTGTGTAAGGGTTCATATGACAAAGCAACAGAGGTTAAGTTGGAAACTTCAGCATCAGTGATGGATTAATGAGCCTTTGTCAAACCTCTGTATCCTCTTTTTCAAGTGAAAGGCAAAGATTTCAATCTTTCCTTATCTACCATATTTATGTAGAAGCATGTTGCCTGGAAGAGCAAACAAATAAATAAAATCCCCCAGGTCCACCAAACTGAGAGACCTAACTGGACAAGTTTTTCTTACTAGGAGAATCTGAGAATAATTGTGTAACAGATGTGTAAGATATATGGCTTAATGCACTAATGGAAAGCTCGAGCATGCCACAGGAATTAATGTAACCTAACAGTCTAGGGTAAACATAGCATAACTGCAAATGTTATATTTTGACAGGTACTGTGGATATGTACACCATGTATTTTATATACATATATATATTTATGCTGTTCTTTTTTTCTCCTTTTCCTCATTTAAGGTGTGATTTTTCAATATTACCTAAGTGATTTTCCCATTTTAATTTAATTGAACTCCATAATTACTGAAGATGACAGCATGAGGCCAAATGCTGCCCTTGAAATCAGTGACTTCTCTGGAAATTGTGTGTAGGAGTGAGTGCCATGAATTATTTTAGGGAAGGTGCTCTATTGCAAACTAGTAGAACTTGATCCCTCTATCTTTTCTGTGGCAGTGCCATTTCCAAATACCCACCAATCGAGTTGGAGAAACACTGCCATGGGCTGCGATCACAATAGTTCCAACCAAGATAACTGAAAATTTCCTGACATACGGCAAGGTAGCTTTAACAGGTATCAGTCTGGAAGAAGGTGGATACCTTGCAATAGTTCCACCTGGATGAACATTTCCCAGTGCTGCTTTAAAAACTAGGTGGGGAACCATCAGCTTTTATTAGGAAAAAACAATAATATGGTTATGGTAAGAGAATCTGATGGAAAGGAAGAAACCAGCAGATTGTGCCTTGTATGTGCAGGGTACCATGTATCTGCTTGTATATGCACTCCCTAACCTGCTTTAGCCACAATAACCACCCAAACATAAACAGTTTAGGCTGTAAATATAGATTGACTGGACTCATTTTGATAGTAGAGGGTTAGGCATTGCTGGCAGCCCTGACCGATAGCTTCTCGTACCGCAAAGGGTGGTGATAAGCAGTTGTAGTTTGAACCACTGGTGGCACCTGCTTCCTACTGCAGGCAGAACACAGCACCCCTCTATAGACTTTAACCTGTTTAAAACTGGTAAAACAGCAGTAAAGATTTTTTTTTTTAATAGAAAATGTCAGAGAACAAAACTGATGCCGGAGCTCTCGTGAGCCAGTGGTATTCGAATGAAGTGGAAACCCTCAGGTTACGTTACATTCTTGTATGCCACAAAGATGGGGGGAAAGTGAGTCCAGCTTCTGAAGCATCTGATAATAGCATTTGTGGAGTCCAAATGGGGAACCAAATCCCAGCCTCCTTTACTCGTGTGAGTAGTTTTGTGCTGAGCTATTCTTAAAATAATCATCAATTCCCGCTCAGCGCTTCCCCCCATAAATTAGTTTCTATGATGCCACTGAAAGAAGAATTGAGCAGGGGAAATTAACTTGCTTTTCAGTAACAGAAATTTATCAAGGCCACAGTTTTTACTGGGACAAAAACAATTCATTTAAGTCTTGTCAAGATTCCTAATTAAAAATCCTCTACTCCCAATTGCAACATACAAATACTGTGCTTAATTTGGAACTTAATAATATTTCTGTGCATTTCTGCTACACTCAGCTACAGCAGCCATGACTCTAGCCTGATAACAAGAGCACTGTACCCAAGCCAGCAGTAAATGACTTCTCTCTCTCTGTGCAAAAATGAAACTTACTTTGTTGAAGGGGGATGGGGAGGTTTGAAGCTGCAGTTTCAGAAATTCAGTTACTGACTGAATTTCAGCTCCATTGTATGAGTTAAGAAAGACCCTTCTCTTTTAGGCTTAGGCTAATGCATCAGATATTGCAGGCCTGAAAAGCTTTGATTTTTTTCTCATGAATCAATCTGCTCACACCAGGGTACCAGCTGCCTGGCAGGTCTCCATTGGTGTTTCTGTGAACAGCTTGGGTCATAGGTCACGCTAATGGAAGATCAAGCCTTCAACCAACTAGCCCGTGCGTACAGGTCAACTTTCTTTTAAATAGCCATGGGTTTGTAGAATCACAGAATCTCCTGAGTTGGGAGGGACCCATAAGGATCAGCAAGTCCAACTCCTGGCTCCACATAGGGCCAGCCAAATCAGAGCATGACACTGATTGCATCATCCAGACGCTTCTGGAACTCAGTCAAGATGGATGCTAGGACCACTTCCCTGGGGACCCTGTACCAGTGCCCAACCACCCTCTCAGTAAAGAACCTCTTCCTAATATCCACTGGAACCTCCCCTGTTGTAGCTTCATACTGTTCCCTTGGATTCTATTTCTGTTCAACAAAGAGAGGAGACTGGCACCTGCCCCTTTGCTCCCCTCGTGAGGAAGCCACAGACCATGATGAGGTCTCTCTTCAGCCTCCTTTTCTCCAGGCTGAACAAACCAAGGGACTTCAGCATCTCCTTGTAAGACTTCCCCTCCAGACCCTTCACCATCCTCATTCCCCTCCTCTGGACTCTCTCCAATAGTTTCTTGTCCCTCTTGTACTGTGGCTCCCAAAACTGCACCCAGTACTCAAGATGAGGCTGCACCAGAGCAGGGTGGAACAACCACCTCCACGGACTGGCTGGCAATGCCGTGCTTGGAAGTTTCTTCCTTCAAAGATTGGTAGCTCAGACTTTCAGCATGTTCAAAGACTTTTTTTTTTTATTCTAAAGTAGTATGATTAAGATTATTCTGTTCTGTCATGGAAGTTTATGATTTTAGAGGAAGTCATTCAAGCCTAGAGCATCTTGACTGAATTTTTTTTGCAAACTACAATATGAATTTGAAAGAAAAACAGCTTGGTCTTCAACATATAACACTTCATCTTCCTCTCCGTACAGAGGAATTACATTACAATGCAGATATTGATATGTTAGTAATATCCAATGTCAAAACTCAACACCTCTGTTAAATGTCTCAAAGGTATTTTACTTGAAGAAACCATTTTTTGCCTTCATTACACATCACTAACACCATTTCCCTAGGCCATCTCATCTTTGTTTGCCAGCTGGCTCCTTGCTTATAGTCTGAGAGACAACAATGTGTAAGCAAATCATACAATGTGGGTCCCAATCATTTATTTTTCTGTCCACTATCAACCTCATTACCTCAAAAGCTAGCATGTTGCCAGACTTCTTTCTAATCTCTAGGGCCAGCACAGGAGCAAACTAGGAGCTGTGAGTTTGAAAAATCAGACTCAATGTAACGGTAGATGTGATCTCCAGCTGACCACAAGGCCATTGGGAAGTTTGACCTCAACCATATTTTCCAATAAAACGATACAAAAACAGACTTGACTTTCCTAACTTTTACAAGCACTTAAAAATGAAAAGCACACAAAAAGTGTTTTAAAAGAACCAGCCTTTCTTGTTATTGGTTTTACATGAGTCTGATATAGACACACCCGATAGTCAAGAAATTACTTAAGAAATGGCAGTGTGAACATTCAAGGGAAGAAACCTCAGTACAGTGATTTTGTCCTGTCTTTTAAAGCTGACTTTAAATATTTTTTGTCCTTGAAGTTTCAGAGGAATTTGGTTGTACACCTCTCAGTTTAACCACCTTGAAAATCATTAAGAGCCAAAACCAGGTTGAAACTAGGCACTAGTAAGGCATTTTGCCTTTAATCCTTGAAGACTGGCATCCACACCAATTTATGTACTCAGAGCTGCAATGTGCAAACCACCTGACTGACAAGGAACCCTCTCAGGACCTCCCCAGCTAATACTGTTAATTCTCCCTTTAAGATTCATTAGGAAACAAGATAAGAAAACTTCTCCTCATGCTGTTAGGACTTGGTCTAAAGCCACCAAAACCAATGCAAACCTTTCCAGTAGTTTCAGATCACTCTTGAGAAGGCATGACCTCTTGAATTTCACACACTATGATTCCTCAGCACTGGCAGCACACAATGTCACTGTCAAGGTCATATGAACCATGAAAGCCAGCCAGTGGTAGCAGCCAGCCTGCCTTCAGTGACATAAGAGAAAATCCAATTGGCTATGTGGTTTTTGCAGCTTTCAGTTTGCACTTGAATGCACGTGAAAAGAGGGAAAAGGATGAGTCTCAGAGCTCTGCCACTCTGCCTGATATTCTCTGGCTGCCTTTTTTTTTTTTCTTTCCCCAATTTAAATCCTGTGCACCTTATATGGCAGTTATTTTTGCTTACTCAAATTATTTGATGCTTCTTTTTTTCTGTCCCTAGCTCTGTAAAAGAATAGATGTCCTGGCCTTGAGCTGACATCACTTGAGTGATCAGACTGGTGTGGAAACTCACTATGTGACCTTCTGTGTGTTGGCGTATAGGTCTTAGGGATGTAACTTTTGTTAGGTAAGGCACAGTTAGACAGTTGTCAGTCTCCAAGAGGAGCTGTTTCAGACCCTGCGTGGACAGAACTGGAGCAGCAAATCTTGGTGTACTGAGGGGTTTCCTGGGGTTTTCCTGATATACTAGGGGAGCAGGAAGACCTGTCCAGAGCTTTTGCAAGAGTCACTGATGTGGTGTGGGCACTGGCAAGGTAGTTGGCCATCACAACCCTTCTCTTTAAGAGGCCTCAGGGAGTGCAAAGGGCACAGGGTGGGCCAACAACACCAAAGCATCAGCCAGCATGGGGTAGTGGTGTGTGAGGAAGGGGACAGAGGAAGAAACCAAAGCTCTCCCAGTTTGACAGGGGAGTGCTGTTGGGGGTCATCATCCTCTCAGAAGGAGCTTAGCTATGGTTTCCATGCAGCAGAAAGTCATGCTCTCAACCTTAACTAAAATGGATGTGGAAACCCAGATAGAGCTCCCACAGAAACATGCAGCTGTCCAGGTCACAGGCTGCAGGAAGTGTCTGAGCCTTTCACTGGTAACAGCTGGCAACCATAAGACCCGCTGTGTTTGCTGTGATCAGGTAGATCATCTGTTCAGCATGGTGGTAGAGCTGCAAGAGGAAGTTAAGGAGCATCAGGGAGGCTAAACAAAAAATAGACTGGTGGAGTCAGGCTTTACCATCCTTGAAACAGAAATGGGGGCACCTGTCAAAAAAGTAACCAGGGGTCACTGTATCCTGCCTCACTCAGGCAGAGGGCAGAATCCTAAATGTCAAAAGTTAATAGAAGCAAGTTTGTGGCCAGGACAGCAGACAAACTTCTTCCTTGCCCACCTCACTTCTCCTGGTATCTCTGAACAATAGGTATGAGTTTCCATTTGAGGAAGATCAGTCAAATGAACATGTGGATGATGGGCAATCTACACTAGAGGTTTCTCCAAACCAATCTACACTAGAGGTGTCATGCAAACATGACTGTTTGCAGTCATGATGCAAATAGTATGTCAGAAAGACATACTGTTTGCATCATGACTGCACCCACAAGGAAGAAAAGAAGGGTTATAGTTGTTGGTGACTGCCTCCCAAGGGGAAAAGAGGGTCCAATATTTCAGGCAGACCTTCCTCATAGGGAAGTCTGCTGTCTTCCTGGAGCCTGGGTTAAAGACATTGCCAAGAAACGTCCTAGGTTGGTAAGGTCCTCTGACTCATTATGAACAGTTTTGTAGATGACACCAAGCTGAGTGGCACAGTTGACACTTCAGAGGGATGGGATGTCATCCAAAAGGACCTGGACCAGCTAGAGAGGTGGCCCATAAAAACCTCATGAAGTTCAATAAGGAACACTGCAAAGTCCTGCACTTGCGTTGAGACATTTCTTGTTATCAATAAAGGCTGGAGGATGAGGTCTCCTATGAAAACAGAGTTGGCGTTCTTCAGCCTGGAGAAAAGAAGGCTAAGGGGAGACCTTACTTTGCCTTCCAGTACCTTAAAGGACCTACAGGAAAGCTGGAGAGGGACTGTTTGTAAAGGCATGTAGCTGCCCCTTCATGAGGGACAATGGTTTCAAACTTGATCAGGGTAGGTTTAGATTAGACATTAGGAAGAAGCTCTTTATTATGAGGGTGGAGAGACACTGGCACAGGTTGCCCCAGAGAGGTGGTGGAGGCCCCATCCCTGTGGACATCCAAGGTCTTGAAGAAGCTCTGAGCAATCTGATCCAGTAAAAGGTGTTCCTGCTGGGGCAGGGGGATGGTGGTGGAGGAAAGTGGACTAGATGACCTTTAAAGTTCCCTTCCAACCTAATGCATTCTATGATAAAAGAAATTATAACTGACAGACATAGCAGAACTAACTTAGACAATAGTATTTACACAGTGACTTGTTAAAACATTCAAAGAGCAAATGCTCACAATGGTCCCCTAGCCAACAAAGTTCAAAAAATCCAGAAGATGCTCTCCACCTCGTAAAACTTATTCACCTCAGTTCAAAGAAGGAGCAGCCTAACTCATCCTCTGGGGATACCTGACCTTGGAGGATCTCCAGGGATGTCTGGGACCAAGATTCACGCAGCCCAAAACATCAGATTTAATGCCCTACTCCTCTAAACTATTGACAACTGCTGCTCAGGTACTAAAGTAGCAGTAGAGACAATCCCATTTCTTCAACTTTGTAGTTTTCTATGCATTGATAATCACTCTTTCAGGGAGAATAAATATCTAAACTTCTTCACACAGATCCAATTATTGCGTAGTATCTGATGTGTGAATTCAGTCTGTCCTGACCTAAACCACAATCACAGGAAATGCACTTAAGGAAACTTAATAGTCTCACAGAATTTGTGTTAATTCTGATGAGCATGGAAATAAGCAGGACTACTGACAGAAGTTTCAGAAAGTCTAGAAAGGGTTTCATTATCTGCTACCACTATTGTAAAACATTAAATAAATAATTGCAAATATTCTTCATACACATGAGATCCTAGTAAAAAGAGCTCCAAAAAGAACTTCCTCTTCTAGTATTGTCATGGGGCTGGTCTCACAAATTTGGTTTCTCTGGATATATGAATTTACATTCTTATCAGAGAAAAAGGACTTATTGATACTGAAACAACTGCAACAGCTTTAAAAAAAATTTTGCTCAAAAAAGCTATGCACAAACTTGTATTTGTACAAACAGTACAAACACCTAGTTGCCATGAATTTTGTGAAATAATAATACCTTTTATGCTTCCAGACAAGAGCCTATATTTAACCACTGCTCAGGATGGCACCTCATGTAAACAACACATTAGCCTCATTTCTGTATGAAGAAGGTGGGTTTTTTCCACCTTCCCTCTGAAACATCTGGTGCTAGCTACAGTCAGAGACAAGTTTGTAGAGTAGATTGATATGAAGTCTAATTCAGTATGGCAAATCCCCTGGGACAAATTCCACTATAGTGTGCAGATGTACCATGACTCTGAAGTCAACAGTGTTGCATAATTTATATCATTATGGATTTTCCCAGGTTGCTTGGGACTGGGTTTTGAGTCATTCTTTTTTCCCTTTTTAAGTAGGACTTTATTGTTTTTTAACAAATAAATACACACAAAATTGTTTCTTTAGCATAGTATACTCCTGGACATAGTGATGGGTTTTCTGTAAGGCTATTGAACTCAAACAGGGAAAAAAAAAAACCCTGTTTCATGAGATGGTCACATTAGTTATGTCAAGCAGTACGATGCAGTATAATGGGTTGTGATCTTATATACACAGGTTCCTATTCTCTACATCTAATAGCACAGTTGCTTCTTCACCAAGTGCTTCCAGGTCCTACAAACAAAACTGGTAAGACTCAGTCTAGCTGTATTGCACAACATAAGGAACACTTCATCAATAAGAATGCTTTTGACCACCTGCAGCCTGTCCTGACAGTCAGTTCTTCAAAAATGCATACAGAATTGAATTTAAATCCGAAGCAGTGATTTTTATCTGGGAATGATTTGAGAGCTTGTCACCTGCGTGCACACAGGGAACCCACAAATGGTCCAAAAGGTCCTGGGAACAAAGGGAGAAATGAGAGGAATGAATAGTCTTGTCCTCATCCTCCTGTTCTCTGTCTTTTGGGAAGATACCTGTAGACTATTTGATTTCTTTCACACCGAGAAGTGATTATTTTGCTCATTGCCTGCTGGAATAGGTTATGCTCATGTTAGAATTAGCAAATACTTTTTTCCTCCGTGGGAACTACAATCCTGTTTCTCGCACCGCACTAAATAATCATTTTTCCAGAATTTAACAAAGCACTAATGGTCACACAACCATTCCCTCTGCAGAGCTTTGATTGTATTTACATCAGGCAATGATAACGCCACAAAAAGGCTACTACACAAAGGTAAACTTAAAAACCAATGAGTCTGCATAGTCAAGCTGGTGACAGACCTCTCATACCTGACAGTAAACCTCCATGAATAAAATTGCAATCTGCAGATACAATCAACCTACATTTTACTTTTATTTCAGGACTTAAAATGGATTCCTTCATGCAACCTGAATACAGCAAACACCAAGTATTCATTACAATCAATAGACTGTATTATATTGTGACCTCTCAGCTGTAGCAAGATCTTTCACCCAGCAGAAATCATTCTATGTGAAGGGACCTTGAGCACAAATTAAATGAAAGTAGACTGCAATTGAGGGAAATTATAGTCATAACTGCTGTAGAAATGAAGTCAACTCTTTCTCTTTATGATCGCAGCAAACAGTGCAGATGCTCTCTGCTATCAGCACTGATGCAGGCGCCAAGATTCCTTCTCGCTAAAAGAGTTTTATTAAAATGCCTTAATCCTTAAGGGATGTGTCATCAGCATTATACAAAAACAAAGACAGAAACAAACCTAGAAAACACGATAGGAGCTCAGGAACCAATTTCATCTACTAGTGCTGGTATAACACAGATGAGCGTCTAATGACAGACGTTAGTCTTCAGGTGTGAATAAGAATCTATACGTTGCCTGCCTAAGTGATGTGTGTGGAGCTGTACAAAACACACTTAAAGGTCTCCTGCCCCAAGAAAGCTGACAGAATCACACTGTGAAAACCAAAACATACACTTACTTAGAAAATAGAATGTTTTCTTTTTCCTTCCTTCCAACTGCTTCTTCAGCATAGATTTTACAGCATATAATTTTTTCTCTACAAAGACTATAAAAGCAAGTGATAGAACCTGCAAAGTAGTAAATCATCAGAATCCAAGCTAGCTTGACAATATCCAAAAAGCTAAGAACACATAATGGAATCTGCTTGCCAACAGCCACCAATCGAAAATACAAAATATTACTACTTATGACCATATTTATCAGAGAGAACTTACTAGCTAGTATAATGTAGTACAGTCAATAAAGGAGCATAGAAAGGGCAAAGATATGGTTATTGTAAACAGACACGCTAACTTCAGGGCTTTAAGCCTTTCAAAAGCACATCAAGTTGAGCAGAGATTTTCAGCTCTCTAGGAGAAGCCCAGTGCCAGATTTTAGAATAAATTTGCCTTTCATGAAGGTAAAAGCTCTGAGTTTTCTAAATAAATGAATGCAAACACGACAATTCTCTTTTTAGGACACAAAGACCTTAAATGTAGATCCCTGAAGGAGTAAGAGGCCACTTTATTACAAAGACACTAGGGAATGGAAAATAAGAAAAACCCTTTAGGAAATGCTAGTCAAAAATATATTTAAGGATACTTCCTCTTTAAAAATATGTTTCACAAACATATCAACTAAATGAATCATCCTTAAAGGCTAGTTCCTAGTACATGTTAAAGATTAATTAACAGTGCTGACTTTTCAGATAAAGGTGCAAATAAAAACAAAACAGGTCATCTTAACTGAACTGCTTGCAGGACATATACCTATCTCCATCAGTAACAAAAGAGATGCCCAGGGGACCAGGACAGACAGATGACAGGCAAAGAGTGGGAAGTCTGAAGTGATCATCTCTACTTTCGCTTTAGGATTCCCTTCTCTTTCCATTCTGAAACTGCTAAAATCTGGAAAATGGAGGAAAATATCAGAGGAAGAGAAAAATCTCTTTTGCTCATGAAAAGAAAAAAAAAAGCACAAACATACTATCTTTTTTATTTATGGCCTCAGCTCTTTATTGAGACAGCAAACATCTGTATATTTAGATTTTTTTTCCCATTGAAGATTTTGGAAAAATGTAATGGAAAGTGAAATTACTATCTGTCATAGTTCTGGCTGAGTTCCTTGACAATCATCAATCTGCCATAATTGGACCCAACAGTTGCATCCCACACATTTCCAAGCCAGATGAATATGGCAGGATTCCAAATACTGCTTTTACTCTGGGTCTCGCCAGAAAATTTCTGGATACACAAATTCTGTCTGAACCCCTCTACAAGAGATCATTTAATCTACCTGTTCAGGACGTGGGACCAGTAGTAAAGCCCAACTCAACTCCACTGTTAGACACATTCTCACAGAATTACTTCTAGCTGTAGCTCTTCTGGTTCTTCTTAAAAAAAAAACAAACACAAAAACAAAAACACAAAACCAAAAACAGACATTCAAAGGAATTTCCTACAAACTTACTTTAATAACTAGTACTAGAACATCACATTGTTTTAAAAAAGAAACCCAAAACAAAACAAAACACCAATATCCTTGAAATACTTGAAAAATGTCTCAGCATTTGGATTTGATCTGTGCCCTTGAGGAATGACAACACTCCACTTGCCCTCCAGCTCATTCAGCTGTCTTTTTTTTTTCCAGAAGTAGGTTGGATGTACTTCCTTTTCTTTTATGGGTATGTCTCCTTTACAGTATCAGAACACTATTCTTTTTCTTCTTCCTCTACTTCAAGTTTTCTCATCTCTGCCCCCTGCTTCCCCCTTTTTATTGGCAGCTGAGCAGGGAACACATGAAAATCAGTGATTATGTTAGTAGAAACTCTTTATTCTACCACAGTGGAAACGTTTGCTGAGACCTTGATCGGCCTCTTTCTGCTTCCCAGATGCATTCAGCACTGCTATAAAACAGATATTATTCTCTACATTGGAGGTTACAATCACAAATGATGCTCATAAAACAATGAAGAATTCTTGTCCTGTCAGGGGCATATTCCCCACACTGTCACACTATTGCTCCTATCTTTATAGACCAGAGAAGCAACAGACTCCTTTGAAGGAGAGCTACTACAGCAGAGTATAAATAGCTTCCCTTGGCAACGCCCAGGCCATGTGTTACACTAACATGGCCAGGCTGACTTCAGTAACCCCCTTGTAGCTACCCACAGTACACCTGCGTGGTGCTGCCCTGGTGCCTTCTGACCACTGAATTACTGCTCCTCTTTGTTTTTGCTAATCAGAATTTATGGGAGCAGAATGTGCTTTGGATGCAATTAAAGAAGCACCACTACCTATGGGCTTGCAATTGAAAACAATTATTTCGTGCTAATGTCTCCTTACAAGGGGCATTATTGCATATAATAATTCATCAGTACAAAAATATACACGTGAAATTAAAGCATAAGGAGCCTCTCATGTAATGGTCCATGAAACAGATAAGTTCACAAGTTATTGTTAAGGGGTTTCAGGCTAAAGAACACAGATACTCCTTCTTAAAACAAGAATTCAATACTTATCCCTAGGCTTTTCATTTGTCAATTTCCTTCACAAACCCCTGTGTAGCTATAATGTGAGTCCAGTGTAATTTTGAAACATCTTGTAAACTGAACCTTGTCTCAAGCTGAGCTCTCCAAATCAGGTAGCGAGGTCAACTCACCGAACATGCAAGCCCCCAGCTATACAATCAATCATGAAGTAGGGGTTTTAGGCTGTGTGTATTTTAAAGTGTATTTTAAATAAAATAACACTGAAACTCTCTTAGCCACCTGTCCTGTAGATCCTAGTAATAAATAGATCTACTCAACCAAACCCCAGTGACACAAAGAGATCCATTTAAATAAAAATAACTCTTTCTTCCTCTTCTGATCATGTACCACCTAATAGATCGCTCCACAACTCAGAAAACCTGTAATCTTAACACCATAATTTCTTTTCCCTCAAATTGTTTCTTAAGATTAAGAATTTTATCTTTCTTTATGAGTTAGATAGAAAATGTTTGCACCCTCCATGTATTATCTTCTGAGCCATACCTCGTCGTTAACTTCTTTCAAATTGCTCAATATTTGCACCGATTGCTTCCATTCCTTGCTGCTGACTCTCATGACACCTGTCATTAATTTGCTGCCTAAAGAAATCATTCTGGAAACTTCCTGAAATAACTCACTTTCTCGATGCATAAAATTAGGCACTTCTACAATAAAGGATGCAGCTTCATCAAACAGCCAAGTTCTAAACAGATTTGATGCCTTTGGGCACTAGGCTGTCATATAAAGGGATCATTAATAAAGCAAGTATAATTCGTACACCTAGAACAATTCACTCTTCAGCTGGGAAAAAAGCATACCAACTCACTTGAGTTAAATTCCCAAGAATCCCTGGGAAAAAGGCCAAGTAGAAAAAAAATCCATTACAGCACAGGACCAAAGACACCAAAGGAGAACAGGGTTTTGATGTTATTCTCGAGACAACTGTTGTCCTGCAGCAAAACAAATTATAATCACTTCTAACTAATCAGATGGCTGCCTCTTTCACTCTTATTCTTTGTTTATCATTGCAGATATAAGGAGTTGACAGAACACTGGTTTCCTTACTGTGGTCACCTTATCCTTGCTACGGTCACCTTATCCAACAACTTCATAAAGAATAAGACAGTATTATTTTCATATGCAATCAACAAAGCAGTATTATCTGGGAATAAATGCCCTTCACCTTAGGACAGGAAAAATCCCACCCTAACTTCTCCATACTCAAGTTAGTAAGTTACTTCAGCTATCTGAGAAGCTTTGTTAGCTGACTGCTGAAGGGCAGCTTGCATTTTGCTTAAATGAAGTAGAAACTTATTAAACAGATTACTTACATTATCTGTAATGTTAACAGGCTACCACTTAAGTGCACTAATATGTCAAGTGCTTCATTCTGGGGGATGGGGTATAGGAGGTGTCAGAGAGAGAGAAAATACATATATTTATGCATTAATATCTTGTCATCTCAAGAAGCAGTTGATAAAATCCTGTTAATATGTCAACATTTTGACTTGGAATAAATTTCAGCCCGATCAGTGCTCCATCCTGAAGCACTGGGTTGTTTCTTGGAATAGGAAGAACAGGCCTCTAAAATTCCTTCCAGGCTGAACAGCAAAAACAGCAAAAACAGCAGCTGCAGGAGGTATGAGTGGCTTTTTGGCAGAAAGGCATCCTGTCATGCATCAGACCCATACTCATTAGTATTAGTGAGCATTGCTGCAGTCAGAATTAACTATTGTGCACAGGTCTCAAGGATAATTTAGCCTCAAACAATGAAAAAGCATATGTGTTTTAACATTAGAAGTAATGGTGGCATCAGCTCAGCTGCACACAACTCAATTGAACAATTCATTGAACAGAATGCAAATTTAACCCCATGCAGAGTGTCCTCCTCTTAGTTTGGTTGAAAACTTCCAGAATAATAAATAGAAAACATAACACACTCTTGTAATGGGACCAAATAAAGAGAAAAACTTACCTGAAGAAAAAAAGTGTCATCATTTGGACCTACTTCAGCACATGCTGAACATTAAACATTACCAGGCATTAAGAGGTCCCATTACCATTCAGGTAGTATCTAACAGAATCTGTCCCTTTACCAGGTGACAGGAGCTACAGATAAAGTCATAGCAACATTTTTCATCAGTACATCTCAGAGCACCACAGGAAAGGCTGCCCATTTTACAGGTAAGGAAAACTGAGGCAAAAAGCTGTGAAGTAGCTTCAACAGACTTGACAAGCTACTATTAGACCTGAAAAAAAAAGGATCCAGTTCTCCTAAATACTCATCTAGTCTAGTCATGAGCTTCCCAGGAGAAAAGGGAGACAGTTGTTCTTGGACAATGATAAAGAAATGACTTTTCAGAGGTGCAGCAAGGAAGTGAAACAGACACTTGTAGCCTACAGAAAAAAAAAAAACAAACAACAAAAACAAAACCAAACATGTATTTCTTTCCATCTTATAGCCAACACAATCACCAGATCAATAAGCAGCATCGAGTGCTAAGACCACATTTCTTGGCTTGGTGTCAGATGGCATTCCAGACAAACAAATCCAACTGCCCCCAAAGGGTTACTCTGAACTGAATGGGATTCCCTTCAGGCAGAATACTCACATGCACAGGACAAGTTTTAGGATCGAGATATAATAGCATGATGAATTATTAATTTTAAAATGTTAAAAATTGCTACATCCCTTTAAATATAAGCTATTTCCTACATAGTCTTGACAGTACTCTCATTAAATGCTAATAGATGGTTCTGTAATAAACAGAACCTTAAAAATGAATCACATTTATATACCTTGGGATGTCACGAGTAACAGTATTTTGCAACTTAGGAGAAGAGACAAATTTTTTTACGGTGCATTGACATCTTCTTTGTGGCATTGAAAAACACTTCATAATCTCTTACACTGCAATTTTATTTCTTTTCCACCAAAAGCTGGAGTTCTGTAAATTTCAAATGTTAATTGTGTAATTGTCCTTTATGGGGACACAAGACAGTCTCTTCAGATTCCCCTTTTTTTTTTTACACATGTGGAGCAATCACTCCCTTGTGTGCCATAACAATGACAAACATGAGGCATTTTTTCTTCTAAGCTAAAAGTAATATACAAATCCCCTCATTATAAATGTAAATATTTTGACTGAAGAGAACTGTAACTAAGCAATGTTTTCAGAAGGTCATTTCTCATGACCTGTCTAATCCCTTTCTAGGTGTACACATCATAATCTATTCTCAGCAAAGCTACTGGTGATGCTGAGGTAACAGTTAATTAAATATTTTGTTCTAAGGCACTTTGAAATCCTACAATCAAAGCCACCATGCAATTTCAAATACTATTACATTCAAAATCATTGTTATTGGCCACTATAATAACCACAGAATCACAGAATATTAGGAGCTGGAAAAGACCTCTAAAGATCATCCAGTCCAACACCCCTGCCCAAGCAGGATCATCTAGAGTAGATCACATGGGAACATGTCCAGATTGGTCTTGAATGCCTCCAGAGAAGGAAACTCCACAACTTCTCTGGGCAGCCTGTTCCAGTGCTCTGTCACCCTCACAACGTGAGGAACTTTCTGTGTTCCAGTTTGGAACCATTTCCCCTTGGTCTGTCACTGGCCACCACTGAGAAGAGCCTGGCTCCATCCTCCTGACACTCACCCTTTACAAATTTATAAACATAATGAGGTCATCCCTCAGTCTCCTCTTCTCTAAGCTGAAGAAACTCAGCTCCCTCAGCCTGTCCTCATAACGAAGATGTTCCACTCCCTTAATCACCTTGGTGATATATATTACATTAACACAGACTGTAGTCCTATCAATGCAAACAAACTTGAATTGCAGACAACTCCTAAAATGAGATTCTGGTGTTGGGACAGAGGCAGGTGACTCAGCCATTAAAAACGCAGCACTGTCTTAGCTGTTTTGTTTTTTTTCTTTACAATAAAATCTTGGAGCTGTACTATAGGGTACATCTCAATCCTGACAGCAAAATAAACCAAAGAAGTCAACAACTGTTTATCACTGCTATTCACACAGTTCCAAGCTCGTCAGAGCCACTTGCTAGGGAAATCACATGTCTGCACATTTGCAGTATTCAAGCGGGAAATAATAGCAGAGCAAAATCAAAGGTTTTACAGAAGTTGTATACTTGGATATACCAAGGGAGAGAAAACAAGATGAGAACCAAACTATTTACTTGGATAAAAAAGGATGTGTATAGAGATTAATTTTTAGTAGTAAGTTATTAACGTTGGTTGTGTGAAAATGTGCAGACAAGCATTCCATGTAAGCTCTGCAGTTCAGTGGTAATGTTGGTTTTAATCTAACAATTATTAATTACCCAATTTAATTATGAGTAGTCGCCTTGCATGCAGGGCTACAGCACAAACGTGAAACAGAATACTTTGTTTCCTCATTCTTTACATTTAAAGGTTCTAAATCTGTCTACTGTGGGGTTTTACACAGCGGTGACACAAGTGTTACTGCTAGTTATGACAATATCAGGATCAAATTAATTATTTATTTGCCCATTGAAATTTTAAAAACCGCAAAATGTGAGTTTAATGGTAACTACCAAATTAGCTATACCAGGGCAAACTCCTCGAGGTATGTGCACACACACAAATTACTGCAATGTAAAGCAAGGTGTGTACTTGGAGATAAAGTAGACTGATGGAATGATTAAAAGACTGTAGCTTGATTTGGGTATGTGCATGTCAACAGAAGAAAATAGCTTCTATTTAATTTGGGTTAACATTTGAAAGGGATTTACTCAAGTACACAGTATTTATATACACAATATAAACTCCCAGAAATCACCACACAAATTACGATAAAGTAACAGGCAACCGTGTATTAGCCTTTCCACGGCCACACTCCATGCCAGTTTTCTTTGCCTGCAACAAGCTGTGAGTTAACCAAAGCTAGCTTAGCCATCTTCCCATGAAACCTAAACTAATTCAAATAATTTCTCATCTGTCTGGGACAGATGCATGGTCACTGTCAACGAGCCGATATGTGGTATCCTCTCAAGGTATTGCACTGGATGAAGAACGTGAGAACAGAATAAAATTGATCTGCCTTCTGCACAAGAAAAATAACTAAATGGATAAACTAAAATGGAATAAACTGTATTTTGTTCCAGTTGATGCATTTCTCAGGAATCTGTGTCACCCTAAAGTAATTGGTACCGGTGCTAATTTTCTTTATCTAGATGGAAACATACAGAGCTGTCAATAAAATGTAGTACTAGTTTAACTAAGTGTGCATTTAAAATTGCTAAATAAAACTCAGTTCAAACCATTATATTTAAAGTACATTTATTTTAATTTGCTTTAAGATGATTAAGAATGGACTTAAATTAAACTAATATAGCCTTAAATCAAAATCCTATATCAGAACACCACAACTATGCAGTTTTCACCTATAAAGTTGCTTAAAAATGCTGTCTAATGTCATCAGGCAGGCCAAAATTAATATTGGTAAAAGTAGTAGAATGTCCAATTAAAACCTCTATTTGTTGCCAAGAAGCTCCCAATTGTCGTAGTCTTTCACTATTATTATAACTATCTCATTTATGATAAATATCTCATTTATGATAAATATCTCATTTATTACTGGTTAAACCTACTTGAGTAAATACTGTCAGGTAACCCAGAAAGAGTTAATTATTATGCTTGGAAGAAATTAAATATTTCTAGAGCTTTAGCAATCTAAATTAAAAATGTAAAACCTTTTGCTCCTCAGACTCAAGGACTACAGCTAATTAGACTGAATCATTATGCTCCCTTAAAACCAACACATATTAGAAGAAGTGTATTTAAAATACTAGAAGAAACAACATAAAGAGAAAGTACCTAAATTAGTAAATTCTTCATGATTCTGCAAATCAGTATCAAAGGGTTTACTGCCATCATCTTTTAATGTCAAGCCATATAAAAGAGAATTTCTCTACATGTTTTGAAGTAGGAACATTTCAAAAGAGATTTACCGGGTATATTGCTTTGGTCAGAAGTGCCAAAATGTACAGAAAAATATATTACAGTCCAAGATGTACAATCTCATTTCTAAATAAAAGAAGTAATAGCCTGGGTTTTATCCATTTCAGAATACCAATGGTTTGGGAATCACTCACACTAAAACAAGAGAGCAAAACATCTCAGCACACACAGGAATAAACAAGGCCTTGATCCAGGAAACTGCTCCCTACTGAGACTACTTGAGATCAATTAGACTCAAGATTGACATGGGGCATGGCTTATTGCAAGCAGTTTGCAAGACTGAGGCCAAAAATCAACAAGAAATCTTTTAACAGAAATTCCTCTCGATGCAACAAAAAGCTCCTTCTGCATTTTTTCATTTTTCCATCTTTTATTGTTCCTTCTATTAAATTTTAATATTATATCTTATTGTTAGATATCAAGAAGGCCAGAGTGTATATTATTCTTAATATTTTTCATTAGTAAGAGGGGACATTACAGATTTGTTAAAAAATCCAAACATTTAAAATAAATATTTTCAGATGTACTACTAATACTAATTGATGACTTCATAGGTGGCCAAAATGTTTCTAAAGCGCTAAGAAATTTTAGGTGCAGATGTTCCCCAAAGGTCAGCCCTCTTCTCCCATGGAGGCAAATGTTAATATAGCTCATATTTTGATTTAAAAGTTTCTCAGCTCGTCCTTCTGGGTATAGGTAGTCTAAACTGGTGGTTACGGAGAAAGGTCACTCTGAGTTGTTATGACTCAAGTGCTGGCATAGGTTCTACAACAAAGCAACATTCTCAGGGCTGTGATAAAGGCTGGTCCTCCAGCATTTGAAACTACTGCTGATGTGCAGTGTTAGTTAAGCTCAGCAATTCATGCTAACCTTGAAAAATTTGCAGAGAAAATTGAGAAGTGCCCCACTCTACTTAAATGCACACAGTATATCTACAGATTCAATCCATTAGCTTAATAAACTGAATTTATTAAAAAAAAATCTGATTCACCATGGAGATCATATGCTCTTCCTATTTTCACTGCATTAAGTGAAACGCAAAAGGCAGACACTTATCTCAGCAGGGAATAGCACCAAGATATTTCATGGCTTTGTAAAGTTTTAATTCAAAGGAGACCATCAGACCATCCCATCTGCTTCAGGTGCAGCATTATCCGTTATGTCTCATCTCATCACCACGGCACTAAGCCTCCTCTAGCTTGTGGCTGTTGAATGCCTGTCTACCGAAGTGGACACCTGGGGGTTTTGCTTCAGTCATTACTGGTTAAACTGTGGTCTCTGTGGCCCCTGCTGCAGCTGCAGACGAAGCCCAGGCAAACAAAATGGCACAGTTTTGCTTGGCACTCTCTGCCAGGGCACTTCACACACATCAAAACTCCTTGTGTTTACATGTGAAGACAAGGCAGATGTGAGGATGCTCGGGTCCTTCACAGTTAGTGGCACTTGAGAACTCTGACAGTAGGAGTGGCAGGTATGTCATGGTGTGGTGACAAAATCTGAAAAGACAGACGTTCTCCCTCTAGGACATGCTGGTGTAGATGCAGTCCTGAGTGACTGGCCATCAGACTCATTCCTGAGAGGTGTTCCAGGACTACCGGTGCAAAAACTAGTACTACAACCTTAGCATCTGATTGAGCAGGAATAACTATAGAAGAGGGATTTTTTCAGAAATCAGAGGGCTCCTTCACTTTATGCCTTTGCAGATCTTTGAAACTAGGATACCTGTAAAGACATTTATCTGTACTATATAGCTCCAGCAGAACTGAGACTAGCAGCTGGCTTCAGGTAAATGTAGGCAATATTTCAGTGTCTCCTCTTCCTCTGTCAGTCTTAACTCTGTCAGTGCACTTGTTCAGTTTCAACTTTCCTGCATCACTGACACAACTGGAGNACACACACACATATATAATACATATATATATGTTGGGGTTTTTTTAAACATAGAAGATAATGTGTTTAGCAAGTGATGTAACCAGCATGACCAGCGTGACAACACAGGTTAGGCTCACACAGAGGATTACATTTGCCAACAGTAGGTGAAAATGGATCAATACGATCACACCTGCAAAACCAAAGTCATTCAAAGGATTTCTGAAGAAGTTAGAAGAAATTTAATGAGGGGATGTGGCAACTCCATCTTTATATTCTAGAATGACAACATGAGGAGACACAGCAGGGGCATACTTGGCAAGTGTAGAAGTGAATCTCCCACGGGGCCCAACGAGCAGAGAAGCTGAATTAAAAAGAGATGAAAAAGCACAGATATCTGGATAAAGAGTCCCACATGATTCCTTCAACTAACTGCATTTGAGTTGTGCTATGTCACAGAGGAAAAGGAGAACTACTATTAAGTCTTTCAGTAGTGAGACAGAAAAATAAACAATAAAGAACCACCTGTTTCCTTACAGCTTCACTTTCCAGTTCTCATGTTCAACGCTGCAACTCCTCTGCCAGCAAACACAAGGGGACACCTCTTCCTCTTTATTTTCCCCCTGTAGTCAGCCATTTCTGCTTTTCCCTGAAGTGCCACGGCATTCTAAAACTTAAGGAAAAATGTAGCCTGAGAGTGGGTAGGAGTGGAAAGGACGGAAGGTGTAGAGAAGGCAAACAAGCAGGTAAATGTCAAACCAAACAAGCAACAGTATCCATAGCACCAGTATCAAAGCAGTAACAGCCACCAATGCTGAGAACCTGAGGCTGATGTGATTTACTTTCATGCCTGAAGACATTCAGTTCCACATAATCCACTGTCAAAGTCAATTATAAATATTACAGTATCTGCTACTAGAACTGATCCAATCCATCCAGAAGAAAATATCAAATGCTGCCTATAAGGTACATGAGCACTTAATGACAAGGAATTATACCAAGATACAATCAAAATGAGCAAGCTGTATGAAAGAGCAAACCAAAGCTAGGTAGCTTGTGTGTCTCTTTTTTAATACCTTCACTTGATTTCTCAAGGGATTATTTTGAGGTAATTTCTTCAAACATAACAGTATTAGGAAACAAAGGACTAAATACTTTTCTAACACTGGTCCATAGTGTTACTTTTCTAAGTCTATGTTAATATATCAAAATAGACATAATTATTAGATTTTCTAAAACACCCAGAGCCTGGCACCTTCTGCTGAAATCAGTTACACCATCTATCTCTCACCACATGACTTTACCACTACTGAGAGGATGACCCAGTCTTGAATGTGATGAAGTAGTGCTATTTGAAGAAGGAAACTGTGCTGGTAGGCATAGGGAAATGCTTTGAAGAGTTTGAAATCAGAGTACAGCCTCTTTTTGTCAAAGATGTACAGGCAGAACTGCTTATTTAAAACTGGAACTGATCCCGGGATCTTTCCCCAGTTTTAGGGCAGACAAGTAATAATTTTTGCTATCTCTCCTTGGCTAAGAAACATCAGCCTGTTCTGGCAAAAGAGAGTCTCGGCCACATTTTTTTCAGTCTTTGCCCTTTCTTGTCTTGTGTACAGTTGCCATGTACTTCAACACAAAGCCTCTAACACTTCAGAAATTCCAGCTGGCACAGAGCATAGCAACATGTGCCCTCAGAAACACATGCTGCTGTGAGCACATCAAATCTATTCTCCTGACTTGAAAGTGGCTTCTCAACAGGCAACAAATGACATTCTAGTTCTACCAGATGGCAAGGTATCTAGGAGATCAAGGAGGTCTCCAAAATTAACATTCGGATCAACATAATCCCATGTCCCAAGCCTGAACTATGGGAGCAGTCCAAACCTTACTTCACAAGTACAGGTTGACTTTTCCTCACCTTCTTTTCTTCTAGAGATAACACCCCAGAGTAGGAATAGGATATATTTTAACCTTAAATTCCATTGTCATTCTCTTCCTTTTAAGAAACTATGGAGTGGGTAGCACTGTTAGGCTGCCAGTACCCTGCTATATGAAGTCCATACCAAGTGGTGACATGGGTGGAAAGGACTAGTGAATTTCTTAACCCACCCTCATCCGGTGTATAAACTAAATAGAGGTAAGCAAAATTGCTAGGAGGTGCAGAGAAATGCATTCATTACGAGAAGACTCCCTCAATCCTACTGTAAAATCAGAAACTAAGAGAGGAGGCTGGATCAGATGTCCATTTCTAACTTCTGACACCTCATCAAGCCAGGTCTGGACAATTACAATGCACTGGTACACATGTAATGCTGATTTACTGAACATACTTCACTAGCAGACAAACCACTAAGGCACAAGGAGGCTCAGGGAGAAAAAGCCTACAAGAACAGAAAGAATTCTCAAAAATTATATTCCAAGTGACTGTGACTATCCTTTATGGAGGAAAAGTGTGCTTCTGCTGTTCCTCTAGAATACAGATGCAAGACTTTTTCCTGGCCTGTTCATTTGACTTCTCCCGAGTGTGATAACAACTTATTTCTGTATTTCTCACTTCTTTTTAATAGAAAGGATTCCACTGAAAATTGTGGATAGCACGGGAGATGAGTTTTAGTCCACCTTTTGAGCACAGTAAAAATCTTCCTACACTATATAATTTCATTTGCTACAATGAATCATTATGAAGTCAGCTGAAGTGCAAGATAACATATCTTAAGAACCTTCAAAGAAAAAAAAAGTATAAAAGTATCTACCTAATTATACATCAAAGAGTACTTTAGGAATAAATTTTGTTATCTGCAATGTTAGAATTTTTTTAGTGCTCTACTTTAGTAATAATATAAGAACAGTGTTGCTTGAATTAACCACAGATTTCTGCATAACTGTGCTCAGATATCAGGGGTGTCCAAATGTCCTTTTATATGTCCACTCTATTGCTGTCTCTATTGCTATTAGAGATTCTCATTCCATATTTTCTACAATAATATTCAATTCTTAATGCAGAAATACTTCCACTGTGGTCCTTTTTAATAACTTTAGTCTTGTCACAGTTCAGCATAATATTTTATAAAGCTTCTTTTTGAGTTAAAGGGCATGAAGTTCCAATAATATGAGTAATGCATATTGCATTTGTATTTCAGTTTTCAATTATTCTCACGTTTCTATTATCACTTTCTCTGCAAAAATGTTTGTATGGGGGCAGTCTCATCTTACACACAAGAATACATCTAATTCTGACATCCATCTGGTATGCTGTCTCGAAATCTTTTTTATTATATTTGTCACAGCATATTTAGAGGTAAACTTACTATGTGACATTTCAAGATAAAACAGCACCTTCTCACTAACAAAAATAAAAAAAAAACCCTCCTAAATCATGTTGAAAATTTGCCCTAAATATATAATTTTTTCAAGGTACTTTGAATCTGCATGCAATTTAGCATCTAAAACTTAATCAAAGTTGATCAGAGTTGAGGTTGGAAGGGACCTCTGGAGATCATCTTGCCCAAACCCTTTGATCAAGCAGAGACACCTGGAGTCAATTGCCCACAACTATGTCCAGGCAGTTTTTAAGTATCTTCAAGATGGGAGATTCCACAATCTTCCTCGGCAACCTGTGCCAGTGCTCAGCCACCCTCACAGTGAAAAAGTGTTTCCTGATGCTCAGAGGGAACCTCCTGTTTTTCAGTTTGTGCCCACTGGCTCTCATCTCATCACTGGGCATTGCTGAAAAGAGCCTGGCTCTAACCTCTTTGCACCACCCCCAGGTATTTAAACATATTGGTAAGATCCCCTTCAAGCTTCTTCTTCTCCATGCAAAACACTCACAGCTCTCTCAGCAACTCCTCATATCAGACATGTTCCAGTCCCTTAATAGTTTTAATGGCCCTTCACTGGACTTTCTCCACTATGTCCATGTCTCCCTTGTACTGGGGAGCCCAGAACTAGACACAGTACTCAATGTGTGGCCTCACCAGTACTGAGGGGAAAAGTCATCCCCCTTGAGCTTCTGGTGGTGCTTTGCCTAATGAGGCCCAACAATACATTAACCTTTTTCTGCAAGGACACATTGCTGCCTCATGATCAACTTGGTATCCACCAGGACCCACAGGTCTTTTTCTGCAAAGACGTTTTCCAGCTTGGAGACCTTCAGCTTTTATTGGCGGAAGGGTTTGTTCCTCCGCAGGTTCAATATGAGCCAGCCATGTGTCCTTGCAGCAAAAAGGCCAACGGTATCACAGGCTGAATTAGGAAGAGGGTTGTTACCAAGTCAAGGGTATATTAATACCTGAATGGAAGGTACTGGATCCGGTATTGACCTCTCGGGTGCATCATTTCTTACTGTCCTCACTCTACATTTTGTGCCACTGATCACAATCCTCTGGGCTCAGCTGTTCACTCAGTTTACAATCCCCTTTACTGCATGTTCATCTAGCTCCTACTCCATCTTCTCTGTGAGCATCCTTTGGGAGGTAGTGTTGAATGCCTCAATGAAGTCAAGGTATTCAATATCCACTGCTCCTAAGTCTTCCAGAACCAATATTTTGTTGCATATTCTTTTGCTGTTCATTAATACATCAATATTCCTGATGTGCTGCAGTTAATGTTTATAAAAGAGAGTAGGTCAGACATTCAGTATTTATCAATTTTCAGTTCATTGCCCCTGAAATCAGTGATACATTTCTGCTTCCCCATTAGACCAGAAACCAGCCTTTAATAATAGGAAAAGAAAGCAAGAAAAACAGAGGAGCAAATAAGTTCATGTTTTCCTTTTTCCTTTTTACTTTATAAATTCACTTCTTAGGGGCATCGTTGAGGATGTCTCTGTGAGACATCTGAAAGAACAGAGAATGACAGACTGGTAATTGGGATGGAAGAATGTCCTATACCCAGCAGTACTTAAAAAAGGAAGCATAAGAGTAGGACATGAAAAGCCGGAATCACTAGCAGAACAAAAGAAGGAGTGGTGACACAATAAAAGACTTTTCAGAGGCAGCAGCCTCCCTTGCTCCTCAGTATTGATTAAACCCCAAAGCAGTGTTATCTTGTGTACTGAATGAACCAAGGGGTCCTTTGGAAAAAAATGGAAAAGCCTTGGTGGCACAGAACTAATTAAAAACTAATGGAAATCATATACCCAACAAGAAGTCATCAAGAACAATTAAAACTGTAGATTCCTTATATATTTTACCCCGGTGTACTCCCTTTCAAACAAACAGCATACTCAAATTTAGATCTTTTTCCAAATTATACACTTTTTTACATGAAACATCCAAAATCTTTTCAATAATCTTCCTCAGAAATAAGAGTAAAATTCCTTCTCTTTTTAAGATGTTAATTCTCAGAGCAGAGGTGTCATAGGAGACAATTATGAAATCTCAAAATAAAATTCATCTTTCAAAGGGTAAAAAGTAGTACAGTTACATAATTTAAAAGGTAGAGTAATAAAATAGTAATAACACTGGCAACTTCTTTCTAAAGATCTTGGAAAGCTGTACAAACATTGATGTAGATGTGAGTATAATTTACCTGGAAATTAGGAGAGTTTCATTTCAGAGATGAATAAAGACACACAAAGGTTAACTAATTAGCTCAGAGTCACTCAGGTATATCATGGAATGAAAAAGAAGGGTGCAGAACCTCTGTGTTTGGCCACTGTTTTAAAAACATAACTGAAAACTGCTCCAAAGTCACATGGCTGCTTGCTAGATTGCATTCCATTCTGAAGTACCATTCCTCCAGAAGACAGATCACCTTGTGCTTTACATTGACAAACAAAAGAAGTTACAAATCTTCCAGTACAGTACCTCAGTAAAGAAATGCATATAACATACAGTATGGAACAAATGTAAAGACAAAGTTCTAGAGATGTTTTGTCATTTCCTTACCCAATTTTATTACTGCAGACAAATGAGAACAAGGTTGTATGGAAAGACTAAATGATTAGAAGAAATGCAAAACAGAATCACATCGATAAAATTAAATTCTAGTATAAAAATGTGAATGATAATGAAGTGGGAGGAAGGTGCATGTCTATATGCACTCATTCTTCATCAGTGCAGGATTGAATCTATTCTACAGCATTACATGCCAAGGTGAGAAATAATCAGATTTTATTCCACATCTATTTCCTCTAAAAATGTGCTAATGCATAGACAGGGCAATACTGCAACACAATCAGCAACATCCTAGTCTGGCTTCTCTAAAGGGCAAGTATAAAGAGTGTGATTAACTGGCATTATAGCGAGATGCTTCAATAGAATCATAGAATCATAGAATTTTAAGGCTAGAAATGACCCCTAAGATCATCTGCTCCAACCATTAACTCACCACTACCAAGTCTACCCTTAGACCATATCCTCAAGCACTGCATCTACCCGTCTTTTAAACACCTCAAGAGATGGGGACTCAACCACCTCCCTGGGTAGACTGTTCCAGTGCTTGATGACTCTTTCAGTAAAGAAGTTCTTTCTAATATCCAACCTAAATTTTCCCTGGCGCAGCTTGAGGCCATTACCTCGAGTTCTGTCGCCTGTTACTGGGGAGAAGAGACCAACCCCCACCTCACTGCAACCTCCTTTCAGGTAGTTGTAGAGAGCAATAAGGTCTCCCCTCAGTCTCCTCTTTTCCAAACTAAACAACCCCAGCTCCCTCAGCCGCTCCTCATAGGGCCTGTTCTCCAGACCCTTCACCATCCTCGTTGCCCTTCTCTGGACACGCTCCAGAATCTCAACATCCTTCTTGAAGTGAGGGGCCCAAAACTGAACACAGTACTCGAGGTGAGGCCTCACCAGTGCAGAATACAGGGGGATTATCACCTCCCTGGTCCTTCTGGCCACACCGCTCCTGATACCGTTCCTGTGATAGAGACACAAGAGAAATAAAAAAAATGAAAGGTGAAGCTTCCTTGATATGGTATTAGTCATTGTATTTATCTTTAAAATGGGTGATAAGAGATGACGCATACCTAATGTCGGTTAATATCCTGTTAGTAACCATTATACTGAATCTAGCTGTCAATTTATCAATCAGAGAATTATAAACTCATTTGAATGTGACTCCAAAACTTTGTATGATTCCAATCTGTTGCTGAAGAAGCTTGTTCAGTTAACATTGTGTGAAAGAAGCTTCAAATTTACAACTTTGTTATTTCCAAAATGTCACTTATTTCTAAGTAACAGTAAGAATAGCAGCTCCACATGATCGTACAACTTTCCCCAATTACAAGACCAAAATACAGTGGGGAAGATAAAACAATCTGAATTTTGAATATCCCAGCACATTTCAGATCCTACAATATTAATGTGTTTTACCTACCATCAAAAATGAACATATTGTTTTTAAATATCAAGCATCCTGAATGCTGTTTTGTATTGCAATAGGGATAGATAATATCAGAGAGATTCAATAGAAAATCTTTTAATTGGTTTTAATAGTAACATAAAGTTTTGACAGTACTCAAACAGTACTCCGTATTTTTAAAACCTGTATCAAATTTTCATTTGCACTAGTGTCAGTCTGTTAATCTTTATAGAAATGACCCCTAAAAGCAACAAATGTAGTAGATTAACACACCCACATATAAGCCTTTGCTATCATTTTTACCATTTATCTAACCAAAAAGACAGATGATGTGTGCTGTAGTGTGGAATTGTATGGATCTTATAAGATCCAGAAACACATTTTGGTGGCCAGGAAATAAGGAATTAGGAAACAAAGCTATAAAGGTTACCAATGTGGCAATTCACAAATGCAGAGGTTTCATTAGGGCTTCATCTGAAACTATGTGGTTTTTAAATTCTTTTTTTTATTTTCCCTGTTTTAGAAGAGGAATATTTTTATCTTTAGAAACATGAATATGAATTCAAGATGCATTTTTTAAAGTATACATTAGATATTTTCCTTAGTGTGTTCTAAATGCTGTAGAGATTCTTACACGTTTTTCTCAGTTATCTTCTTTATTCCTCAGCAGAACACTGTCAGGGCAATCACATAGAGGCATCTCCTCAGAAAAAATGACTATGTATATTCAGAGATATTAATAAATTTTATAATCTTGATTTATACAAGGAAGCAGTAGATTTTTTTCACTTTTTGAATACAGAATTGCATTTTATTTTTAAAAATCCAACAGTTTTCTATCTTGTGACAGCAAAGCCTCTCACATCTTTTGAGTAAAATCTTAAAAGGATGTGTGTTACTATATTCCTTTTTATTAACAGTCCATAATGCTAAAGCAAGAATATTCTCATTATAAATGTAAAATAATTTACATCATCTAGGACTCAAAAAGCCACACAATCTACTAGAGAAAAATCATATGAAAAGAATGGAAAATAGGAAAAACTCCTCAGACAAGGAGATAAAGTAGGTAATCCTTAGAAAATTAGGAAAAAACAGGTGTTTTACTTAAGATCTGGTCTTTACTAAGATCTGTTTTCTGAGCAAGTCATAATATCATTAACTGACACAATCTTCAAAAGCCAGAGTTCTGAAAGAGAAGCACGCAAGAGCAAGCACCTCCCAGTCAACATCCTGCCAAACAAGACCATAGAGCTTTCACTACAGCTTACAACTAAATAGAGCTGTTAACTAAACCAACTTCTGCCCCTAATCTGTCAGTCTTTCATATCACAAATAGCCATCAGCTGTATCACAGTAGAAGGGCTGAGTCTTTCTGTATCTGCACCTGGAAAGCTTTCACCCAGAAGACATTTCATGAAATTGAGTATATTTCTGCAGAAAGTTTTAGCTTTACTAAGTCACCATTTTTTTTTTTTTGCAAAAGAATGTTTCATCAGAAAATACATGATCTGAATTCTTGAGCACACTCATGGCAATGAATTAATTTTTCTTGCCCCATGTTTCATTAGATTATTCCCACACAAAGATTTTAATGTTTTTAATAAAACAGTCATTCAAGACAGAAAGATGGACAATTTAAGTAATATTAAAACTGCCTATCACAGTGCACAAAGAGCATTTATGAGCCTACTAGAGAATCAATATTCAGGAGCAATCAATTATTCACCCAATGTATTAATGACAGTCTCTGAGACTTGGTTGTAAATGGAGAGTTAGGACCAGTATTTAATTTGGACATCTGCAGTCCCAACTCAGTTTTCTGAGTAGGCTGCACAGAGAAACACTTCTGTCAACATACACTGAATTTATCATAACTTTCTCATTGTTACAGGTCCACAATATGCCTATAAATATATATATATATATATATTATTTTTGGCACCTAATCACAATGGCTAAGACTACAATGCTAATAAAAGTCAAGCCAGACTGTTCTGTAGCATAAAGGCCATGTGTCAGATGCACACCATATAGCATTTGACCCTTGGTCCCTCTGGGTCCCATGAATTGCCCCTCTAACCACACGACATTGTTACTTTTTACTGTGTTTTCTTTTCAGTTCCAACTGCCTGTAATAGCATGAGAACTGTTCATACAGGTCCTCCAGCTTTGGTTGCTCTCTGTCTGCAAAATTTTAACTCTAAAAATAGGACTTAAATGTTCCTTCCGTAATGATATGTCACACTGAAACAGCAGGCAAAAAAAATGAGTATGTATTACCATATACTACTGCTGTGGCTGGTAGCTGTACTGTAATTAAAAATTGTTAATGGTTCTATTGTAAGTGTCTAATTCACATGTTTTATCATTTAGTCTTAAAAGATAATTGCTTCATTTTACTTCGTTTCCTTCAGTGAGTAATCCTGACTTGTGAAAGGAGTTCTGTAATGAGTCACATGAATAAAGATGCAGAATTGGCCCCCAATGGAAATAACATTTACAGTATAAACATTTGCTGAAAGCCACGTTTCTTTCTGTCCCCCTTTACCTGTAAATGAAGAACAGCTTAATCTGAAACAAAACGTAGCTCTCAGATAACACCAGATTTGTTTTCAGATTGACATAGGAAATTTTTTGAGCAAGCAGTCATTACGGGGTTATGATTTTTTTAAAAAAAATAAGTCTTTGATTTAATCAGGTGGTTCATGATCTGTGGGCAGTGTTTTTCTAAAGCAAAATCCTATGGAACTTACTGCAAATCTTACATGAGTTTATACTCATTTCATGCTCACCACAGCCTCAAACTCATTTCAAATCCAGTAGTAACTGGTCAGATTCAAAAGACATATTTGTTTCTGGATAATGACTACATATAATGAATTTTAGCTGGCAAATACCAGTCTTTTCACATGTTACAAATATCTCTTTGACAATCTAAGGCATGGCCTTTTTCACAAACAAACACTTCATCACAGTACAGAAGGAAGTCATTTTGGTAGAGATATTATCTGCATTTTTATGCAGTGCTTCTACCATGGGATTTCCTAGATCCACAAGGTACCCCGTGCACTTAACACTTCATGCTCTGCAGCACAGTATTTTTTCCTGCAACACCCTTATTTTAGACACTAAATCAAACAATGTACTAGTGTGTCAACAGAGGTCTTGTATCACTTGGCATACCAACACACAGAAGTGCAAAATCACAGTGAAGAATGAGGTTTCCTCTAGGGACATGGACTCCAGGCTACCAAGGCCAATAACACAATCTAGTATCTTCTGCTACGTCAAACAAGGGAAGTGAATGTATATCACAGAAACTAGGAAGAAGTTTGTGCATCAAAACTGGTGAAGAAGGGTGCAACATTGCAGGTACTAACAGTGCTGGACAGCTAATGCAAAGGAGGCCAAGCTGATGATGACTCTGGTGATTTACCTTACTTTGAACTGCTTATTTTATTGGGGGTATTGAACTCCTAAAACTAGGTCAGCGTTTGTAACAGCAAAGTTTGAGTTAAAATCCTGCCATAATAAGCCAGTGACCCAGCTCACTCCTTTTAACAATGCAGGAAGCTGCTCTTAGCACATCACTTTCAGACCACAGAGAACTTTCAAGACAGAAATTAAACATTTAAACCACAGATAACATATCACCTTTGGAAGAGGGCAGAAAACAACATGGAAGAAAGTTTAACTCAGAGCTCAGAGAAAGGGCCCAGGAGCAGTATGAACAAAAGTGCTTAGATGTGCTAACAGCTAAAAATCTATAGCTCAAGACAGCAGCCACTGCTGCCAAGTTAGGCATGTCTTTGAACAGCTTACCTACTGTATAAATTCCAGTGATGACAAATGATTAAAAAAAAAAGAAGAGGAACATGAGGCCTCAGGCTGAGAATTACAGCAATTAATTGTATTTATATATGTATATATATACGCACTGAGCACCTAAGAGGCTTTGACAAAAACCTGTAGTTGTGTTGACTAGAATAATTGGAAATTATTCTTGGGGCAAGTATTTTCCTCTGGGTTTTTAGTTACAAAGGGATTGACTGAAATGCTCTCAGAGCTACCGGATTATGAGAGAACACTCAGTGGGGTGGATCCATCGGAACAGCCTTGAAAGTCTCAAAGGTTAGCAGTTTCCCTGATTTGCGCAAAGTCAGGGTGAAAAACCAAGACAAATAGATCCAATACTAAATTAATACTTCCTCTGGCTACAGAAAGTGAAATTATTTTTACCTGGGAGCAAAAAAACCCCAAACCTCTGGATATTGGGAATGCAAGTATGAGATCATAATGACCACAGAGGAGGCAGAAATACAACTGTACAGGCTTCATATACCATAGGGTATCTGCCAATTTCCAAGCCAGAATTCTGAAACACTTAGCACATGCATTCACGTGAAAATAAATATCTTATAATTAATGTCTTAATAAATATCTCAAGTTTTCATATGAAGAGGTATCAGCAATTATTGAGATACGTTTATGAAGCAGTGGGGACAGAAAAAGTGATCCAGTTACTGCACTGTTTGGGCCTCAGTGGAACACATTGCTCCCAAATACATGACACCGGTAGACGTAAAATAAATACAAAATGTATTCAAAGGCAGGTAAGCCCAGACTAAACTTGACAGCATTTTTTTTTAAAGAGAGATGGCTTTAAAAGAAAATCCTCTGGACTTCAGTAAAATAGCTGATACAGGGCTATGTGGGAAATGAATAAATAATGCTAGAGAAGAAAGAGGTAAAAGAGGAACCGTTAGATGAGTATTGCTAAATGAAAAAATGGAAATAGAGGGTTGGATAGTTGACAGTGTCAAAAGGGGCAATTAGACACTGAAGGGAGCTTAATGGCAGTTACTCGAGAATCAGTGCTGGGGCCAATTCTTTTTAAATTTTCTTTTGGGATCATGGCATAAAAATAAGTGGTATGATGACATGAAGCAAAGAAGCATTGTCAATACAAAACAAAATGAAGCCACTGCAGAGAAAAATTGTAATGATCTGAGGTCAGGAGTAATGGAAAAAGAGTGTGGACTGCAACACTATTTACTTGAGGACCTAATTGCCAATCTTTCTGTAGTAAATATAGGAAATCATTAGCAGAAAATGACTGAAGGGCCTACTTCAGCTACAAGACACAGAAACTAGAATGTCCTTCCTCTCTTGCACCAGCATTTATCTGAAAGCAAGTAAATCACATATACTCCTGCTCCATGTGGCACAATTTCAGTTGTTTAGCTGCCTAGACACCACAGTATCCTTAAGGGCTGGTCACAGAACAACTATGAGCAATAGAGCTGCGATGAGAATGAAGACAAAATCTTGAATCAAAATATTTTAAATATTCTCCATGGACATAGAGAACCACATGAGCCATTATAGAAGGCACTGGTAACCAGTGACAATTCCAGACACTCATTAAAAATAAAAGGAAGACACAAACAGCAATAGGTCAAGAGAGGCTTCTAGGAAAACTCGGGAGTTATGGTTGATGCGATAGCAGAGCTCTGAAGCTGAAGTTGCAGGAGGTTTTGGTCAATCCTTTTTCCTTGGGTTGAAATGAAAAGTCTTTGTTAGTCTTTCTCTATTATAAGTAAGGTGACAGTCCTGAATTAGGAGAGAAAAAGTGTAAGGTTTGGGTGTTTTTTATCTTAAAGAAGTCTCACAACAGAACAAGTATCCTAACAGGCTTCTTTAGAAAAGCTTTAGATTTATATTTACAACTTTATGCAGATCCAAAATTACAGAGGTAGAAATCAAAAACCTAACAAATCTGCATGCTTTATTTTTCATGCCATTGTAGAAGAGTGTTTGTACCATTGTACAATTGAGTGACTCAACCAGAGCGATCTGTTTATTGTGTTCTGCGAGAAGGGCAATTATCACCATGTTATAATACAATCCCATAAAGAAAGATTCACTCACCATGAGCCAACACACAGAAATTTAATGCCTTCAAAGATTTCTTATTTCCCCTGTTCTAGAATTTCCAGAGTTAAAAAAAAAACAAACAGAAAATATTAATAAACATTCTGACCACGGAGGCAAAAAAATGTGCATTAGTGTAATATCTTTCTGTAAGCAGGATTAGCAAACAGAAGGACCAAGCAGTAAAGCCCGGGGTCTCATTCACTCCTCCAAATACTTCACTTCTGCATTTCTACTGGTTTATATCTTAATTGTGAAATTTTGCATTAAATCAAAGTAATAGTCTTTTCAATCTGTTATCCTCTCTTCCAGAGTAGCCACAGGCAGATAATTTATGCAACAGATTAAGCTTCATTCCTTGATAAGGAACTCTTTGATATCATATTGACGCATAAGTCCCTTTCTCACCTCTGGCAGGTCATAGCTTACACCCTGAAAACTTACGTCCTGAATGGCAGCCATTCCTTTGAGTATTTCTAATACAAGTAGCACCGTTGTTCGTGTGCTACATGTTCCTGTAAAATGGGAAGGCCCATCTAGAAACCCTGGCCACATATGGGTTGACAAAACAATTGACCAAGTCTGGCTGCTCTCTTATTATTCCTGAGTCACAAGTGAAGAGGGTGCTGTCAGCCACCTCAATTGTTCTATGTCCAGTCTTCTTTACCAGCAGCCCAGCATGTGGCAGTCACGGAAAAATAGGGAAAATAGCAGTGAAGAGCTCTTATGAAAGAAAGCAGCACGGGCTGGATAAATCAGTGACTCTGGAGGTAGCAGTAACAGCCAAAGCTTCCCTTCATAGATATGGACAGACATATGCTGCATCATGCATCAATAATATTTCCATTGCTTCAGGGAAGCATCAGATCTAGCAAGCATACTCAATCTCATTGATTTAGGCATGTTCAGCAAATCCAGTGCCATAAGGATTAATCTGGTTTACTGTGCAAATGCAAATCCTCTGGACAGTCCATTATGTGCTGGAAGAACCATGGCACATGGCTCAAGTGCTTTTACAAGAAACTGTGTGGCCAGTTGTATCAGAAAGACTGGGCATCACCGTTCTAAATAAATAATGGCAAACAGATTACCCACATATCAAGGTAACAACCTAGCCATCAGGTCACTAAAAATCAGTTTTACTCTACAGGAAATTCTGTTTGTGGTGCAGGGCAAATCATCTAGTGTTCTCTCACTACATTAGGGGCTTGATAATACTTCCTGCCTTAAAAGCCTGTTGTAAGATCAATACATTAAAGATTCTTAAACATTCGGATCATATGTTGATTACCCAAGGTAGCAAGAAATGTCAGACCCTTTTATTAATGCCATTAAGTCCATTGCCTCGGATCTTGAGGCAGTGAGGCCACGTTTATGTAAAAAGGATTTTCTGCTATCAGTTTTAAACTGAAAGGCTATGATTTCATTGCGAACCCTTTTGTCTTGTGTTCTGAGACAGTTAAACCAGTGCACTTTCTTGACCTTCTCTAAACCATTAATAATTAATACACCTCCTTCACTTCACCTCTTACTCATCTCTGCTCTTACATAAATATACTAATCTTTTTAATTTCTGTATATATGGAACTCCTTCCATGCAACTAATCATTCTCATTAATATTCACTATTTTCTGCTTCACTTATAGGCTATGTGAAATAAAGTGATCAAATTGAATGTGTATTAAAAATGGAAAATTACTACTGCTTTATGTAAGATGTTTATAATACATTCAAATTATTTCTAAATTTCAGGGTCTTCTCCCTTCTTTTATGCCTTGTGTGTGTAGATGTTCACAGTAACAGCACAGCTTTTCCTCAGAATATAGATGCTTTCATTTAGGACTTCTCAGGGGCGCAGGCGGTTGTTTTGTTTTGTTTTCTCAATGTCCATTAATGTTTTCTCACTTTATCAGCTGCTGTTGGGGTACAAACTTCCAAACTGTAGCTCCCTGCATTCCACATCTTGGTGTTCTCTGTTTTGCTCTTACTTTGCTCTTTCTTCTCTCCGCTGTGTCAGTATAACTGTTTCCTAAGCTTTGCTCAAAAAAAAAAAATCCTTGTTTTTCTTCACTTTTATTTTTTTTAGTCAAATAATTAGTATCCCACCATATCTTGAACTGCTGCCTTATGCCATGGTTTTGCATGAATCTAAACCTTATTGTATGAGTACAATAAGAAGATTTACCTACTGGTCTGTTTATCTCTTCCTGTCTTTTTACCATCCTTTCTGTTGGCTATAAAAAACAGTGGTCTCCTGAACATCTTGATTGACACCTGTGCCATACCATCATTTTTGCTAGCCATGGAAGGTACCTATGTCCTCAAAGTCCTTGCTTAAATCCAGCTGTAGCGTGGCATGGACTGATGTCTGAGTACAGCAACCTCAGGTCAAACACATACTTTGCAAAACACACCTGAGGCTCCCTAGTCAGAGCTCTGTCTGCATACCCTTCAGACAGGCACTTCCTAGAAATGTGTGTAGTGTCTTACAGAAGTAAGTTCTGCCAGAATTGGGGTGTGTAAAGATCATACTGTATAAGGTCTTTTAACTCATCATCTAGTTACATGTGCGTCCTCAGTTAGATATTCAGAGAGCCTATCTGCTTGGCAGACATAAATGGTCTCAGTGATGTCTGTAATTTCATATATGAGATATTGCCTATTTCATATCAACTCTTATGATTCAATTCTCAATGAATGAAATGTCTCAATGACACAGCTCAACCATCTCATGTAAGAGATAGCTTTGTGTGCTACTCACTCCTCACAGTCTGGTCAATGCCAAAGGATAAAGCTTTTTCCTCTCATTAGTCCCCATTTTCAGTACAGTGTTGCGTTATGCAAAAGAGCACATATGCATCTCAGGAAAAGAAACATATATAACAACACAGTCTATTGATGGACTCTATCTCCCAGAGGTGTGTGCACTGTCTTCAGGAAAACCTCATTACAACACTCAGCCACCCGAGTATACTCGGAATGTGGCTTTTCTGATGAGATTTCTCATAGCATTGATACCTAGAGGTGATCTGGTGAAAATGTTTGTTTGCAAAAGGCTCAGTTGGTGACTCTTCTTCTATTAGCCATTTGTGTCTCTTGATGCTTTCTAACAACTTCTAAGAGCGGCTGTCTTTGCAGATACAACGTTCTTTGTTTCCACCAGAACAAATACTTCAGGCAAATAGTTCAGCTATAATATTTTTATTCTGCAAATGACTGTTCTCGGACCCATGACTCCACCATAGTGCAGAGGTTCTCTGCACCATTATGTGTTAAAACCTCTCTCAAAGGCTATTTGTAAGAGCATGCAGCATCTAGACAGAGTATTCATCCTTATAGATCATTGGCTCTACTTATACACTTTGGTCATACATATTCTTTGGCTCTCAAGGCCTGTTCATTATTTCCTAGAAACTTACAGAGGTCAGTTCCTCTCACCTTCATGTTGCCCATGATTTCACTAACATACTTTTTCCAGTACTTGCTTATAAACTGTTGCAACTTTGTATTATGGACCCATATTGCTTGTTCCTTATTGCCTCATTTAGCTTCAAGACCAGTAACGTGCCTAGGAGTTTTCCTAGTAGTTGCTTCAGTTGACATTACAACTCCTTGGAGGATGGACAGATACTTAAAGCTACTAATGGCCAGCAGTCCTATCCCAGTGAGAATAATAAAGGTAGATGCATTGCCTTATTATGCCAAAACTTACAGCTGACTTGACCTAAAAAGTTTTGTTTTGTTTTGGTTCTTTTTTAATTCTAAAACAGATCTTACATCCTCAATCTCTGGATAAGGCTAATGACTTAATTTCAGTGTAACCTCAGCGGAGGTTCTGATACTACCCAATGAATCCCTCGTTTCTTGTGGAGCTAGATTACCACTGTAGTCTATTGTAAGCAATCACTGCACGCAGTATGGTGGTTCATTGGTATGTCTGCCAGTTCTCCCTCCTCCACTCTTCATATTTCTTTTTGATATCAGCCCTAGATCACAGCATCAGTCTCAATGTCTCTTACTTCCCAGGTTTCTTTAATTTGAGCCAGTTGATCGAAGGCTTTTTTCCCTATTTTCACTATTGCTTTAATGGTTTCCCTGGATAGTGCAAGAGTCTTTGGTACTGGAAGCTATGCTGTTGCAGTGAACGCATGTCTCTTAACAGTCTTTCCTGTGAAAAACTCATACACCACATATACATCTGTCATTAACAAGGAACCTTTAATGTTTCCAAAGCCTCACAGGGCTACAAGAGTTCTCAGCTTTTGGTATAATTACTTCCTCTTCTGCTTGTCTTTAAGTAGAAAAATAGCAAAAACAATGCAACAGTCTCTTGTCCATGAACATCTTCTGTGGGGTCATATTATTCATTAAGTACTTTTACCAGTCTTCCCAGTGTTTCAGGCACAACACCATCTTACTCTCTTCTCTCCCAACTTTTTCCCAAAAGGATAGTGAAAAACCCATTACTGTCATTTTCTTGTCTCTATTCCATTGGGCATATACTCAATTACTTTTTTTACCCACTTCCTTGTTTGTGTAGGTTATTTTGTCTGGAAAATCACCACCACATCTTGAAAAGTCCCTCCAGGCCATTTGTTTGCTTTATTCCTAAACTTTATTTTCTAGTTAATCATATTTGAAGGAGGAGGTGTGTCTCTCTGGAATTACTGCTGCTGACATGTTTCTGCATCACGTACTGGACAACAATACAAGACTCCCTGCTTATAACACTAACCTGGCAAACTATTTATGCAAGTGCTGAGACTGCAATTAACGTCAAAGCGATGTGCAGACAGATTAGCTTATGCATGGTCTTTCAGATCTCCCTGCAACCTATGTTCCTCTCCCTGGTTTCACGCAGATTGATGTACTCAGTTATCTTTATTTACTTTCCCAGTCTAAGGAATTGTACATGATTTAACAGCAGATAGAGAAGTCAGATGCTGAGCACTTTTCAGTAGCAGTGGCAGCTGCTATTCCAATAAACCTATCTTTTCCAGTTTGGATTTATATTTGAGTCTTACTTAAGCGAGAACCTAATCTATGTTAAACAGAATTCCACAAAAAAAATGGAATTTTAAATATTAGTTCTGGAAACTTTATGTATTTACTAGGAAAGCAAATTTTCAAACCTCTGCACTCCCTTTGTTCATGCAATACAGGCGCATGCAGATAAAATTACCAATTTTAAGTATTGACTAGCTCTTCTTAAATCCAGCACTAATCTTGTTCACCTTACCTCTCTTGGACTGTGTCACATATGGGATGTCCAAAAAGTCTGTGTTTAATGAAGCATTGTATTACACTAACAGAAAAAAACTTTAACATATTAAAATTTACACTGTGATCATAGACTGTGATTGCCAAGAATAAAAGGCACATTTAAAATTACCTTAGCTTAAAAATTTTAACACTACTATTTCTAAATTCAAATGTACATAGAGATGTTCTAAAATATATGAGCTACTAAAAATAAACTCTAAGCTCTTACTATAGTTTTTGACTAAACTAAACATGGTAAAATATATCATATATAGGACATTAAAACATGACCATTAAAATGGTATCTACTGTGGAAGGCTCTTTAGTCAATAACTTCTGCGTCAATATGAACATCCTGTAATAATTCAGGCAAATCTGATTAAAAAATGGCAGTTCCAATATTGTGCTTAAAGCATTGTGCTCTTTAATGTAAACCAGCAAGGAAAGATTCTTCTCATATGTAAAAATTAAACAAACAGCTATAAATACAAGATATGGCATCAATTACAATATGAATATTACCTTTAAGAAAATCCAGCTAATTTTCATTCATCCAAACAGGTTCGATCTTACTTAAAAATTAATATATATGTAGACGCATATTGCATCTTTCCAGGAAGAGAGACATAGTGTTTTCTTACTTCATATTGCAATACAAGTGGCCACATCTGCTCACCTCAGAAAGCAGATGGATATTCAAATACTGTATCAAAGTATATATTTCAAGGAGAAAATTTAACTGCCTGGGTGTCACAGTTTAATTCAATATAGCTGAAGCAGGAAGATTAGAATTTTTTAAAATTTCCTGAGTTAATTGATTGATGAATAACAGCTTTCAAGAACAGACCTTTATTCATCTCATTTCATACACTCTGATCCAAAATTCACTCAGATTACCTCAGGTCATAAAAAAATGATAACTAAGGACACACTGAAGTGTGCACTGCACACTTGCAGTTTCTATTTTTTTTAGTATTTTTCTGGGATTTTAATTTACCAGACATACATGGCCAGAATACCTATTTCTATACAACTACCTTTAAAACTTGAGTCAAGAAATACTGAGACCAAGTATTTCCCCACAGCATTTCTGTGAAGAGTAGTAATGACCCACTGCCATTTTCATCTCTCAAGAGAGAAACTTTTTTACAACTCTTAACTGCAAAAAAATGGGGAAGCTGCTCAGCTTCATGATAAACATTTTTACAAAAATGGCTATTGATGCAAATGCTTCCATGTTTTCTGCCAGATTAGGTTTCCTGCCCAATAGCTTATATAATTGAAGAGGTGTTTGCCAAAATGATAGCGATATAGGTACAAATAACTTAACAATAAAAGAACACCAGCATGAAGTCTGGAACATGAAATCTATACACATTGTAAGTTATTGTGGATGTATCTGATTTTATCACTGCTGAATGGTTTTAAAATGTTGGATTCCTTTAACTTGTGCATCCCTAGCAAGCATATAAATGTCAACTCTTTCAATTATAGACATCAAATAGCAGGGAGCCAAATTGTCTATGTAGTAAAAGGGAAATTTAAGAGATTTAGGTTTTGATATAGCAAGAGCCAATTAGAAATATAATAAAAAGCATAAAGCTTTGGAACATAGTTCAAATTGTATCTCCTTAAAGAATGATTTACGGCACATCATATTCAGCAGCTCCACAGCTTGTAGTACACCTCATTTGAGCTGGGTACAGCTCTGTAGGAACGTACATGTTCTTCATAGGGGCACTACGTGACGGGATGTTGTGCACTGAACAGACATGTCATGAGCTGACTACATTTAGCCCTGCACTGGGCAGTGAACTGAAGACAAAGAAAAGTATCTTCCTAGTCACCCAGACTGGGTGAATGAACAAACATTCTGTCTGTGAATAAATGAAGAAAAAATTAAGATTCATGGAGAACTTGAGGTTGTTTAGTTAGCATAATCCTAAAATGTGTGCTGTTCACACAAATTTGTATTACAAAAATGAATACTTGTTCTTCAAAAATAAATAAGGTTTTTGAAGAAGAACTCCATCATCTCTGATGTTGATCATAGTGGTTTTTTTTGTCATGAGAGTGATGAAGTATGATCAGTTCTAAGAAACCATATCATGTAATTATTATCAACATCCATATATATTCAATTGGACAGGTAATTTTTTTCTCACTGTTATTGGCTTCCATCAGCTCTATGGATAGGTCTTTTCTTGCTTCTGGAATGTTCATAACACTATTGGGAAATTGATTTCTAAATTATAAATGAGGCAGGGTCATTTATAATAAACTATGTTTTTTAAAAGATCAGGTTTTTTGGAAGTCAGTTTCTAACATTACTATGAACTGTCATTGCAGAGGGTTTGTTGAGCAAAGCTAGAGCAAAAAGTGAAAGCAAAGTACAGAAAAATAATATTACAGAAGACATTAACAGATAAAATGGGATGCCAAAACTATACACTGTAAGGAGTCAGGTCTAAGAAACTATGAACTTTAAAATTATTGTTTCACTTACAGCTTTGTCCACACATTAACCTAGTGAGATTACTTGGAATTATCTGGTCTACAGAAGGTATTCCTCTGGTCCTTGTTCTTCTTTTTTCTGTTCTCTTCTTGGAGTTGGGATGGCAGCTGGAAATGGGTGCTTGCCCACTTTAATCACATCTTCACTTCAGAATCAACAAACAAAGTCAGCACTACTGGCAAAGAAAAGAATATAACATTTCAAGAGAAAGTAATCTTACTTGCAAACCCTCATCAGTTTCATTTCCAATTCTTGTTTGCATTCTGGAAACAAGACTTTTATGTTGCCAATATGCCATTGCAACAATTATAGTCTTTTCAGGTGTCTTAATTTTTTGTGCAGTGATGTTTTTATTCATAAATAAAAGTGGGATTGAGTAAAGAAAGCTGGCAAATCTAGCAAATAAAAAGCCTTTGAAGCAAAAGTATTCTGGTCATTGTTATCCTAAGCCAATATATTAGGCACAGGCTTTCCCCTACAGGAATCTTAACACTGTAAACAAGAGGTATCTATATTCTGAAGAGTAGTGGAATGAAGGTGCCACAATATAAGCAGTATCACAGCAAGTAACAGACAGGCTCTGATGTGACAGAATCGTAAGAGAAAATACATCTATTTCAGAGAGAAGACATACTAATTTGTAGTCAACTCCACACAGTGGAGAGGTACTGGAAAAAAACCCAACTCCTTAAACTGGCTTTCTAATAAAGATGGTAGAATATTAGTTTACTCTCTTTCCTAAAAGACACAACCAAGTGCATTACACAGAAGAATGATGAGGCCTGGTTTTGAAAAAAGGGAGGTAACTATTTCTACCAGTACTAATAACACTTGTGTCTTTGTATACATTTATCTAACTCATCTACATCTCACAGCAATTTGTGAAAGTTCTGTTCTACATAGATCCTTTATAGCCAGGGAATTTAAAAGCAAAACATTATCAAAGTGGGATTGCCTCTGAGGAAAGGCCAAAGGAGGAAAAAACATATGCCATCCATTTCTACTGTTGCCAAGAACATCCCATGTCCTCATCCTTGCAATTTCACGTCTTGAGGAGGAAGCATATCAGAGTTATAGTGGGAAGGGGGAAAGATAAACTGGCTGACTGCAACATATCAGCGAGGGAAAATAAGATCAGGAAAACCTTGGAAGAAGTACAGTTAGATAGAACAGAATTCAGAAAACTCACACAGTTGGGAGGGCCAAGACCCAGAAATAAAGATAGTTCATTAACATTTATACAGATTTTCATCCACCTTGGGAAGTAGACCACATACATGACAACTGTGGACTGTACTGCAAAGTTAGTTATAGAGGAGAACACAGCATCTGCTTCACAGTGAGTAACATATCACCACAATCTAGGGGACAAAATAAAGAAGCATCAAACTGAAGCTACTAGGAAATTTAGTTGACAACATTAAATCTCTACACTACAGACTAGAATTTGCTTTTCCCACAACTATTAAATGAGGAAAGCCTCTACTTAGCTCCTAGCTTAGTGGAAGACAGTTGAGGTCCACCTCGTGTCAATATTTTTCCACAGAGGACAAGGAGTTCCAGAAAAACTCTCTGCTGTGCAATTCACTAAAGCAGAATGCAGAGTTCCTCTTCCATAACCCTTTAAGGAACACCTTCCCTTTGTAACCATTGATAGTAGAATCTATAATTTACCATATGGAGCTCACAGTAGACACCACGTTGGCTCAATTCCAGCAATTATATGAAAAACACTGTTTCAGCTACTATATCTACATTTTTAAACAATTTACAAAACTAAATCATCCTCATCAGTGAACCACTGCACTCTTCAGTACTTAGGCCTCATGGAAACAGCGTTTGCATCTGTCAGCCCAAAAGACCTGCTTTCTTAGACAGCTGTTCAGCATCCCTAGAGTCAGACTCCACACTTAAAACTCATCTCTGAATTTGGGCAAGATTTTAAATATGGAACAGTGCCCTTGCTGTTGCTTATTTGTACCAGATTTCCTGTGAACCATAAATGACAGGGTTTGAACAGAACTGCTATTTGTATCATCTAATTCATAGACTTCAATACTGCTCTTAGGAGGTGTTCTTTGGGAACCCTTCTAGTATAATCTAACTTCTTGGCTAGTATTTGCTTTGCCCCAAAGGGCTAAAACAAAAAAAAAAAAAAAAGAGAGGAAGGTGGAAACATTGATAAGAGACCCCAGCAGTGCAATTTTCAGATAATTCACACTATTTAAAAGAGCACCATTTATTTCTAAGATCTTTAATTTCTAGCCACCCTTAAGCCTTGCAAAATCAATTGCACCTTAGAAAGAAAGCAAAATACAGACTATCAGCTCTGTAGTAGATCTCTATTCCATACAATACTCCCACCTGTTTAGTAATGTGGGAAGGGCTGCAATGGCCTGTTGTATTCCTTGGGATTGATACAAGTACCTACTAAGAAATATGAGTTTCTGCTAAAAACCTCTGTAACGAATATGACCTTTAGAGAAACACTGTGAAAGAGACTTGAAGCATTTAGTTACTCCCTAGCTATGTAGAATGTAGCATATAACATTGCCAACAGTCATCTTTTCACCTCATAATAATCATACCACTGATTGTTCTACTCTGTCTGGACTCCCCTATTGCTTATGCTTATGCAATCATTTACACTTTTCCAATTTAAAACAAAGAGTAGGTAAGGTGGCCACCAATGGGGCATACAACATCTTCTCTATAATAGCACAAGATGTTCTGCATTAAAGAATTTTTTTAAATATCCAAATTCTTCGATATTGGTATGCTATCACATAGACAAATTGATTAAAATGAATAGCAAATAACCTTCTTAAAGACAAGTATTTTTGCCCTAGAAAACTGCAGGCTTAATTAAAAGCTAGTTTAAGTCTAAAACACATTGCTAAAAATAATCTTCCCAGAGCAGACACAAACCTTCAAGTAAACTTCTGTTTACTTTTACTATCATGTGATCACTGTTGTTATCAAGAGTCACTCATGGGCAATGAAGTCCCATCACCTTAACTACTGAAAAACTAATATTACTATGTAATTTATATTACTTGCATGTTTTAAAACATAATTGTCAAAAGTTTCAGGGCAGAAAACTGAACACTTGATGTCATCAAAAGTGAGACAAACATCTGGTGTCCACTCATAATTCAGTGCAATTCAGTGCCATAGTTCTGCATAGTTCCACAAAAAAAAATATTTGCCATAAAATTTTGCTCTGTATCCCAAATCTTCATTTCCTGTCTTGTTTTCACACTTCTGTTGCCTTATATAAATACACAATAACTAACTAGAGTACCTCTGGAAGTTTTGCCTTCCCATTAAGTCTGAAGTGTCTCTAGTTTGATTCAGTTAAGATGCATGTCTGGGAAAAAAAAAAAAGAAATCACCTCTACATTATTTAACAGTGTTTGACATGAGTACAGAAGCGGGAAAAAACATATCTTTGAATTGCATGTGCTATCATACTGTGACATTATATTATCAGGTGGTGATACAATATGACACTACGCAAAATGATGATACACCTTTGTCATAGAGAATTTTGGCTGCTTTGAAACATTATCACTTGCTGTTCTGAGAAAGAAAAATTATAAGTTATCAGGAAACTTACAGGATGGCTGCATCCAACACTGAAGAAAATTACTTGAAAATAGTTTCAACTTCACTGCCCAGAGCATACATAAAATGCATTATCTGTATTGAGCTCTGCTGCAGCTCTAAATTTAGTGAAATGTGGTTTTCACTGAGGCTAATGAAACTGGTAATCCCTATGGAGAGTGAAATTTCAGCATTTTCTTTATTCAGTAGCTTCTCATTTTCCAACCAGACCACCTCAGGCTATGATTTATCAGAGCTCAGAAGCTCAGGTTTGAGGGACTTTTTAAATATATGGATAGGAAACGTTTTTGGAAAATTTGGTGTCGAAAGAAGTGATAATGCTACTACCACAAGAACAAAGCTAATCCACCAAAGTTTTCAGAGAAGTCTAACCTAGCCACCTGAGTGGGGCCATTTAGTCCTGTGGCCAGGGTAGTTTCCATGCCAGATGAAGAGCTCTAATGTTGGATTTACATCATGTTATAGCATGTACACAGACTGAAGGAAAAAACGCAATTTATGTCCAGTAAAAAGTTATGAGGATATGACTTTACTCTGTATGAAGACATCTAAACATAGGGTTCTACATGTGAACTAGATATCCTCACTCCCACTGTAGTTAGCAGAGGTTGATCAATATAGTTGATTGAATAAAAAAAACCACTTCAGCTCAGAAGTCTGTTCTGAATCTGGCAGCTCATAAGGCCAACATCATTAAGAGCACTCTTTCTGTGGCCAGTTTTATACAAATGAACGTTGCATCTGTCAACCCACTTCATTACTTTCAACTCAAATGAACTCATCCTGAACTCAAATGGCCAAGGATGCACACATATCAAGATCCAATGTACAGTTTTGAGACATAAGGGACACTCTACTTCCACGATGTCATCACTATCTGTATGTATACTTCATCTTTGTGTCTTTACTTCAAAGCTCTACTTAAAGGCAAATAAAACAGAAGCATAGCAGTTAGGATTTGGTTTAACATCACAGCTCAAATGGTACAATTTCCTATCAGCATTAAGTCCTCCTGGAGAAATATATAATGGCATAATCTATGAAAAGCACCTAAATTTACCTAAGTGCCTGTGGTCCTGAGTGGCCTGCTGAAACATATACTGATCCTATACATTCTCTAGGCTGCCTCTGCTGACTGAAACCTAAGAAATCCAGTATGGAATTTAAATCTCCCCCCTTCGCAGTCTTCTGAAGCTCTCTGTCCAATAATTACACCTTGGCATTACAGCAAGGTTCAAGCATCCTCTCATGCATGACATTTAACTGAAAATGGTTCACCCTCAGGGAAAGTTTGGATGAAGATGCTAAAGATATCCCCTGCAGATCAGCTACAAAGCTTTGTAGCTTGGTTATAAGATGAGAATCTGATTGTATTGGTATCAGCTAATTGATCTGGGGAACAAAAACCTATTGCCTTGGGTTTAGCCTGTCTTAACAACTGCCCTATAGCTTGCTGGTAAAGCTGAATAGTCAGAAACCAAGTCTTACCAGATGCCGCAGAGACTGGAAATTGGATGTTTTCCAGCTCGGCAATTGGTATAGACACTATCTGGGTTATGCAGTCCCTTATTAAGAAGTGTCAAGGATTAGACAGAACTAAAAACACTTGTGGGATTGGGGATTTATTTATATGGGGACAATCAGGAAAGTGAATTAACTAAAAATGTTACTTTAAAGAGAAGCTGTAAAACTGCATTAAACCCTAATGTGTATGTTCTCCTTTAGAATTACATTTGAATGATCTAACTTCACTGTAGAAGTAAATTAAATTAAATTAGAACTACTTGAATTCTGGATAAGAAGGTCCTTGGGGGTTTTAATGATGTTTAACTGATCTATTTCTAAGTCACATCTTTAGCTGACTTGCATTAATTTTCATGAATTGCCCCGCGTAGATAAGTCTCAAGTTCTGAAATGAGGAAATCCCACAAAAAGTGACTGCTAAATTAATGGCAAGAAAACAGTTGCAACACAGCTTGTTCATCTGCAAAAGCAACAGTAAGCAATCACAAAAATGAATCTGCATACCGAAGGACAAGATTTAGTAACAGGCTCTCAAACAAGTCTTCTTGTGACAACGCCCAAGTGAGGCTCCTTCTATATTTCTCACACTGAAATGTGCTCACTATGTAATTGTTGTTTAGCTAGTCTTCCAGAAAAAAAATTTAGATTTTTAGGAAGCTCTAACTATTTTGGAAGGCATTTAGGTCAAGGTTAAGATTTATAATTAAGGAGCTGTAAACTATTAACATGTTAAGAAAGCAGCTTTATCTTTGTTTCCACTCCAACTGTTAAAAGCAAAAAGAACAAAACTTATTTTTCTTCCTTTGTTTTTTCTTCAACTGTAATTCATTGTTGACAACTTAAATCCAATCTATTTATTGTATGGTATTAGAAATTATTGAATTATTATGGTATTAAAGAACTATTATGGTATTAGAAATTATTACTGCTATTCTCAGTGATGGCCAGTGACAGGACAAGAGGCAATGGGGTCCAAGCTGGAGCATAGGAAGTTCCACATGAATGTAGGGAAAAACCTTTTCACTGCAAGGGTGACAGAGCACTGGCACAGGCTGCCCAGAGAGGTTGTGGAGTCTCCTTCTCTGGAGACATTCAAGACCAATCTGGACACGTTCCTGTGTGATTTAATCTAGGTGACCCTGCTCTGGCAGAGGGGGTTGGACTGTATGATCTTTCAAGGTCCCTTCCAACTCCTGACATTCTGTGAAAAGAAAAAAAAAGCCAATGGGACAAATGGCATTGTTGACCTTTTACCTTTAAGGATGTTCAAGATCTTGTTTCCAGAGAGGAAGGAACAACATGGCTCTATAATATTCCTGATATGTCGAATTATGCACCATTTGGGTTGTTGTAAATTCAGCTAATTTACCACTGTCATCCTTCTGCTGTGCATCTAGAGTTCCTTCTGTGCTTTTACTGTCTATAGACCAAACACTACTACACATACTCATATTCAGGGTGTGTAAAAGACTTCATTCCCTCATACCAGATTTCCTTTTCTTTTGTTGTAATAAAAGAATATGTGTTTAAATTGTAATAGCAGGCATTATAGATAGGTTTCTCCTACAAAGAGATAGTTTCTTGAGCCCCTCTCATGACACATGCAGCAATGAGCACTGTATCACTGTAGCTGTAGTTATTGCTGTCCAGAGTACCTCTACGCTTCAAGGTGAAAAAAAGGCTGCAACAAGACTAAAAGACAATGAACCATTGGTTCAAATCCTTTTGTCTTCAGCACTGTCAGAAGCTAAAGGTAAAAGGATCCAAGTTATTATGCCTCAAAAGAGGCAAATTCAAAAGGTTTTTGTTGTGCACAGGATAATCTGTGAATGCCTGACCTCCATTGTTAATAAACACATTAAAGCAGATTAAAATATAGGTCTTAAAATACCCTACTTTTGAACATATATACCTGCAAGCATGTAATGTCTATTTTAGGTCTTTTTGGAAGCTTAGTCTTTTCAGATCATGTTTCATTGATGTCTCAGTAGAGTTGCAAAAATAAAGTACATTGATTCAGCAGCAACCACATTTTCAAAAAATCAAGATTGATATGGTGTTTTCTCCTCACTTGAAAGACTAAAAGAAAAAACTACTTTACACCAAAACCCAAAGTCATTTCATTATTGTCATTCATTATGGTCTAACACAACACTCATGCTACCAGAGCTGTTAAAGATGCAGAAAAACCAAACAGCTGTAACAGATTGTAGTAAAGCTTATCTTAGCACCTTTACCTTTTTTCCATTATGGAATTAAGACTTCAGCATTTTGACTAATAATTCCTGATGTTTTACACATTACATCATGATGTTCAACAGAAAGAGAACACAACTGGCCTATTCCAGGGCACTGAACAAACCAACAAAGGTTTGCACTATGCCTCTGAACTTTTTGGGAAATACAAAGGTGCTTAAACCCAAGAGGTTAAGAGTAGAAAAGTGTGCCAGATCTAAAACTGAAGAGGAAGCCAATTTAACTTGCCCATCCTCAGTGTTTGTGAAATGCTAACATCCAAGCAGATATTTAAATGAAAAGAACAACACTGCTGCTCAATCATGCAGGGTTGACAAGGATTGCAGAACTTCAGAGAGCGTGGTTCTGTGTTTCTGGTATGTGATTGTCCCTCAGAATATCCTTATTTGTATTTTCCACCGGGAAAGATTAAAATATTTCTTTTTTTTGGCCCTGAACTATTAATGGTTTAAGAAAACAACCCCAACACAAACCACACAACAATCCACACTGCTTTCTGCTGACTTAATGAGCTCATGAGTAGTTGAACAAGTCATAGTGCTTGTAAAAAAAAGGGTTTGGACTGTGGGACAGAAGTAAGTGATGGCAGAAGAGAAAGCAGGGGAGCACAGAACCCGAAATCCTCCTTCCACGAGTAGAAGACTGTTAAATGGGCTCAGAGATCTCACCTCTGCAGGTTTACAGATATCTCAAAGTATGATGTCTGAAAATAGGCAAGCACCTCTGTCTCCTCTTCCTTTGCTTCCCAGGGGCACAGTTCTGCTAAACGTGTAAAAAGACCTTTTAAATCTTGCTAGTTTTAGCAAATTCTTATTTTTTTAAAACTGATGTTCAAGTATTTGCAGTAGCTCTAGTGCCTTGAACAGTCCTATGAAGTCCTACCTACTTAATAACAACCCTGATGCTTTCTTATACTAGTCAAGAGTATTAAGTCTCCAGACAAGACATTTTAAAGACTTTTCAAAAAGCAGTCTCCTGCACTGTAAATGAAAACAATTTCTTTTCAGTTTCCAACCTCTCAAAAAGAAGCCTGTGCAGCTGAACTTGAGTCAATTCTCAAGTACCTTCTGACTACACATCACACTCCGAAATTTAAGAAAAAAGTTCTCCTCCATGAAAGTCAACATTAAAAGCTTTTAATTAAAAATGTTTTACAACTTTGACTATGAACCTGCCATTGGTATCATCTCAAGATACACTGCAATGTATTTGGGAAAAAGTACAGAAATTTGTCTGGATTTTTCTGTAAATTATAAACACACACTGACAGACTTTGCTGGAATGCACTGAAGGCAGTAAAGGAAAAATGTTGTCCTTTTCTATCTATATTTAAATTAGACCTTTGTACAAGAGCCCATTTCAGATCAGGTGTTTGTTTTTTTTTTTATTTCAATCAACATTGGAAGAGATGTACTACTAAAAAAATCCCCCAAATGAAAAAAAGGATTATCCCATTGTATTTTCTACCCAGTTTTGATTAAAACTCAGCAATAAACACCCTCATATGCTATCCCATNAGAAAGAAAGAAAGAAAGAAAGAAAGAAAGAAAGAAAGAAAGAAAGAAAGAAAGAAAGAAAGAAAGAAAGAAAGAAAGAAAGAAAGAAAGAAAGAAAGAAAGAAAGAAAGAAAGAAAGAAAGAAAGAAAGAAAGAAAGAAAGAAAGAAAGAAAGAAAGAAAGAAAGAAAGAAAGAAAGAGAGTGAGTCTCTGGAGACAGAGGTTGGCCTGCTGAGCTCTGCAGCAGCGGGACTTTGGCTGTAAGATGGTGGGGGGGAGGAAATGCTGGGTATGGTTTGAAACAGCTGGAGGCCGAAGTAAAGGATGCACCTGTAAAGAAATGCCAACTTACTCAAGCACAGACACCCTACCAATTATCTTCCCCAGTTCCTATTTTCCGAGTAACACGCAATTCCCCTATTGAAGGTAACGGAAGAGGCAGATGTGCCAGGAACCTTTGGAAATTAGAGTCGGACAACAAAGAATTAAAAAAACAACAGTTATAGATACTTCCCAAAGGCTAGCTGTTAAAGTTCTTATGGCTCAGCCTCTCTCTAAAATGAGGAGATACAACATCTAGCTAGCCTACAGAAGATATCAAGTTGTTGCCAGCAAAGCTCCTTTCAATACAAGGGGTCATATAAAAGCATTAAATACTACTGTTACAACTACTAAGACAATAAAATACAGTATTGAACAAAGAGCAGAACACTAACATAGTTACATCCTGCTTGAAAAAAATATTTTTTTTAATCAATGGTAGCACAAATACACTATAAAGATGAAAATTTATAAAATTGAATGTCATACCTGTAATCTAAGGAGGGTGAGCGATACAAGAAATCGGCATTGGTTTGCTTGATTGCTTTTATACCAAATGACTTGGGGATTGGTCTTAATAGTCTAGACTTTTAAGGTTGATTTGACCAAATCCATTGCTCTGTCAAAATCTGGTCTTTTAAGCATCTCTAAGGTAGATAAATCAAATATTATAAACTCTCAAAGCAGTGATGAAACTCCTCTATTGTCATTTTTCAGCTTGAAACCACCACAGACCACTCAGATGTTGCAAGTCTATTCCTTTCACAAGAGTCTGGACACACCTTTCTTTACCCTATGCAACTCAGCAGAATGAAGAATAGGGGAGCGTAACTTGTGTGTATGTACCCAAGATGACTTATTTAACCTGTTTGGTGACTGACAAAAGTATATCCCAAAGCACGATGAGCCTCAGTAAAGATTGTTAAAGCCTACATACATCAAACAGCTTAAGTGGAGCTCCAGGCCAGCTGTTTTAAAGCCAGCTCAGGAGTATGATGGGGAACTATAGCTGCAATGCTAGACGGGAGTGTAGATGTGTGATTTCAGAAATGACCACTCATATTTATCAGCTTTAAAAATTAAAAAATTTCTCAGGATGAGAGAAGGAAAGAGACACATTTTTAAAGGAATTAAGATTTTACTTTCTGGAAATAGCCGTTTGGACATGAAGTCTGATTAATCATAGAATATCTTGAGTTGGAAGGGACCCATAAGGATCATCACCTCTAATCACATTTGCTCAGGGTGGCTTTGACTCCCACCAATGTTGGTTATCCAGTAAATCCTGATGAGTGAAAAACATGACATTTCCACAGTTATCTAAAGCTTTGGTGGGAAGATTTCTCAAAAGAAACCGATTCCAGTCCAAGAGTTTCTTCTCGGGAATGCCACACAAATTTTGAAGATTTCTGTTTTAGCTACCTGGGTAACAAGCTTGCTCATTTGCTTATCTTGCTCAGCAACTTCAACAAGCAAAAGCAGGAAAAGCTTCCTCAGATGCGAGCACTACTTTCTTATGGATTAATTTTTACCTCAATTCATAATTTTACTTTAAGTAAAATACCCCCACGAGCATCTTATGTATAAACCTAAAGTCCTTAGAAAAGAATGCAGAAAAATCCAATTTATTTTAGAATTCATTAGTACTTAAAATATTGTAGTATGGCCATAAGTCCCATCAATATTTTTGGCAAGAGAGAAGAGCAAGTCTGTTTCTTAAAGCCTTCACCATTATAGAGGGAAAACATCAGGAATTGGCTGTGTGTAATTTGAAACTCCTATGGTCTTCAGGCCATAGGAGTTTCAAATCCCTTTTCTGGTCATAAATAGGTACATAGGCAATCATGTTATTTCATCAAGATACAATTCATTATGGAACTTAAGCCTGCCAAAATTGTAACCATGAATTGTACCCATAACTCTATTACCAAGTCTAGAAATATTGGAAGGCCTTTACCTACTGGGGTTCTAGCTGTTCAGATAATCAAAGTTTTGTTTACAAACTTTAATACTTAAATATATATGTGTATGTAAGTTTTTAATTAGAGAGACTGCTATCTTTAGTTTGATATGAACTGGTTTAGCAAGCTATATTTTTAGGATTATGGACTTATACTGACCTGTTTTTTTTGCTGTGAGATACCTACTAATCATCCTTTTATTACATACTCTTACACAGAAAGTCATTGTTGTCAGGTAAGTTGTTCCAAAGAGGCAACAAATCATTGTGTTTATGGGCAAATAGATGCTACGATGTTTTAAAATACTAGAAGTTATTTCTGTTGCATCTACTAGAAGAAATAGTAACAGTTTAATTAAAGAGTGAAAGAAAATGAAAGTGAATGTTAGCTTTTTGTGCCTCTATAATGTTTTTTACTTGATCTTTAATCTTTTAGCGAGATTGAAAGAACAAGACCTGTGCAATTTGTTTCAATGATAACATTGTTAGTTCAGAAGGAATTCCTATAAAGAGCTGCAGTGCTTGGCAGCAAGAATTATTATGGACAGTAGCTAAGACATGTAATCATGAATTTTAAATAAAAAGCATTACATTTACAAATCTTATTTTGCTTACTCATTTATTTACCTGTCATTGCAATTAGCAGTACATTAAATAACTATGATAAGAAGTCATGGTAATTGGAGAGGATTTTATTATGGGTTTTGTTTTGGTTTTTAGTCAGGATGTATTTCACAGAATTAATTTCACTAGTACATCATCTCTCACTCTTCAGGGGGGGCCTTACTGCAACAGTAATATATAAAATATATATGAAAATATAATTGCAAAACCTCAACATTTGCTAAGGCGCTTGGGTATACATAGCATTGGACTGGAAAATATTTTTTTTTCTGTCTACCTAGCTCAGAAAAGATCAGATAAATTGCTGTCCATTAAAATTTATCTACATCCATCTACATGTATATATATGTATGCTAAATAAAAAGTAAAATATAATGAAATAGTTTTGAGTAAGTTGTTCAATAACTTCCCTAGGGAAGCAGTCAAAATCTTGTTATTTGCAGAGACATTTAAAACAAAATTGCATAAAGCACTGGAAAAGCAAATAGTAGAGAACCATTTTGCAGCCGCAAGGTGATGGTCTACATAACATCTTAAGTCCTTCCTATCTAGAATCCATGATTCATGTAGTACACAAAGATGACCAATGGCTTTCTTTTAAGCAATAAAAGTAGTATTTCATCTCATAAAACTCTATGTTTCATTATTCTGGCAGATAACAAGGTTGAGGAGTCTGACAAGTCCAGTAATGGTTTGAAAAGTTGAAACAAAATCTAAATAATTCGGGGGGTTGAAGTACCATTTCACAGTACAGTATCATACTTGCACTTCTAAAATAGTACACACTCTAACAAGTTTACATTCGATCACAGTCAACACAACTCCCCGTGTGGCCAGAGAAAACTAAAGTAGAAAAGCTATACAGGTAAACAAATGTTAGAAAACATGTATTTAAGTCCATGTTGTGCTGCAAACCTACTAGTCAAGTCAGTGCAATAAATGACTGATCACATCAGTGAGCATTCCTGAAATGATACGTTGGCCTGCAGTCTTCCCAAGCCTCGCTGGGGATATTTAGCAAAATGCCTAAAATTAACGGTATCACCTCAAGCTCTTACAAGAAAGCTTCTCTGCCATACAACTGAGGCCACCTACAACCCAAAAGAGAGACCAAAGAGGGGGCCTCAGGTCTTGTTCTCCACCCCAACAGACACTACTGAGAGCTCAATTTCAAATCCTTCCTTGGAAATGTTAGCAGATAACAATCTGTGTGACCCCAGATACTCACTTACTACAGCAGAGCGTGGTGGCTGCCCCATAGTAACACGCAGCCCCAGCTATTGCTTTCTCCTAGCCACAGGGAACAGAAGTTTCATATACCAGAATCATACCAAGTTTCTTATAGGACACAGAGTAGTAACTGCGCTCTGCACTAGCTATGCCTGACAGCTACTCTTTATTACAGGTGGGTGAGTCTTGAGGAACACTGGGTTCCTCACATGCTCACCTCCCTCAGCACACAATCCATGCACCCTCTCGAGGTGCCCCCATCACCAAAAATAAAAATCTGAGATCCACTTCTGTGGGCTGATTCTTTCAAAACAAATTATGAATAATTCTTACTGACAACAGTGGCTTAATCCTGTTTGCAGAGTGATAATAGAGTTTTTTGAGCACAATGACTAGTATTATGCTGGATTGGAGTAGGAGGGAAGGTGATGCCTTTCACTTTCTCTGTGCTTATGTAATAGTATGGAAGAGTGCACAAATCTAGCCCTTAGGCTGTTGAAAAGAAAACTATCTTATTACTGTCCAGCATTTTATAAATTCTTAATAAAATAGCAACATCGATATGTAGCCTGATACACTTACCAAATGCAACTTTGGGGGAGGGAGGGGAGGAGGGAGGAAGAGAATAGAAGGATATTTATGGCATGCTTCTTGCATCTGGGATGCTGAACAGCAGAATTATATTAAAACTGCGTTCAAGGGAAACTTATACTATGAAGTACGTATATAGAGAAAAAATATTTCCACCAGCCCCAGGAACAATGCTCATATATTTAGATATATTTTTCTTTGTGTGCATTAAATTCTCTAGGGACACGATTCAGCAAAACACTTCAACACAAGATTAGCTCTATGCAATTTAATGGGGCTATTCACGTGCTTACAGAGCTTAAGTGCTCAACTTAAGGCTTACATATTTCAATAATTTTAAAATTACAGTCTTCAAATAAAACATGCCAAAATAGATTTTATAAAAATGAGTCTTTTAAGAAACCACATTCCCAACTTGCAAGAAACTTTTCTCCCATCATCCAGAATCTGCAGGGATGTCCTCATCTCATCCATTGCTAGAAAATATTCAAACCTGACTCTTTTGACATATCCAGACATAAAATCAAAACTACAAATGTCCAAGACAACCCGATCTCTATAGGAAGCATTTTCTTTATTAAAAAATATAACTTTTTTGTTAAGTTCCCTAGAAAAAAAAATGAAGGTGTTTGCTTATGGAACCAATACCTAAACCAAAGTGCTTCTGCAAGACATTATCACTGTGATCCTGATTAATAGTCAGCAGCAGTATCTTTCTGGCTTCCACAAAGGACATGACATAAAAGATACAAGTCTAACACATACATCACCATAAATGTGCTCTGGAAATATTTCAACTCATTTAGATGGAAAACTTCATAGGAAAATCCACAGATTTTTCTCTTCTCATAGGCCGTGATCTTCTGTCATGGATTCAGCCCAGTCAAAGTCCAAGCAACTCTATCTTAAATAGAATGTGAAAACACACAGCAAGAAGTGCTTAACTCTATTACTATAGGCAAGTTGCTTAGATTAACCAGGTAGCTAAGCACTAAGAATGCTCCTGCTGATTAGGATTTCATGTGCTACTTATGAAATGGGCATTTTTCTCTTCCCCCCATCACAGTCACAGGGTAGAGGTTTAGGATTTTAAAATGCTTCTAACATTTCTTTATGACTGAAGTCAAGTCTTCCACAACTATCACAGTTTTCTTCCTTTCTGCTTCAGGTTTCAGTAGTACCCTTACAACACACATGAAGTGTGGGAAATTTAGGACTATTTAGTATTAATAGCTTAATAATAGAACACCTCCCATCAAACAAAAACGTCTGTCAACCTGCCGTATTCTTCCTCAGAACCCTAAGAAACCTAGATTTCATTAGTTTTCAGGACATTCAGAACAATCTAAAAAGTAAAACACACCATCACATCCTTATAGTGATGTTACTCCTCATGCAAATTCTATTAATCAACAGACAAGCCTGTGAAAACTCCTTACTCACAATAGAAGACCCTGCACTAGACCAAGAGAGTGAGCATTACAACAGAGCAGCTTTCAGTCCTTTTCAACTTTTATACTCCAAAAAGGTTTTCCAATAAAGATGTATTTCTCCACTGTCAATCTACGGTCATTGGTATTGGGACTACTTTTGCAAATTCTTTATAGGTAGCCATGATGAGGATCCACTGAACACTCTCTGAAATCTGTAAGCAGTGTTGCTACCAAAGGAACTGGCCCCTGTGACTCTATTCCTCCTGTGGGCAAAAGCTCTGTCACATGTAAGTTGGGCCTCAGAAACGGTAGTTTTCCAGAAATTCAGAGTTGACTACATGAGTAGAAACGCAGTGTTTGCTTGCTCATGACATATATACACTGATGATCTTGTTTTGAACACTTAACATCTCAACTCTGCTACCAGTGTATTATTTATAACTCCAGAGCATTTCTCAAGCCTTGCAGATGCCTGAGAATAAGGACTACATAAGCATAGGAAAGGAGGCAATGCCAATAACTATGTACTAAGGGGCTCAGAAGAGCCATAATACTGTTCTGGCCAATTTAAATATTCATTCTTTCCTTGTTAACATAAAGCCTCTTCACGTTCAGTTTCCCAATTAAACAAGAGGTGAAGTGGTTTACATAGCAGTGCTTTAGTGAGATGGAATCTAATTACAGTTAATCTCCCAATATACAAAAGAGTGGCTTCCCAAAAGTTAATAAAAAGCAATGGTTAGGAATGATGAGAGTACCACTTCCAAAATGAACTTAAGATAAAGCACAAGAATGTCTAATTACCAAATTAAAAACCTGTGCTGAGAGGTATTAATTTCTCAAGCAAGGATGGGTGGAACAAGTTATGATTATATCTCTCATCCTGGAAGAAAGGAAAGCTTACCATACCCATTTCTTACAGACCTACCTTGCACTAGTGCTTAGGAAGCTGACTGCTTTTACTTCCTTTTCAAGAAACTAGGTGACATGATGTTGGCTCTATGCATAAAAGGATAATGATACCATATGGAGACAGAGGAACTAAAATATTTATATTTCATTTTTTAATCCTACTAGGGATGTGTGGTTGTTCAGATTGCTCTAATACATGACTGACAGAAAACTCTGCCATCATAAATTAATATAATTCAGGATTGCAAACCTAAAGACATTCCAGGGTTTGACCTTGTGTTTCCAGATTTTTAGGACTCTCCACAGTACTCCAAACCATAAGTGTATTATGCTGACACACGTTACTTATAATACTCTGGAGGACCTGTCTGATCTTCAGAAGCATATCTCTATCTCAACTGAAGTAAAAGATAGTCAGTGATTGCACTTAATGTTCACAGCCTCCCTAGTTTTCTAGCCATGAGAATCAGAGGTGACTATTAATAGCAAAAATACTCTTATCACATTAGAGAACATCACATAAAACTTTTGATAGTTCAAGTTAGGACAGTTCACACTAAGATGCAAGCCACAGTAGGTCAAAGAGACTACAAAGAAATGACACTGTATTTTCCCAAACCTGACAAAAATTACTCTAATGGTGTTAAAAGAGCACTTGAACACTATCTTCTCCTTGTTGTTACCTAATGCAATGAGTTAATGAAGAAAACAAGACAGTCAGACTAATACATGTAATGTATTAATAAAAAGACCTTTGAGTAAAAAAAAAAGCAAACTGGTAACCAAAAAAAAAAAAAAATCATGTGTGCACACAGCTTGTTAACATTCCCTATTCAGCCTTCCTATCCAGGGGCAGCTTCTGTGGGGAAAAAGTCAGGGGCTGCCCTATCCTGGACACAAATGGTTCCAGACAATTCTGCAGTGAAACCCACTGCAGGTCAAAGCTGAGCTCATCAGGCAATTTAGGGGCCCTTTTATGAAAATAAATCTAAGAGAGAGAAGAAAACACCAGCTAGAGGGAGGGAACAAAAAGTGTTAGGAACAACAGAGGGAACACCAAGGTCAGAGGAGGAGGAGAAAAGGGAGGAAGTGCTCCGTGATAGATACTCCCTGAAGCAAATGAGACACTAACTTTATACGATGCACTAGAAAGACTGCATCTCTCTCAAATTAATGTTGATAAGTTCTTTATGACATTATGTGCCTGTTAGATGACAAAGGACAAGAGCAGACATGGAGGCAGCAGTTTGGATGACAGTGCGATCCTATCCCTTCCCCCCACCCCATTAAGGAGGCATGTCTGTAGGTTACAAGTCTGAAAAGGCTCTCAGGATTAATCTGGTCTATAGTACATACTAGTACATATGGCACATAGTCACTTTAGTCATCAGTACAGGGCACAGTTAGAAGATTTGTCCATCTCTCACCCATACAATTTTGAAGGTTGACAGTTCGTCTGTTCCTACCACATGATCTCCATTGCACAAAGAAACTAAAGCAAGGCTGAACACAGTCCCCTGTGCAAAACCAATGTGCACCCACCTGTTCTAGCTCAGAAAATACAGATAACACAGCATTACACAGATCTCAGTAACGTTAAATAGTCTCAAGCAGCACTGGCTCTGTGCAAAAATAAGGCACCATACCAGCAAGGCAGGGGAAGGGAGGGGGCAGGCAGACTGTATGCATGTGCCAGGTGAGTAGTTATTAAATCAGCATTTGTGTATCTTCACATTAAAGACAATTTCATGCAGCTCCCAGAAGTGTTTTCGAATGCAAAGTACAGAGAGCACAAGAGGACAAAACAAGAATAACTTATAGAGGACAGAATTCACACCAGAAAACAACAGAGGGTTTTTAAAGTTATGAAATGGCTTTTTATGTTATGGTATATTGCTCTGGCTGACTGCCACATCAGGGAAGGAAAGTAGGCATGTAACACTCACATAACCAGCCCAGTATGTCCTCCAAGTGTCTGCCTTGAACAGTAGCTCAGGTGCCTTGACAGGATGGTTTATCATCTGGTCTTGATTTTGCAGCAAATTTTATTTTTGCCTTATATTTCTGTGACTTCTTTCCTTCAGTAATTAGAAATTGTCTTTTAGGAAACCAATTTAGAAAACTAACTGGAAGTACATATTGCTAACTGGCATAAAGTATCAATAGGGATTACATTGTCCCAAGACCTATAAAAGTGGAAAAAATATTTAAAGGAGGGATACTTAAAAAAAAATAAATAGCAGTAAGATTTAATTACTGTGGGTTCAATTTCCTCAGGACAAGGTTTTCAACATTAAAATTCATTTTTCCAGTTATATCTACGATTAAAGCAAACAAAAAAAATCCCCAAACCCATACCAGAAATTCAACTGAGTAACAAAATATGGGATTCAAGTGCTATACTCACTTATAAAAAAGAGGCTCCTGTGGTAAAAACTGAAGACATATAGATTATATATGAGAACAGTGTCTCAGTTCACATATGGACAGTGTCATTAAAAGCCTTTTAGTAACTTTACTGTAATACAACCATTTTTCCATTTTTTTAACCTTCTAATCATTTGATGCCATGGCAGCAGCCAAAAACATTCAGGTCAAAAAAAGTCATAAAGCAGTCATTGCTGAATTCTCGACAATGATGGAGTCCTCACTTTTGATCTACTTGTAAGGACAGGTTGAACTATACAATCCCAAAGCACTCATAAGTTTCTGTTTTGTATTGCAATGTGTATTTTGGCACAGTTCATCCCAAAACAGAATGACTTAAATTCTTTTGCAATTCTGATGCAGTTATTAACGCAGCAGATGACCAGAAGAATAACTACAAGTAGTCTAGAAAACAGCAAGGAGACAATAATTTGTCTGAATTGCTAGCAACAGGAAACACTAGAAACAATCCTTTTTAAAATAACTTCTCTTTCCTCAAGGCTATGCACATTTAGACTACAAACCCAATTATAGAAAAATACTGCACAATACTTACTGAGAAATGCTCGGGCATAGGGAATTCTTTGCTGATGTTATACTACATGATCTTCACATTTTTTCCAACAGAATGAGTTAATGCACCTAAGCATCTTTGATATTGTAGAAGAACTTTCCAATTTAAAGCACTTGCTCAAATTTACCAGCCAATCTAAAATTAGATTTAAGCTTTGATGAACTATGGTAATAGTTTACAGAAAATATGCAAATGATACTCTCTTCCTCTATATTCAATTGCTACCAGAAAATGCAGAGAATGTTCTGGTGAGGGAGGCACTGAAAAACACCAAAACCAACAAAGTTTGATTAAAATGCTACCAGCAAAAAACTCCCACCAATTTCAACAGGCTTTAAACGTCACAAAAATAGTTTTCTTTCCTCTCTGTCCCTCTGATGTGTGCCTTTTCCATGTCTTGCACTGATGCTGTAACCTGCAGCTGGTGTAACAGCTAACATCAGAACATCTCTTTCCCATATTTTGCTTTCCCCTCTCACTTTAATCTAGTGACAAAATTCACCTTAATCATAACTAAGCAGTAAGAGGTTCCATATATTTCAAAAGGATATATCTCTCTCACTCCACTCTCCAGAGGTTAGCTCTACCCTCCAGCTGGTTCCCTTAGCAGCTTTGCTGTTCCAACATATTTAGTAAGACCCAGTATCTACAACTTGTGAGGACTCAGCATTTACATGCTAAACATCACTCTTCAGCTATTTGATGGGCCATTTAGTGAGGTTCCTAAAGGTAATGGTCTTTTTAATTTATTTTTTTCCTGATCATCCCCAAGAAAGAATATTCCTTCCTACCAGAAGGAATAAAATGAAAGTCTTGCATTAACTCTTGGCTGCAGCAGGGGACATGAACAATGAAGTTATGGATAAGATACTGGCAAATACTAAAGATGACGGAACACACCACTTCAAGAAAGGTGCTTCAGAGGTCTGCAGGTTTTAAATGTTACACAGCACTTCTGCATGTGGGTAAGAACACAAACATGTATAGCATTAAGTATGGATTTTTTTTTCCACTTATTTAAAGAAAGATTCCGTGTGTGCCTCTCTCCCACTTTTTCTAACAAGGAATGGGGACTTTACAGAGCTGGTACCAGCTCAACAGAGGGAAGAGCTCTCTTTCTTCGCATGAAGTGAAGAAAAGGCTGAAACAATAGATGCTGGTGGCAGGATAACATGCCAGTAGTTACTAAGGAGAGCAAAAAGCACTGTGACTCCTAGAAGGTCTGGCATGCAAACCAGAGTGATTTTTACCATTCTACAGGTCACAGGAAAGGGAAATTAAGTAGGATAATTAAGACAGGATAACAAGCAGAGGAACACCAACATGTATTGAAATTATTGGAGAAGAAGGGAAGAAATCATCAGTAGAACACTGTCAGGAATAAGTCAAGTTTCTACCATAACTGAATTAAATGTGAGATGGCACAACTGTTGTGTTTAGACAAGGCTGTCATTTTAATTCAAATCAATTAACAACCTCATTATAGTTACACAGGTGCAAAGATCTTTGCAGACAATCTCGCATCAGTTTACAACTGGCTTTACACATACCCACAAAGGGTTGCACCTGCTTAAACTGATTTAAAACATTTTTATGCATGCCATTTTGTCTATATGGAAGCTGACATATATTTTTAAACTGCATTAAACCTCAGATTGTTGAGGGTAATTATGGGCAACAGTATTACATCTCCTTTCATTTAAACATTGTCATAGTAAACAATGATCACCTGAGCACACTGTTGAAATGAAGACCTTCCACCACATCAAGTTATGCTCAACTGTGCTACTTGTACTGTAACATCCTTCAGTTCAGGAAGTAATGTATCATTCACTTCTAAGGCCACAAAAAAAAAAATTAAAAAAAATTAAAATGTTCACTCCAAACTTAATAGCTTCTTCATCTGCAGGACCACAAAGTTGAAAGGGCTGTTTAAGAGACCTGTTTAATCACCTCAAACCTAAACTGCTTTTCAAATGGCTTTCTAAAGTAAGATAGCTATTCCTGCTGATAAACACTTCTGAATTGTTGCCAATAAAGTTCAGTGAAAAGCATGAATTGTTCCCAATGAATAATTCCATTATTAAGGAAGCTGAAAAACAAAATAAGATTTTTTTCCTTAAGGCATTTGGCTGTTGTTTTGCATGCTCAGAGTAAAAAACCGATTTTCTACAAGCAAAACAGTTCATAATCACTACACAAAGTCAACTCCTCAGTCACTAATGTGGACATTTTTGTAGAGATTTTATACTCAAGAAAACACCACCACACACAGTGGAACAAATCAAACCAAATTACCTTAAAACAAACGGAAAAAACAACAGGGAATATAAAGGGGAGGGGGAGTAAAAAAACACACACAAAACAAATGAAGAAAAAACCCCAAAATCTCTCTCTCATCAAGTTATTATAGGTTCAATACACTCTTCGGTAGACATGTTTTGTATCTCCTCTATAGAAATGTACTTTCACTTGCTACCATGTCAGTACAGTATCAAAATCACTGAATCCTTCTATCTAAACTCTAGGAGTCTGTGATTCCCATGTGTGAGCATCTGTTTGATCAATTTCATTGTAAGAGTACTAAACCTTATTTCATACAGAAATTCAACCAATATGTTTACAGAAGCATTAACAAAAGGTTTTACTGGAAGTATGATTTTTCTACCACTAAGTTACATTGCCCTAACTCTGAGGTATTCAACAGTACAGACTTTTGAACAGTCTGAACACAAACAGGGACCAATGTAATTTGTTACCAATGACAAACACTTTACCATTAGTCAGCATTCAAATAAATCACATTCTGTCTAGGCTTGTCTGTGCTCAAATATTTTTCTGGTTCAGCTCTGTCAGAATGATATAATCTCCCAGTTGGATATAAAAATTATAGCACTGAATTTTAAAGTAAAGACCATATAACCTTATCCATACCATGACATGCAATAATTTTTAAATATACACGGTTCCCAATTAAGGAAAGTTAACACTGATACTAAACTTTACATAAAAAAGTAGCTCTGATATATGCTTCCCCCCCATCTGATATGCATCATCAATTCCTCTTGGCTCCTTAACATCTAGAAAAATGGTTGGGGGGGGGGAAGGAAGAAAAAGAACCGTTACTGTATGTACAACACTATCATCTAAAGCAGCTCCTCTACCGCATCCTTATATCTGAACCAATGTTACCAAAAAACAGGGTCCTAACTATGAGAAACAAAATGGCATATTATCATTTCATAAAAGTAGACCAGGACTAAGCCTGCTGTAAATATCAGTCAACTCATTTTATAAACAGTTGATAGTTGCACATCTCTAGTCACATTTGCTCTTTGTTCATGAGCCAATTAATAAAAAATAATCCTTCACTTGAAATGCCAGTTGGTCAGCTCATTAAAAACACCTCACTGAAAAGGGGGCAAATGTCTGTCTTAGTTTATCTTGAGGATATTATTGGCTTATTTTAACAAGAAAGATCACAGCCTTAAAAAGCAAGCAAAGAAACAACACACACACACACCCCGCCAAACAAAAATCCGTAGCCTTCTAAGAACCAGATTCCACAGAACTTAATGTCAAAATTTTGTGAAGTTTCCTTAAACCTTATTCCAAGAGTATGTAAATGAAGTTCTTCAGGAGCAACCGTATACCCCAGTGCTTATCTTGAAACATGCACACACCTGATAATACACTGACTCTTGCTTTTAAATTCAGTGAACAAGTCACAGCTGTTGATGTGCTGCTGATTGCGTGTCAGGCAAGGACCTAGGAGAAAAATCACTGCATTCTCTGCAAGTTGTGAAACAGCTTTTCATTAGAAGTACAATTTTAATGGAAAGGTTTCCACTTTGCTTACAATGAAACATACTGTTTTCTTCCTCTGGCAAACAAAATAAAAACAGTGACAACAGCAAGGCTCAATTAGAACAATATTAGTCAACTAAGGCCCAGCATGGTCCCCATCAGTATTAGTGAAATTGAACTGCAAATCTTCAGGACCTCTGAGGAGCCATGTTTGTGTATCCAAGGGAGTGCCTGGAGCTCAGACAACAAAAACCTCAAGCTATTTCATCTCAAAAATACAGCCCTACATAAAAGTTACTAAATGAGTCGTTGGTGTAAACAGTGCAACCAACCACACTTTTTATTTTGCCTGTGCTTAGTATCATACTACTTCTAAAATCAGGCAGTCTCCCGCCATTTCAGAGCAGAACAAAGGTCAGCAGACTATTCAAAAACCCTGACAGTAAAACTCCCCCAGCTTTTCATTTTCTTCACATTCTCTTTAGAATTGCAGGTTTCAGAAGACATCAGAGGAAGTTAAAAGACTCCCAAGCAGCATTTCATTACAAAAGCTCCCTGAACAGCAGCTTTGAGAAGCCAAGGGTCCCATTTGCTGATCTGGAATTGCTCCCAGCAGAGTCAGGTGGGCCCAGGTACCCAGCTAGTAGATTCAGCGGACAAGGGCTGCCATGTCTCCCAGACCTCGGCCAGGCCTCACCTCCAGCTACTCCTAGCTGCCTGAGGGTCAAGCTCCGGCACCAGGCTTGCTGCAGCCACGGCGACTTCCACTGAGATAATAACACACCGAAACAACCCGAGCCCCGAAGAGGCACTGCAGTCAAAGGCTCTGGGGCTGCTGGCGGGTTAACGCAGGGTCCCCTCAGGTAGAGAGGTGGCCCCCTACCCGCTCAAGGCTCTCAGCACCGCTGCTGCCTTAAGCGCACGCCCCGCCGCAAGGAGCGCCACTGAGACTACGGCCGCTACAGCCACTCGGGGACTGGGACACCCCCCCACGCCAGACTACGTCTCCCGGCACGCTCCACTCCACGCCGTGCGGGTGCCCGCCCCCCAACCCCGCGCAGGGTACGCCGGGAGCGGTACCACCCCGCCAGCCGACACGCACTGCAGCACCCTGGCCCAGAGCCGAAGGCCGCCAGAGGTGATGGCCGCGCCTGAGGGCGGGCGCCCACGTGACTCGCACACACGTCACTCCGATTGGACCAAACCGCCGCCAGTCACCGCTGCCCCTTTTTTTTCTTTCTTTTTGTCCAACCAATGGCCGGCCGTGAGCGTAACGTCCTGCACGCGCACTGCCACGCCTTCACCTCCGCCGCTCCGGTTGGGCGTCTGGGCTGGCCCCGCCTCTTTTAAATACCTGTCGCTCTGTGACAGGTCGCCATAGAGTTCCTGTCAGAAGGGCTGCAGCGGGGATTGGTCCCTCCCCCTCGCAATCCTCGCCTTCGCCTCGGAGCTCCGCCCCTCTCCCCGTAGCTCCTCCCGCCCCCGACGGCGGCGATGTCCAAC
>VXBZ01008962.1:470794-483892 GCA_013399135.1 Heliornis fulica | reverse complement strand
GACGTGACCGACGCGCCGGGTCCTTGTGCCGCGGCGTTGGTCTCCAGACGTGCGGTGCGGCTTCTCGGAGTGGTGTCTCCTACAGCCCTTGTCGGCCGGGGTGGGAGGGAGGGTGAGGAACGCGCTGCAGGAAGTAATCTTCATAAAAGTGACTTGAGGGATTACAGTGAAACGGGTGACATTGATTTACTGCCAGGTGTTTCGAAGCTGCGTTTCTGAGCCCATGGACTAGTGCTGTTTCCCACGCATCTTGATTTTTCTAAAGATTGCTCTCCTGTAGAAGCTGTCTGTGCTTTTCCCGGTTAGAGGGGACCAAAACCATTTTATGTATAAGATCAAGAAATGCTGCACAAGCTCCTTGCAGCAAGGCGAAGTGGAAGAGGACAGGACATGTGGGGCGATTTTTTTTTTTAATGCAAAAAACGTGACAGTGAATTTTTATATTGGTGGCTACTTCATCATAGGAATCCGTGGTTTTTTTTAAGAACTTGAAGTAGGGTGAGCAGCAGATGGCTTTAGAATAATGATTCCTCTGTTTTTAATTTAAAATTTTATGTCTCGGGTCTTACAGTTGATTGCTTGAAGGGAGGAGATGCTTCATTTGAAATGCATGGTAGATACTGAGTTAAACTTAATCTGAAATTGTTACTGAAATTGTACTTACTCGCAAAGCGTGTGCTCCACTTTGATAGTTTCAAAAGCACAACTTCCTCTTTTCTGGATGGTTTCCCCCCACACCCCTCCCCAGTGTAATCCATTCACAAATCATGCCTCAGAATAGTGCATAAAGAACAAGGAATTGCTTTTTTTTTAAATGCTGTCTGAAGTAATACACACTTTGTGATGTGAAAGGCAGATATATCAAAAGATCTTAAAAAAAAATCAAGTAATTGCCCATAATTCAAGTGTTTTTCTGCAAACACAAATGAATGGAAGGAATGCAAACTTTCAGTTAATAAAGTTAACAACAGGGGGAGCATAGTTAAACACATCTGCAGTGAGGCCCAGGATTGCATCCTATGTATTAGTTCTCAGGTTCTTGAAATGTAAATTTAAACAAAAATATTTCCCTTTCTATCTTTTATTAAGCATACAGCCTATATTTTTTCAAGGCTGAACCTCATTGGATAAATGAAAATACTAGTGCTGAGTTGTGTAACTTTCGTTACTAAGCCTTGAAGGGCATTAAAAAATGTCCTCTGGGGTTTAAGTTCATAACCGTGACATGGTTATAAAGATAAAGTTCTGGTTTAAGTGGTGTGTAAGTTAATGCAAAGTCATCTTCCAGAGTATACAAACAAGACATGGCTGCCTATGCTGCCACATGTACCTCTGCTAGTTGGAGAATAGATGAAGTTTTGACAAAACTCATTCATTTTGATGCAAGTCTGTGAGAAGCACTTGAAATCTCAGGAATCACGCCAGTGTCATGTTGCTGCATGCCAGAAATGGTAGAGGCAAATGCATTTAATTAATAGGAAAGAGAATCTAAAATTGTAGAAACTAAGGAAACAGAGGGCTTTCTCTGTTGCAGCAGCAGTATTGGTGGAAAGAGTGAAAAATGGTGTCACTTAAATATTGTTGAGTAACTAGGTAGGAATGTTTTTTCACAGTTGCAAGGGTCTTACAAGTCTGAATCTAATGTGGGAAAGGAGCTTATGAAAAGAGATTAGAAGCAGAGTTCTATTTTTATTTTTTAACCCCTTTAGCAGCTTGGCCAGGTAAACTGGATTTTTAAATTTATCTTTTTTTCTTCAGGATAGTGTCTGTAGACTTTGCTCATGAAACAGTTCTGTAGTTTTCTCCTTTCCTTTGGCTTTTTCTATCAATCTTGCAAAGGATTATCTTGCAATGTCTTGATATATCATCTATTCTCTGGTGTTCACTTTGTGATCAAGAGAGGAAGTTCAGGTATATTTGATAAAATGAGGAGCATTAGGCAAATCTATTATTCTTTTGAATGGAAGAATATTGTTGCCTCTAAGGTGTAAAAGGCTTTCTCATTTACTTAGGAATCCAATTTTCTGGTATGGACATAAGAAACAGAAGATCTGGGGTGAGAAGAAAGGGAGATTTGCCTTGGGTTTTCTGCATATTAATTGAATAAAATACTACTCTTTTTTTTTCTATCATCCCTTTCAATCTGCATTTCTGACAGTAAAGTTAGGTTTTGATTTGAGGGCAGGAGGTTTTCTTGTTTTATAAAATTATCCTCTGAGACCTCAGTTGGCATTTCTTCCAGAAATTACCCAAGTGTGTGGTACAGTAGGCCAAGGCAGTAGGGAGAACAGCTTTTGCTTTTGATCTCTATTTTAATACAATACCTGAGTGAGGAAAAATCAGACTGGTATTTTGAGGTCACCATATTGTCACTTAAACTTGCAACCTGTTTAACATTACTAGGATTACTGTTTTTTTTCCACACTGAATAGCTCTTCATATACCATTGTCTACTTTATTTTTTATTTATTTCTCATGTCTTGTTTACTTCCATACTTGAGTTGGTCCAGAGACTTTGAAAAATGTGTGTAATTTTTGGCAGCTCCTAGTTCAGGTGAACTGATAATGTGAATTCAGTCAGCACTGAGTTCTAAATGTGCTATTGACAGGCCTCCAGCATTTTACTTTAGGATTTCATTATTAGGCCAAGAATTTAGAACATGGACAGTGACGGGACCGTGGGATGACCAGGTTTCATATCTGAAATCTATATCTAACAAAACTGTGGCAGCCTAATGCTGCTACTAACTGAAACAGTAACAGCCTGTGGTAGGTACATCAGTAGTCTTCAGGGAATGCTATCAATATAGTGACATTCATTCTGTTTGCACAGATCTTACCATTAAGTCACACGTGTGAGAACTGTATCTGAATCATTAATCATATCTTATGACAGTGGATCGAACTTTTGTCTTTCCTTGAGAATTTCAACAGCTTGCTAAACCCCAGATTAACACCAGTTACCTTAGGAGTGGAAGAGCTGTCTTAGGCCGGAATGCAGGAGTTGGTTCTGTGTGTCTTGCGTGTGGGACTGTCACTGTACCAGTTGGCACATGCACTATAGAACACCTATATGATCTTTGTCACCCTACCTACTACTGCCAGAAATATTGTCTCCTACTGTCCTGCCAGTTCCTTGTACTGAACAATACTACCACAATCTCATAGATGCACCTTTGCCTCTTCCAAACCATCATCGTTGATTGTTCAAACCGCTGGCTTTTTAACTGTCATCAGGGTGCCTGTTGTTACCATACCTCACTGAGGTAATGTAATTGTACTAGTGGGAAGGATGCTATATGTGTGTGTTGTGGTTTAGCTTCAGCCAGCAGCTGAGCACTATGTGGTGCTGACTCACAGCTCCCTTGGTGGGATAGGGAGAAGATGGGCAGTCAGGGTGGGAATAAGGGCAGTTTACTGACACAGCACAGAGAGGGAAATAACAACAGCAGGACTTGTGACAAAATACACCATTGGTGATAACACAAAGCACTTTACTGATGATGAAAGACTAGACTCTCAGACCATCCCAGAGCCACCCCTCCCCAACCAGCCCCCTAATATGGGGAGTGTGAAATCACAAGGTATGTAAAACACACCTGGTCAGCTCAGCTCATCTGTGCTGGCTTCTTGGGACAATTAACTCTGTCCGAGCAGAAACCAGGACAGTATGATAGCAATCCACTTTCTCATCACCGATATCAGCTATTCGTGGACTTTGGTGAATGGGGATGAAGTGGTGAAAATAAACATAAGGTTGGTGTCATCACTTGCATTCCAGAGGCAGACAGGTTAAAAGAATTTAGGATTTTATTTTGGGCACAGCTGAAAAGACATGTATTGCTAGGTTCAAATCATGTTTACTAAATGGATTCTTGAGCTGTTATAAATTCTTTTCATTAATCAAAACTTAACACCTATAAATATAATATGAAAACTTCATTAAAATATAAAGTGTGACTCAAGTTAACATTAGAAGTGGTGCATGGAACTGATCAAACACCTGGAGATTGTGTAAATGTATTGATCAAATTGAGATAGTGAGGTTGTGGGTTTGTATTGTAGTTAGCTGGTCTGATGGTTGCCTTTTGGAGTAGTTCTGTCACCCACTGTGCAATCCTGCTTTTTTCTTTGTGCCTCCTCTAAAGCAGTTATGGTGAGCTGATTCAATGAGGTAAATTGTCAAAATACTCTTAAGATTTTAGCTCCTTGACCCTGTCTACCATCAGTTTTTATGTTGCAGTTTAGTTTCTTATTTTTGAGAATGAGTATGAATTTTGGGAGGGAATGTAAATAGCAGTTGATTTTAGCAGGTATACTGGGACTGAGTGAGAGATGGAGACATAGGAAAACAGAGCATGTTAAGGCACTGGAGCAACAGGAGTGACAAAAGAAGGGATATGTGTCAGTAAATGAGAGTACCTTAAGCTAATGCTCATGGGGGGGGAACATGCAAAGAGAATGGTAACATTGACAATATTAATTAACAGTGTTCAATTTGTAGGCTATGGGCAGATGTGTCCCACTCATATAATTCATCTGGCCTTTGCCTACCTGCCAGTAACTGTTTTTACTGGGCAAACAGACAGCAGATTGCATAGTAAACGTGTTCTTGAGGGTGGCAGTCGCTGTCATCTTCAAACTGCTTTCAGCCTATCACATAATCTTGTTGAAGGTGAGTGTATGAATGTGGATCTGTTGAGGAAAGTTTGCCCACCCACTTTGGGATTCTCTTCCCAAACGCTTCCTCTTGTTTATAATCTTTGAAAATTTCCAGACGTTGAGAAAGCATTTGATTCCAGTCCAGTTTGAATATAATACCTTTGGATAGGTTTTGAAATGGGGCAAATGTCAGCAGATTCATATTAAAAACCTAGTATGGTGTCTTCAGTCACAAGCTTTGTGATTCTATGGAATCAGAAGTATTCTTTTATTTCTGTTTCAGAGCATTATATTTTAAAAGATTGTTTGCTTACTGTTAATAAACAGATGGATTAAGTATCTTGTGTAGTTTCCAGGTCTGATTTTGCGGGGCCTGTGTATTCATGAAGGACGGGTTTGGAGATTTTTATGTTTTCGGAGAACAGACTGCCAGATATCTTCCCTCCTTTTTAATAAGGAAGATCCAGATCACACATCATTTTGGTCACTTTTGTTGCAGTGTCATGTGTTGAAAAACTTCCTTGGTCTCCAGTTTTAGGGACTTTATAAAATATGAAGTGCTCTGTCTGGAGACCTGAATTCTTTTCCTCGTTTAGGTACTTGGAGGGTGCTGTCTTTAAGCTAAGTAAATGTTTCTAGAAGGTTTATACAGCCTTAACAGTCAAGAAAATGTGTGGTTGACAGTACTGGGCTTTACTGTTGCTGAAGAAATTACAGAAATAGGTAAATATTAGTAAACTAATGGAAGGAGGAAGACAATCTGGAAAAAGAGCCTTGGACAGAGCTGAGGCATAGCAGAGACCGTGCTTTTTGAATGGGGAGGCCTCAGGCTAGATTGAGTCTGTTAGACTGATGGAGCTGAAAAGTGGTTAACCCCGTTGCCTCATAAATTAGCATTCATGTAAGAACCAAACCTCTGCTCTATCTCTACTATTCTTTTCTGCCATTTTACTTAGCAGGTAGTGTTTCTGTCCTCACTTGCACAACTTCTGATTGGGGTGAAAACCTCATCAGACTTCATGTGAGTGCAGTAATGGGGTTATGCGTGAGAGGGTAGGAGCAGCAACGTTCATAAAACACATGCAGGGTATGCTTGAGTACAGAGACTGTCACTACAGTCTTCTTTTGAAAATTGTAGGAGGTGAGACAATGCTTGCAAAGTGTTGACCCTTTTATTGGTTCGTGGATAGCAGAATGAAACTTGAAATAAGAAATGTATTGGAATGTTTTATGTAGACAGAGTAAAACCAAACTGGCAAGTTTAGCTTTTAATGCCATGATTTTATTTTTTTTTAACAGTCTTCAGCAAATACTAGCAAACACTTGACTAGCTAGAGCAAATGCTATGATGAAAATCCTTGAATGGACTTTTCTTGGCAGATATCCTATTATTCGAGCAGCTTAATATGCTCTGTTTTTTAAACAGAAATTTGATTTGATTACACAGGGTTAGGGTGGCTTATAAAGGTTACCTTTTGCTTCCTATCATAATTCTCTAATAATCTTTGGGTTTGGCATCTTATAATCCTCATGTTTCTAAATCTGTCTCATGTTGAACTGGTGGGGAAAGGAGGGAATAAAATTTTGGACAGTAAAGATATCAGGAAAATTCAAAATCCTGTAGGTGCTGATAGTTTTTGGATGGGTTGGTGGTGGGGTGGGTTGCATCTTTGCTGTTCCACAAAGACATCTTCTGAGTCATTCAGGTAATTTTCTGTTTAATGTCTGGATGTTTGTGTGCTGCAGAGTTTCCTCCTTAATTTTTGAAAATTTTGTTTTTGTGAGCCCTTTCAGGTACATTTGTACTGATGTTTAGGGCTAATCCTAAGGGCTTCTTCCTACTTAGCAGAGCCACAATAGCTGTTGTTGCTTTCAGAGCCTGTGGAGCCTGCACCCTGTAGCAGGGCATGTGCAGATGTTTTTATTATTATTAATTCCTTTAGCAAAATTTCTTCTGTCAATTTTACCACTTGCTTGGAGAACAAATTGAACTTTAGGAATAGTATCAGGACAAGTTTTGCTGCAGTCTTTCTGTGTTTTACGTCTGAGGTAAATTTTATAGTAGGTCCAATGGATAGACTTTATTTCTAGCCTGGTAGCTGAGCAAGCTTCTGATCTTTATCTGAGCTGTTGCTGGAAGTGAAGCTGAGGTATTTTTAATGTGGGTAGCTGGTAGGTCTTAGCTTGAGAGGTACCATGAAATTGGCCCTAATTCTGCACCACACCTTACATGAGTTGAAGCAGCCTGAGGAATTAATTTAAGGATATAGATAGATTCAAACAAAATAGATCAGCTTTGGTATTTCTCAACTCACTGCTGCTTTCCCAAGGTAAAAATTACTTTGGCATCTGGAGAATTAAATGCTTCCTATACTTCAAAAGTCCTTGCTATTAAGTGAGGGAGACAATATCCCTGTGCTTTAGAAAAAGAAATGGTCTATTTTAAACAAGGAATAACTGCATGTTTTTTACACGAGTGCTTCTAAGACAGGAAACAGTATTTAAAATGTCTGTCTGCTGTGGGAGACACAAGTCCAGTACAATACACTATTTTTTAAGGAGCACATCCTTACTGGGNTCTGTGGACTGTAATGATAATTACTTCCGGGTGTTACAATGCTTATCATATAGTTTTCTGTGTCAGTTGATTTATATGGGTTATGTTTGGTAGGTAAAGAGCATGTTGGAGTTCTGTTTATCTGATAATTCATGAATATAGAATTGCAAAACACCTTTTGAAAAATTCACTCACTTGGAACAAACACTGGGAAACTGCATTGCAACCAAGGACACAAGTTTGGTTTGATTATTGATTTTTGGTGGTGTTCTTAATGGGATTGTTATCTTCTAGGTGGTTTTACCCAGTATTATTTAAATTTATTTTAAAAGTATTGGGTCACTATGCACAGGCACCATCTATCTTTTTTTAATGGTAAATGGATTTTGCAGAAGGAAAAATAGCATGTAATTATGTAACTTTAAACTGATCTAGCAAGCATGGCTGGGCATTTGTAAGTTCTTTACTTTTTTTCAATTGCAGTATTCATTTTTTTTTTCACAGTCATTATACTGTAAATGGTAGCCAACTTCTTTAACTCCAAGGAGTGTGATTTTATTTTTTGTCCCTATCTTCCTCATAGACAGCTATTTCAAGGAAATCTAGGTATGGAAAGCACTGCTTTAAGGATGCAGGTGACTGTTGAACTGAATACTTGTGTGCTATAGTCAGAGGATTTGAAAATACAGGAACATATATTCTTAAAGGTCTTTTCCAACCAAGGTGATTCTGTGATTCTATGATGCAGAAGCAAAACATAACAAAACAAACCTGCTCGTCCTGAATACTTTCTTTATGTTTATCCAGCTTCTGTTCTGGCTTTCTTTTTTTCATGTAGTCTGTTGCATATGTTGAAAGTACTTCTTTCTTATACTAAACTTATCCCAAGCAGCATTTGGAATTTCAGATAACTTAGAATTTCATAAATGTTGTTTGAAATATGTATACTTTGAAAAAGGCAGTTTCAGTTTCATGGTTGAAATATTAAAAGTTTATCATTTGGGTATTAAGGGCCTTTAAAATGCCTCTAATTATTTCTCTGGCAGTAGATAAAATCCCTTAAAGTAGAAGAATTGCAAATTTAGAAAGTTCATGAAACAAAAATGGAGCTTTGGCATTGTTATATTGACAATAACGGAAATAAACGTGTGTCTCTGTCTGGATTTACTGTTGAACATGAGTAATGAAAGCCAGTGCAGTGTTTGAGTTTTCCAAGAAGTTGTGTAATGCTGCTGTTTTGACTATTTTATCTTATACAGGTGACTAGAATGATTTATTTAATGTCAAATGTCTCAAGTAACACATGAAAAACTGTTGCATGTGCCACACAATTCATTTTACTCTTGTAACAGTTTTAATTTTTCATTTGCCAAATAGAAAATGGATTTGGACACCTGAGAGACTGCCTTAAACATTTGCAACAGTATCTTAATTTGTGATGTCTCAGGTCAGCTAGTAATGACTAATGTAATTTTTCTGCTCTGTCTAAACATATTCAGGAGCCAAGGAATTTTTAGTGCTTTAATTTTGTAATTCATTGCTACTTCAACAATACTCCCCCCACCCTCCCATAGCAAAGCCAAATTTTTGTTTGGGAGAAAGCTGAGTGGTACGTTTTGTGTGAGAGATGTCATGCTTGTAATGGTTTCATCACTGAATTTTATTTTCTAGCTTTTGCTTTAGTAAGTCAGCTTCAGGGTTCTTTTTACCTTATGCTTCCATCATTCTGTAGTTTCAACACAGCATTCTTACCTATGCAGATCATGGGTTTGCTTTGCAATAGCATGTTCCATACAGTGCCATCAGCTGTCTTCTTTCAGGGCTCTCCTCAAGAAGAAAAATCCATGAAACAGCTTTAAATGTTAGTTTAATGGCACTTTTACCTGGGAAGTTAGGCATTGTTGTCTTCTATCTCAGTATCTAATATACTGTGCTGGAGTGCTCGTGGATATCATTTACGTGTCCGAAAACACATGGAAGATTATTCAAAAGGTTCATTTGAGAACCCACGGGAAGCTGCTGTGGCTGATTGGATCAGGGGGTTCTGACTCTGAATATCTACATTATGACAAGGTACTGCTAAGCTTGTCTTCACTGGTATTAATTGGTCTTACTTGCATCTAATTAAGTGGGGAGTTCTCCTGAATTTCCCCATAATCTGTTGGACACTTCCTGGGATAGTTTTCTGCTCTGTTAACAAGTTAAGGCAACTTGCAGAAATGTGGTGCATGTAGGTGTCAGGATCTGCAGCTGGATGCAGGGAGAGGGAAATTCCCCTTTCACAGTGCCAGCGAGCTATTGTATTGGCACATCTTGTACCTTGATCTGATCTCAAGTGTCCATGAGTTCTCTGGCCAACACAAGTCATTGGCTATTGATGGATGAGCATATCAAAGTTCTTCCACTCTGGGATGTTTGGGATCTAGAACCGCATCCCTTTTCTGAATCGGGAAGGCTTACTCTAGTTTTCAAATTTAAACGCATCTTTGTGGAGAGGAAGTTGAGAAGGCGTACAATCTGGTAGGGATTGAAGCATGAAAGGTCCTGAAACAGGCCAGTTCATGTCTGGAGGGCAAGGAGAGAAGATTTAAGATTATATCTCCTAAGAGCTATTTCAGAACTTGCTTAGTCCTTCCCAACAACTCTTATGTGTCACCTTCAATGCACCTCTCTTCAACCCTGCCTGAACTGCAACTCATATTGCTTAGTATCCTCCTTTTCCATTCCTTTCCATGGACAATGAAACATCCATTTTACCTGTTTCACGTGGTGGGGGGAAAGGGGGAGGTATGATACCTCAAGTCAGTACTTGTTATTTAATAAAATGGCACTAGAAATTTACTTACCCATTTTAGAGTTTGTTAATATAAGTTGGAAGGACTGATAGCTACCAAACTGTGTACTGATGTAGTCAGCTGGTTGGGGAGGTGATGTCTTTTGGAATGAGCATGTTCCTGGACATGATAGATGGGGAAATGGTTGGTGTAGTCTAGGAATACTTCCGTAATAGCATTTGTGGCATAAAAGCATCACAACTTCAAAGCATATGTGTGTAATAAATATTAAACCCAGTCCTTTTTTTTTTTTTTCCTTTTAAAGCTCCTTTAAGGTCACTTCTAAACATAAAGTGGATTTTACTAAAGTGACAGAGGAGCACAGTGAAATAGTTTGATAGCTACAGTATGGTAAGACCAAGTAGTACTACAAAATACATCATATATTAAAAAAATAAACGTCATTTTAGTGTCATGTTGTACATGGCAGGAATTTAAGTGTACTACAGTGATGACAGTGCTCAGCATTTAGCACAGTAATTACAATATTAATCTGTAGTGTTTCTATGAGAATACATTATAAAAAGCAAATAGCTTTTTGTTATTACACTTGTGTTTCTTGCGTATAGTCTTTAAAAAAACATTGGTAACTGTTAAGTACAATTCTTAACAGGTTTAATTAAATTCAGTGAAAACTTCCCTTTCTTATTTAGACTTATTTGAAACAGTATGAAAGATTTAAAGTAAACATAGTGGATAACTGATTTTAAACTGTGCTTGCCATACTTCTTTTGGAATAAATCAGACATTGAAAGTGGATCAAGAATGTAAAATATGGTTAGAAAGATAAACTCAGTCTGAATATAGTAGGGAAGGATGAAGACTGCTTTCTGTTGTCATCTAGTTTCCTGGCCTTTGTTTATTTTATTGGTGACACCGCATCAATTTCCCCCAGTGTGAGAATATGCAGTCACTTTGGAAACAGCTGGAGGTCTTTCTGCCCTCAGCTGGAGGCCACAGTCCCTTCCGTTGGACTGTATTAATAGTTCATGTGAGTACTCCTAATCTGCTGCAGAGAAAAATCAGGTGAAATAGTTTAAATCATCTTTAGAGTGGTTTGCGTTTTTGCTGTGATTTGAGCTAATTTGTCTGATTTGGTCACAGAAGCAGATTAGGAGTGCTTCTGCACTCCCTTTAACTAACACAGCTCAGTTGAAGGATTTAACTGCTACAGATAAATTTGGGGGTGTAATTTATTACAGGGCATCCTGGAATTCTGTTGGGTTTTTTTTCTTGCCCCCTCTCCATTCTCTTTTGCACTTTGGCCTATATTTAAGCCTTTTTCTTTTCAGCTTTATTTGATATGGGCATAGTAAAATCTATCTCTAGTTTTCTGCAAACTCTGGGCATATTGTTAGGTTTTGTCTGCAGAGAACTGTATGTGTATATCTATATACGTACATACCCGCAGCAAAAAATTGCCTGATCCTTTCTATGTGCCTGATGGATGCAATATTTATGTCTATTTATGTCCAGTTACTGAAGGATTAAGCAGAATTTGAGCAGACATACTTAAGTTGGATAAAATTAGGCCTTTAACCTGGCCTCAATCACTGGACAGAAATTGTTCGAGTCAGATAAACTGTCTGGTTCTGCTCTGACGATGCTTTGTATTATCTACACTGAAACATTACTTTTTTTTTTTTTCCAGCATTCATTGTAGTAAAATGTCATTAAGTCAATATTGTACCAGATGGAGCTGAACAGGTGCACTATGAGACGTCCAGCTTCTTGGACTAAATGTAATCTACATATAGAAAAGACAATTGAAAGGAAGCATAGTCAGAGAATATGAGTAACTGAAAGCTGGTTGTAGGAGGAAGAATAGCAGGTACATTTAAAGAAGTATTAAAAAGCAAATGCCTTAAGGTGTATTGGGTAAAATGTTACTTTATTTTAACTTGGTAAACTGACTTAGACTACTGGCATGCAACCACAACACTAGATTTTTTTTTTAAATTTCCATGAATTAACAAATAAACTATGTTGAACTAGTCTGTACAGAACAGTTTGATATCTGATGTCTGATTCTGGCTGGATCTATTCTTTCTAATGTTTCATGGAAGTTCAAGAAGCAAGCTGTTGGTTTCTGAGAGGTCAACTCTATAGTTTCTGCTAAAGATCTTTGGTGTTCCAACTGTTTAAATGTTCTGCCAGAAATAAGGTCATCATTGCTTAAATGATTGCATGAGATGTTAGGGATCTAGAGTCTTTCTTAAGGGTCCTGTTTTGGTTTTGCCATGTCTTGTATTTTAAAGACTGACTCCTTAAATTTCACTTAATGAGAAGTAATTGTGAAGTTGGTTTAGCTGCATTTTGACATTCAGTTTCCATATTTGCCACTGCATTGGCGCATATAGATGACTTTATTATGTAATAAAAATGATGACTGTGCCACATTCTCCCTATAATAAAAATATAATCCAAGTGCCCACAATGAATAAGAAATGTCCTTTATTTTATTCTGTATTCCAAACTATCAAAAATGTTAGCATTTTTTCCTGAGTATGTATTAATCTTGCTACCAGGTAGTTTATTTGAGATCAGTTTAATAAGAGTCCACTGTGATTGTTTAGGTGTTATAGGCTTCTTTGTTCTTTAGTAGAAGACCTGAATAAAGTGACTTGGGAGATAGCCATCCTCTTTTCACAGTTGCTTCTTATGAAGCAGTCATGTTGGGCCTGTTGGTTTCTAGTATCACATTTCTCACAGAAAGAATAAAATTCTTAAAATATGTTATTCAGCTAATTGCTTTTTTAATTCCTTTCTGATGACCAGATGTTCATGTGCCATCCTTTAACTTAGAAATTCCTGAAGTTCAGCTGCCTCCATCGTATTAAAACCAAGTACAGCATGAATCTCTTTTATCCATGACACATCCTTCTTGAACATACTCTTGAATTTGCTGAGAATCCTTCAGAGTTGCAAAATTCAAGGTTATTGTGCCACAGACTAGCCCAGTAGCACGGGGGGTTGGGGGAACAGGATGGGGACACAGGATGGGACATGACCAAACCAAAACCAACAACAAAAAACCCTCACAGG
>VXBZ01008962.1:420026-470743 GCA_013399135.1 Heliornis fulica | reverse complement strand
CCAAAAAAAAAAAAAACAATAAACCAGACGTAAGGGCTTTTTGAGTCTGTGGTAGTTAGCATTATACTGAGGAAAGTGATGCCTCTCAACAAAGCTGATGCTGTCAAAAGATACAGAAACAATATTGCCATTGGCATTGATGCCAGTTATAGTGCATTATCTGCAGTGAGGTGTACATCCAGTAAAGAAGAAAATGAGCATTCAGTGTTCCCTGTAGGAATTTTGAATTTCTGTCTGTGTGTTACCAGTAAAACCTCTTGGGAATTTTCTTTGTCCCAAGAAAAAATAGCATCATTGCTTTCTTCTTAAGTCTAAAATGTTGCTAAACATTTTAGCAGACCTCACTGGCACAGTATGTATTTTAGTATCAATAAAACTAACTCTTTTAAAAATTATTTGCTATAAGACTTGGAATAGTTCAAAAGCAAGACAGAAAGAAGTAATGAAAAAGGCTTAATAGGCATCATAGGAAGTGTCTGAAATTGCAAGCAGATACACACCCACTACAGTGATGATGGGAAGCATATTGTGGCTTCAGAGGTGGCATATGGTGTGAAAAGTATAAGCTGTGGTCATGGAATGCTGTAGAAAGCTCGCAGCTCTTTAGCAGAAATATTGAAGATGCCCTGGGCTGTCTGAAGAAGTTAGAGTGACTGTATGCTCCCTGCAGAATGTTGTATCATTAAGCTACTGGCAGGACGCAGTTCCAGATTTTAGCACTTGCTAAGCATGACATCTTATTGCAGGCCAACTAGTGGCAGTAGGAATGCTGTAGTCCTTCTTAAACACATTAGGGACAATCTGATATTCTTAATGGTTATTCTATAAGCATTATGGTATTCTTCGGGATTTCTAGTGAGCATGTTTGAATGTTGGACCTCAAAAAAATAGCTGCCCTTCTGGTTGTACCACCCAGGGGTTTTTTCCTGCGTGTGCTTTCTACTGTTCTTCCTCATGAGGGATTATTCTAATGGTATTACAGACAGGAGGAGTTTTGTTGCTTGACTGGATTCTGGGTACAGAAACTTCTTCCCCCTTTGACTCTGAATTTCCATCTTTTCTAAGGTTAGGTGCCACATCACTGCAGAACTTCTGCCATTTTATTACTTCAGAACACTTAACTGTCCTTGATATAACAAAGGAGGTTTTGCCACATTTTTCTGAGTGTTTGGTCAGAATTAGAAAACTGAAATAAAAGGCAGGATCGTGACCCATTTTGAACCTCTGGAAGGAAACTCAGAATGGTATTACTGCTGCCAAATCTCTTACCAAGTGTTAGACTTCTGGGTGGCAGTCAACTTGTAGGGTGTGTATATCTCTTTTCAAGTGCCCCAACACTAGCAACAAACCCCCTAAGGATCAGTAGGGCATCTCTAAATATAGGGCACTCTTGGGTGCTTTCACCAAATGCTTGATATTAGTAGAGGCTTATCTCTGAATACAAAGCATAACTGCATAAACATGTATTTTAAGATAAAATTATAATGGCTACACTATCAAAAATTCCAAATTTAGTCCAGTAAAAAGACAGAATTAGGACGATACTAAATTCTACATCAGCTGTAGCTTTTTTTTCCTTCCTGGTGGACTAGACTAGTCCTCTTTTTCAATCGACTTTTCTAACCGTGCAAACGTGTTCCACATCTCTTGTGAATGACTGGATAGTGTTGGTGTGTTCATGGTTCCTGGGTGTTTCTTGTCCAGTGAAGTGCAGAAGCTCCAGTTGTGGGTGCAAAGTAGTGATGTTATCCACATAATAATGTGGTAGGTGTGTGTCTAGAGAAATTCCAGAAAAAAGATTTGTGGACGTCTGAGTGATTACATGTAGATGTTCTAACCTGTGTTATCTTTACCTTTGTAATAGATGCAAGGCCTAATATAACTGTTCTTATGACATCAGTTTAAGTAAAAAAGAAAGGAACATGAGATTTTTCTGAAATTAAATTGCCTGGTTGCTTTTCCACGTAAACTTCAATGTATGTTTTCTCTATTCTTACTATGAGGTCCATAACATCTTGCTTGTGGGTAGTAGAAAAGGCTCTTTACCTGTCATAAATGCTGTTAGCTACAGGTATCACTGGTGCAAAATTCTGATCTTCATTAGTTGAAACTGGCTTAAATATCCAGACCTACTTTGCAAGTTTATCAACACATGTAAGCATTTCCATGATGAGAAATACTGCTTTAGTGCACTGAACTAGTTGTGTGATTGATGGGGTACTGTACTACCATTTTAAAAGCACAACTCATTGTGCTAATTGCTTATTCGTAGGTACAGATTGAGAATAAGATTTTCAGGATGCTTTGTAGTATAATATATAGGCAAGCAGGTCTTTCAAAATATAACATGGAATGATGTATATAAGTTTCTTTGTTTCAGTGAAAGTTTCTGAACTTTCTCATTAGATTTTCCACAGAAACTTTGCACTGAATAAATTCTGCCTTTGAATGCAAAGAATATGTCGGATATGGAGTCAATCTTCAGCTATCTTTTTCAAGAACCTAGACATCTAATCTCTAATTAGATGCTGTGTGGCTGAATTGATTCTGTAATCTACATTTGCATTAAAAACTGACTCTCAGAATTGCTCAGATAGCTTGTAATGTTCACAGCTAGTTTGTATCGTCATTTTTCAAGTTTGCAGATGTGAAAATTTTGTGCATCTGCAGCTGAATATTTTTTAGAGCACAGAAGCCTTTATAATTGCAGGCTTAGAAAGTTTTCAACAGATTCTGCTGGTAAGGAGATTACATATTCTCAGATGGCTATAAAATGCCAGATAAAAAGTCAATATGATTGGTCAATAGTAACATGATATTGATAGGGTTGTAGACAGTCAACACCATTCCTACAAGAAGCAATACTCTGATTTTGCGCTCTGTTGTAATGGGAGGGTCAGGTGAACTCTATTGCTGCTGGTGTAATTTGCTTGAGATGTTCTTATGGTCTGGATGAAGTATCTGCTGTGCTGTACATGTGCTCTTTTTGTATGTGATGCTACTTTCTCAGTAGGCTGAGTTTTATTTGAATGTACATCTTAAATAGTACTTTTGTCAAGGAAATACTAAACTTAGGAATGTCAAAGTCAAAGATGTCTCCTTATAAATATAGCAGTAATTGTTGCCGGGAAGTGCTGGAGAATTCTGTAGCTCCTGGATAGAACAAGTGATCACTGTGAATAGCATTAACTAATCATTTTACAGCATTACCTTGTGTCATCAAAAAAGCCGTTCATGGTGGAATAAAAATCAAACCCAAGCATGAATAGATAGTTAAGGTTATGTATTAACAGTACATAACATATAACTGAAAACTTTATGTATTTTATTTTGCAAGTTGCCTAGTTAAGATTTTCAAATTAATGTTGCTATTAAAAAAAATATGCCTCTGCCTAGTTATTTTGCTGTTGCTGCTTGTGCTCTGTTCTGTGCTAAAACTGAAATAACACTTTGAAAATGAGAACCATATCTTTATTAACTCATCTTCAGTTGTCTCCTGAACCGCCTATAATACAGGTATCTCATATAGTGCCACAAAATTAATGGTACCATGCATAGAGCATTTGTGAATTACAGCATCCCCCAAAAGGTTTGAGCTACAATACCAAGCTGATTTGGTGGTTGGAACTTTGAATTCCAAAATATACAAAGCCTTATGATTGTTTGATGATTCCTTAAAAGCTTAGCTGAGGAGACAGTTCAAACTACAGACCTTACAGAAAGAGGCAAGGAGAACAGCAGAGCATCACTTTTCCTCCTAGAATGTCAGCTAAAATAAGAAAAGTCAACGCTTACTGGTATTAGTGAGGTCTTTAAGAGCTGCTGAACATTAGCAAGTATGTGTCTTCTTCACAACATTGATTGAGAACTTGAATATTCATCTTGGTCTTTCAAGCTAAGTTCTTAATTAGGCAAGTGCTTAATGTAATTTTCTTCTTCATTCTTCTCAGGTCTGTCTCAAATTGACTTTCATCAGAGAGATAAGGGGGGGGAGAGGGAATCTTGGGAGATGGGTGAACAGTTCCCATGCCTCCCCATCAGATCAGTGTGAGGGTAGAGGGAGGGAGAAAAGGGATCTTTATTTCAGCCTGATCCTGTCACATGGTACTGCATCCTATTTAGTCACTGTAACCAGCAGCGTACTCCAGTTCCTGTGTCTCCTTGGCAAATGTCTATCCAGTCAGAAGGAGGGTTGGATAAAACCCCTAAATATCAGCCATTATTGCTGCTGCTGGAGATGGCAGAACTAGGGTGACACCCAAGCCTGAAACACAGCGCTTACCCAGCACTGGCTGTTCTTGTCTCCATTCTGAGTCCTTTGCAGTCCCTAAATCTCCAGGATGTGGACATAGACTTCTGATATATCCCAGGGCTGTTTTACACCCCAGTGAGTAGGCAGTTGTAGACACTGAACTGTAGAAATACAGTACCCACTGCTCCATTCAAACACAGTTTGAAAATCACCAAGGTAATAAGAAGGTTGCGCAACTGTGGCTCTCAACACTTATTGTATGTTAGTGTCTGGCTGTGTTCTGGACAAAAGGGAAGCAAGGGTCAGGCTTGACCCTTGAGTAGAGTGCTATCCAGGGGATAAGGGGTATCAGAGCATAGTACTGGCATCATGATTGCTGGACCACACCATTCAGTAGTGTGCTGCCCGCTGCTGCAGCTTTGTTGATGTTTGATGCTGGCTCTGATCTGCAGCATTACTCATCAGGCTTTTTCTTATGTATGCATAGGTTGATATTTACCATTTTAACTTAATTTTGTTTGGAGGTTACCAGTGGGAGGGGGAGGAATTGAGGTGGATTTTAGAAGTCAGTGTGAAGTGTTGCACTTACAGTTCAAAATATAATTTTTTAAGGTTTTTCTGGTCATTTCTTGTTCTTACCTATCAGTCTTCTCACAGTGAAAGTTAATGTACCTATACTGTTGCTAACAATTTCTGCTGTAAAGACATGTACATCTGTCCCTGCATGATTTTCATTTGTGGCAAAAGAATCAACCTCTGTTTGAAAGAAGGGGGTAATAGATTTGTATCTCACCAGAAGTATATTAGGAGGGAAGATTAAATTCTTACCTCTTAAGTGATAGAAATAGAATGCTGTTATGTTGCATTTTAATTTGGGGTAGTAATTCATTCTTATTAAAGACTTAATGGGATGCTACCAGAGCACAGGACAGTTGTTTGCATCCTCCTGAAGTAAGTTTTGAAGCTTTGCTGGTTTAAAACATCAGAAGAATGTCAATATGTATTCTTCTTGCCTATTGAATTTGTTTAACGAATCTTTTAATGCTCTAAAAGTAAACATTTGTCATTTGTAGCCTCTGTGAGTTTGAGTCATGATTTAAAAATTTGAAAGTAATCCACGTTAGTAAATATCCTTCTTGTTTCCTTTTTAAAGTTATAGGACACCAATATGGACTGGGTTTTCAGAGTGTTTTAAATCTAGTCCGTGGCTGTCTGGATTTTATACATCCTGTTGAACACAGAGCTCGTGCTGCTTTTGTCTGGTACCATACTGCAGGCACTTGGCACTAAACAAATTAACAATAGACCTTGCTATTCTAAGATAAAAGGCTAATTTTACAGGTGCAGCATTTCATAAATCACATTATAGTTGACAGTTCAGAACTGGAAAATTAATTAATATTTAGAAATCGAGTCAAACGGGAATAGTTGCGGGCTTATTAGAAACAAATGTCACATTACTGTTTGATACAAAGATTTCTAGGTCAGAACGATGTTTGTGTGAATTTTCTTATATAAACATGAGTAATTACTTTTGGAAGTCCACAGTTTTATCAGTTAATGTATCCTAAATAACATCTTGTTTGCCATGTAAGAGTGTTCTCAAAAATACTGCACTCATATTTTTTATTTACTTATTTTTAATGTCATTTGACTGATGCTGTGATAGTTCAGTGAGATGCTATGATAGTTCAGTGAGTTGCAACATGCAAGTTTGCTGACATCTGGACTTGAATTTCAATTTTATTTCCCCCCCGCCCCCATAGATGAAGAAATCTACTCATGACCTCTGTGTGTAGTTCATGTTGTACTTCAGATATTAGGCTTGTACTGATTAAACAAGTAGGAATTTGATGGGTCTTGTAGACTTGAATGACACTAGCTTTATTCTATTGAAAATAATTAGTTCAAAGTAAACCTGTGATATTTTGGGTGTACTAGTTACACAAAAGTATTTGATGTAGTTTTAAAATTTGTGTTAGAAGTGATGCATTTGACTTACACAAGCGGATCCTTTCATCAAATAAGACATAATGAAAAATACACGTGAGCTTTTGAGGTCTTGAATGTTGTCTTTGGAAGGTTTTATGGTGGTTTGCTCATCTAACATGTTTGCTATGATATTCCATTTAGACATCCAAACTTCCAGTGACCTAATGAATATAATCTACAATACATATTTAGCTAACAAACTTCATATTGTTATCTAGATTCCAACTGGAGTTGGGTTTATGGAAGTTACTTGTTTTAGAAATGGTGTTCACCTAGGCTTTTCTAAGTCTCAACTCTTTCTTTTTTCTTTTTTTTTTTTCCAAAGCTTTGGAGTAATATACCTGAACCCTTGTTAGTTTGATTTTTTGGAATGATCACAAAAGTGTTGTAGTTCAGGGTAACATGCACTGTGGCTGTGTTCATGGCAGTCTGGTACCTGAGTTGAGAGATTAATGGACTTTGTAATAGTTTAAAAAGTTGTGTTAACTGAACTTTGAGAAGTTGAACTATGTACCAGAGAAGCGTGAGACTGATGCCTTGATGGCATCCCATTGGTGCTTTTTACTGGTATATGGGCAGTGTGGAAGGCTGAACTAAACGGATGCGTGGGAGGACTTTTGTTCTGCAAGAGGTTTTCTGCAGCAGAGACAGATTCTGAAGATGGAACTTGATTTACGCAGATTCTGCGTTGTGTAGATTCTTATTGATTGAAAGAAGGGAATATGTCAAGGCTGTTAAATTGGTAGTATGAGAAAATAGTCTGGTTCCCTTTGTAGTATGTTATTACATTATGTCAGTTCTCAATATTACGTGAAATAGAGGAGCAGAAGATGTATTGGGTTTCTGTTCTGTCTCAGGATGGGGGTCTTGCATTGATTTTTCCATGGTCTTAATTCTGCTTAAGTGATATTCTGGATGTTGTAAATAATTAGTTGGTACTTGAAAACTAGCTTTTAAAAGGAATGTGGGAAATGACAGGAGTGAATGTCAGAGTAATAGGAAAGTTTTTAATGTTTACCAAATAAATGAATACCCACCTCCTCCCTCCCTCCAAACTGTAACATTTCAGCTGTACATATGCCCTGGCTATTAGCTGAGAGCTTACTAATTTATTTTAAAACTCTGCAGCTTTAGAGGGAGGACCATTGTACTTATATAGTAAATGAGATGCTAAAGTTTAATTGCTTTCTAGCTCTAGGAAAACAGATCACTTAAGAACCTAAGTTTTAGACATATCTTGACTCTTAATCTCCTCCCTTGTCTTTTTCCTGTTTCTTTCTAGGTTTAACTATAGATCAACACATCATCTTGCATCCCATGGGTTTTATGAATTTTTAAATTGGTTTGATGAAAGAGCATGGTATCCACTTGGAAGAATAGTAGGTGGAACTGTAAGTATTGTAGTAATAAAGGTGACTTTGAAGTAATTTTTTTGAGCTTTCAGTACAAAAGTACAGGTTTTACTCCAGTAGTATATTCTGAGTGAACTTCATGCATGTGTGGAAAATGTTAGGATCTGGGAAAAAACTGTAGAAATTAAGTCAGCGAGACATTTGTATGAAGCATCAAGATTAAGTAAGATTGTTGTTGATGCAATTTACAAGACAAGAAAGGTGTATGAAACAGTATTATTGAATCAATAGAAATACCATTCGTTAGAATAGCTTTAGTAACAGTAATACAGGCACATGCTACTTAATGTGTGAAAGCACATTAAAACTTTAGTTTTATTTAAACTATAAACAGTGCATTTAAATGCATTTATGCAGAGGGTTTTTTGTAAAAATTACACCATTTGTCTTAGTATCTTAAGAGATAATTTGAGGCGCGTTTTGTGTAATACATATGTGTTTTTTCATACCTGTCTTGTATGAAGTAAAAACCTTTTGCTACAGAGTTGAAAAGTTGGTTTCATACGTTATTTTGCGAGTCACCTTGTATATTTTATTTTAATAGTTGAAATCTTGAAAACCAGCTTTCAAGGATATATGCAGTGAAACATTCTGTTGTCTGAATTTAAATTAGTGCATCACTCTTAGCGTTTAAAAGAAACTAAGGCAGGTGAAGTCCCTATTAACTTTTCTAGTACGTATTGATTTATCTAATGTTGATAAATGTAGGAGGGCAGAATTTCTATTAAGAATATTTTAATGTTCTCCAATATTCTGTGATGGGTTCAATAGATTTGTGTAAGTCCATGTTCCCTTTCCTGGAGGACATAATAATTCAATTTTATAGGACTTTCCTTTAATCCTTCATATCCAAAGATGTCTACAGATGGCTTGGAAATACATAATACTCTACTGACTGTCGGTCAGCTTTTCAGCTTAAAAATAAAAAAGTCCTGTTGATGCACATTTTTCTCCATGGGTAACAAGAAGTGAAGGAGTGGCAGCATGTATTTTAGAGGAAAATGGATAGGGCTTGGAAATGTTACTGGGTTTCTTGTCCTAGGGGTTCGAGGTTTGGGTGTTGCTGTTTGGTTTTTTTTTTCTTAAAGCAGTTAGCTGGCTTGAAATTCTCTTGCAAACTTTAGCTCCTGTTTCCATATCTTAACGACAAATTCTTCTCATTATAAATGTCAGGCAAGACAGAATATTATCTGTATGCTGCTTACTCATTTTACAAAATGGATTATATGTAATTGTTAGCATTTGGATAAAAGTTAAAGAACCTCTGGTATTCAGTGATGTTGTCAAAACATGATTAAAGTAGTATTAAAATAATTCCATTAGCTTTACCTGCTTGCTGCTTATATCAGCTTAAGAAATGTCTGTTTCATTGCAAATTATATGCAAATAACCTTACCATGATAATTTTCTGCAATCATTAGTATCTTTTTTTTTTTTTTCCCCTCTCCTTGTAGGTATACCCAGGACTGATGGTGACAGCAGGACTTATACATTGGATTTTAAATATGCTTAATATGACAGTCCATATAAGAGATGTATGTGTGTTCCTAGCACCAGTTTTTAGCGGCCTTACAGCTATTTCTACTTTCTTGCTCACCAGAGAACTGTGGAACCAGGGAGCAGGGCTTTTAGCTGCCTGTTTTATTGCCATAGTTCCAGGTTACATATCCCGATCAGTAGCAGGATCGTTTGACAATGAAGGCATAGCTATTTTTGCACTGCAGTTCACATACTATTTATGGGTAAGTAATTGCTCAGTCTTCTGCTTTGGAAAGGTTTTTTCCTCCTCCAAAGAAATGACTGATTTTTCTTAGAATCCATTGAATTCTTGTTTTCCTCCCTCTCATCCCTCTTCCCCTTGGCTCTTGATCAGGCCAATACTGAGAGTCACATGATCTGAGCAATTCCATAATCATGCTCTTCTGATCAGTATGTGTGTCCTATTGTCATAGTAGTTGTAGTAATGATAACCAATCTATAAATGTCAAGTGAGCATGAAGACTGTTTCTGGTTTTCACTTCTGAGGTATTGGTATTATTTGAGCATCAAACATTTTCCTTTGTATTTAGCTGGTGAAAAGCAGTAGGCTCTGAAAAAAAGTACTTGGAATTGTCTTTTGGAAAAACTGTTAACTGTGTAGAGAATCTAGCCTTTGGGTTAAGCATTCAAATAAAATACTCAGAGCTGTCCAGGGGAAGATACTAATTCTGTTTGAATGCTTAAAAAAAAAAAAAAAAAGAGGCCTGATGTCTTCCTATTAGCCTTCTTGCTAGTGCAGTTAGCCTGTCACTCCTTAATCTGTCTGTAGAATTGCTTTTGTAATGCAGTTTTGTAGGAAGAAGTTTAGGCAAGCTGGAATTTTTCTAGATGGTTGCATCTATTTTGGAAACAAATGGCATAACTATATTGTTAATTCAGCATTGACATTGTATGGTTCTGTCCCTTGAGCATTTCTTGAATGTGTGTACTTCTCTTTTTGAGTATCTCCATGGAGAGCATGTATACGATCATTGCAGCTTTTCCCATGGTATTGTCAAGAGTTCTGCTTCTCCTAAGCAGATGCATGCTCACAAGCCTTTTAGCTTTAGAATATTTCTATTTTGCAGTATAATGGAAGGGAATAAAGTTTTTCCATGGCTGAGTGACTGGTGTTACTTAAATACAGGTTTTTTAAAATGTGGTCTTAGTATAAACTGCTCTGTAAAGGTATACTGTGTTTGGTAACAATAATAGAATCGACCTACGTTGTTACCTTATTATAACTGAGACATGATAGCAGTTATCTGTTCTTATGAAACTCATATTTAACTAAACTGCATAGTTTAATAATATTTGCATGAACTCTTGTCAAATAATATAATATGACTGAAATATGATTTATAGATAACTTTCTAGCTTTCTATAATGTTGATTTTTCATTCCTATTTTCTTGTACCACAGTCACCACCATCGGTTTGGGACTAAATCATACTTCCAAGCCAGTTTATGGCTCCTACTAAACCTTTAGTAGTATCTAGACGCTCTCCTTAACCTTAAGTGTGTTTTTCAAAATTACAGAATAGCTCCTTTATAATTGCAGAGGAGTTGGGTCTGATGCCAGCTAAAGTAAACCACAGATAGTCTAAGTTTGGAATTATAGTGGTGTAATGTCTCAGAGAAAGTAGCACAGAGGTATTGCAACTACTTTTATACCTCAGATGATGGAGCAGAGAGTTGCATTCAGCCTCTGCTTTAACTGCAGAGAAAGATATAAGCTGTATTGTTATAGTTCGGTTTCACAGATATCAGTTTGGAAGCATACAAATATAACTTGACACGTGCTTAAAAAGTTCCGTTTACAGTTGTTTCGGAATGACATTTTGTAACATTGTCCAGTATTTGTTATTCATAAACACTCTGTCATTTCTAAAGGTGAAGTCTGTGAAAACTGGTTCAGTCTTTTGGACAATCTGCTGCTGTCTATCCTACTTTTATATGGTAAGCCTTTTATTATATATAATAGCTGAATCATTTGAGTAGAGCTTACATGACACATATGCTGATGAAGAACAGAAGATGATTTTAGTCTTTGTTGAAGCTATAAGATTTTTGCTTCACATTATTATTAAAACCTTGAGCACATGAGTAGAAAGGATAATAAGAATTTTGAAATTTAAAGTATTTAAATAAAAAAATGAAAAAAGAAATTTGGAAGAACTCCTGAAATGTTAATAACTTTACTTGCAAATTTATCCTATGTTGTGAATAGGTACTCTGTATCAGTGGGATTTTTGTTTTGTTACAGGTTAATTAAAGTGGAATTTTGATATTCATGTATCTGTGTGTCATTATTACTAAATTGCAGTAATATTAAAAATTTCTGGACAGTTACATTTATATAACTCTGAAATACATTTATTTGAGTATAATTATGCCATAAAGTAAAGCTTACTACCAGACCTGCTGATGGAATTTGATGTCAGATTAAACAATAAGTCTCTTTTCATTCTTGATCTATGAAAATGGAGGCTATTGCAGAGATTCCCAAGGGCTAACAGAAGCCCTTTTACCTCTCGCCTGCTCCCCCTCTCCTCAACTGATAAACTTTTTTGTTGTTGTTGGGGGTTTTTGGGGGGGGCGGGGGTTGGTGGCTATGTAAAAAATATGTTACCTTCAAAATAGCCAATGGTGAGACAGTCAGGCTATACTGTAATTGGTTGGTGTTAGTTAAGATTGAGGTCTCAAATACTGCTTATTCTTTTACTGTCAGTTAACTAAACTTGCAAGAAAAAAGGAGTTCAAGAACTGTTATGCATATCTTAATTTAATCTACAAGGTTAATTCAGAGGTAATCTGGATGCTGCATAGATTTCTTCTAGCTTTAATGTTCATTGGATTTTCTGTGAGACTTTTGCTCTTGATAGAGCAAATAATCATAGAATCATATAATTTTCTTAGTTGGAAGGGGACCCTTTAGATCATCAAGTCCAACCATTACCCTAACCTGCCAGCCACTACTAAACCATGTCCCTCAGCAGCACATCTAACCATCTTTTAAATACCTCCAGAGATGGAGAATACACCGCTTCCCTGGGCAGCCCATACCAATACTCAACAACTCTCTTTGTGAAGAAGTTTTCTCTAATAGCCCAGTCTAAACCAGTGGCGCAACTTGACACTATTTACTCGTCCTTTCACTTGTCACTAGGCAGAAAAGGTCAGTCCCCCCATCTCTCCACAACCTCCTTTCAGGTAGTTGTAGAGACCAATTAGATCTCCCCTCAGCCTCCTCCAGACTGAACAAGCCCAGTTCCCTCAGCTGCTCCTCATAACATTTGTTCCCCAGTACCCAGCCTTGTTGCCCTTCTCTGGACACGCTCCAGCACCTCAATGTCTTTTCTGTAATGAGGGGCCCAGAACTGAATGCTCAAGCTTATGTTGCCAAAGAGGATAGCTATCTCCTGTTAAGAGTGCATTTATTTCCTCCCCCCTTTCTCCTCCTTTTTCCAAGTCATTAAATAAACAGCTACTTCTTTATACATAGCATAGCTGTGTATATAGCATTACATCGAAGAGATTCTGTAGGTTTGGTACAAACTTGTGTGCAGCACAGAATCGGATAAATAAGCTTTTGAGAAGTAGTAGTCTTTTTTTATAGTGTCGGCTTATTGGCAAGATCTTCCAAAAATGCTTTTCATAAATATGCAGTTAACAAATATGATACTTTTTTCTACTTCCAAAAAACCCTCACAATAACAAGTTCTTCACATCTTAGTCTGACTATTGTCTTGATCTCTGAGACTGTATGAAGAGGAGGGGGTGTGATCTGGAGTGCGGAATCAATGTCATAATCATGACATTCAATCCTTGAATGTAATTGTTTTTCTCTTTTATTTCCCTTTCAAGTGCTGTCAGGTAGTGAAATGTTGGGATTTATCCATAGTTTAGCCTCAGTGATTAGATGATAGAGTTTTATTGCTTACTGAGTGTACCTACTTCATCACTGGTGGTGGCTTTACATATGTTCTGTCTCTCTTGGGAAAGGAGTTTTAGTAAGATGCCCTTATAGACATTTTGCCTACATAAATTTTTAGGAAAAAGCATTATTGTACTAGTTATATAGTATTAATTTGTCTTTCTCTGATGAAATTGATCATGTTTGGATTTTTTTGTATAAGATGAAAATTAAATCACAATTTTGAGGTTGGAAGAACATCCCCTTCTTTCATGGGGAGTTTGGGGAACAGCTTCTTGAAACAGGAATAGATATCGCAAGGGCTGACAAAACACTTTCCTGATAACTGGATCCACTTAAAATATATACCTAACTCACTGTGGTAATTTGACTCATAGCATTGTGTTGCATAAGGAGAAGGGTGTTTTGTTGGTTTTTTTTCCTTGCATTTATATTTTTAGCATTTCTTTGACTTCAGCAACTTCTGCTTTGGATAGGTTTTGATGACAAGGAGATAAAATAACGCAGAGCTTTACACTGAAGCAATAATAGCATGTTTCCACTCTTCTTGCCAGTCTGAGGATGCCTCAGTTATGTTTGAAAAATTCCAAGGGGCAGCTTCAGTTCAGAATGATCTTCAATGCTTAGAAATGGTTTAATATATTGATAATTAGAGGTCTCTGGTCCATACAAACTGTCTGCTACCTGCATCATTCAAACTCTTTCTCTAAATATGACAGTGTCCTAATTGCATTTGTTCTCAATCTGCTGTCTTCATCTAATAGTTTCTCTTAATAAATAAACTTGCCTGTGTAAACCATGATACTTCATGCTAGTAATACAGCAATAGGATCATGATAATCTGAAATAAGTTCCTAGAAAATTAAGAAAATTTTCACACTCTCTGAATTGGTTACTGCAAATTCTGAAATGCTGTTCTGTGTAGTATTAGAGTATGAAAACCCAGTACTTGGCCTGATCCTTATTTTAGAATCTGTTCTGTAGAACATAGTTATTTGGGTTTCTTTTTGGATTCTGTGGCTTTAAAAATATCTTTGTGAATCTAAGCCCTAAAGTACAATTAAAGTGAAAACCACATTAGCTACTGCGTTCTAAAAATGAAGATCCAGGGTAGGCATGGTACATATGGGAGAAGTCTAGACTGTAATTTGACAAGAGGACATGTGTTAGAATACAGATTGTCTAGTCAACATTAGACCTTCTAAATATGTTAGAAATTTAGATAACGCATTGTAATGATAGCTCACTAAATCTTTGTCTGAACCTGCAATCAGTGATGTATGATGGCACTGCAGCCTTTCTCTTCTAAGTACCTCATACCAGTGCTTCTCAAGTGCTGCTGTTACTCCAGGTTTGCAGTATCTGTGACATTGTTGCACACCGTTCCACAGGGCTCAACCCTGATTCTTTATGCATCCACCACTCTTCCTCTCCTTTCCTTACAATGCAGCCTGCATTGGCTGCTCTGCTCCGGGAGTTCTGCTCCCAGAGGTGTACCTTGCTCCCTTTCTGCTCTCTGGATGGTTCTGTTCCCAGTCCCCTCCAAAAAGTGCAGAGCACGGTGTTAAATTTGTATGTCACAGGAAAACTTTGTATCTCACATGGTGAGCCCTACTGATGCCTTGTGCTGAAGCTTTCACCATGGGAGAAAAGCCATCAGCATCACATTCTTGTTTGCCAGCATGACCAGATTAGTTTGGGAGGAGGAGAAAATACAAGCATAGCCCTGGAAATCCAGCAGGTCGTTTCAGAAGAATTTGAAATGGGGGAGTGGGGGGTTGTTTGTTTTTCTGTTTTGCCTTCTGTGGTTTTTGTGTGTGTTTGTTTTTCTGTTTTTGATAATAATTACTGAGAAAGATTCTGGTGGTGTTACTAGTTCTGACTGCTTGTCTAGATGTGGTTTGTGTTTTATTGTTATACCATCAGGATGTATAAATCCAGCATTGGATCTCCTAAGAACTTGCAGATATTTTCAGATGTAATTTCTATTTCTTTTCCTTTAGGTCTCTGCATGGGGCGGTTATGTTTTCATCATCAACCTTATTCCACTACATGTGTTTGTTTTGTTGCTGATGCAGAGATACAGCAGGAGGGTCTATATTGGTAAGTTTTTTGTTCATTGAACAGTCGTTCTCAAATGCTGAATCGTGAATTTATATTGATGTGTTTTGTATCAAGTAGGAATTAAGTGATTGCATATCAGGTTGCATTTTATTAACTTGATAGTGATTATAGTCAGTTATTCTATACAACATGGAAATCTTAAAACATACTCACACTTCCAAAATTTAATGTATGTAGCTGCTAATTAATTTTGCCCTTTTTTAGCACACTGAAAAAAAAAATTGGATAGTTTGATATTTGTAGAATCCTTTTAATATATATTATGTAGTTCTGTAATAATGGTTCATGTTTTTTCCTGGTATGTTAAACAAGTGCCGTTATTTAGAGTTATGCAGCAGAAATTAAGAATTATTGTAACATATTTGAGAAAATACTTTGGGAATTTTAAGCAGCCATGTATGTTTTGTGTAAGCTAGACTAAAAAGTGGTATGAGAGTCTGTCTGCTCCACATGAATCCTTAAGCTTTTATTGGGTTAATGGGCCAGTTACTTCCAGTTTCAGGAACATGTGAATAAGGAGACTGACTTTTTAAATTTATTTTCCTAACATTTAAATACTCTGTGTAAACTTTTTTACAGAGACTTTACCAGTTAAATCCGTTTACCGTGGTGTAGGTGTATGAATGAAATAAGAAGCAATTTTAGTTTTAAAAGTTAGCTAAAACATTTTTGACTCCCTAATGTGAAATCTTTACAATAGTTAGTTTGAGAGCACGGTATGAATTTAAGATGTTTTATATCTGTAAATATGTTTCCATTAACAATTTTAATACTGTTTTATCTTTGTATGTTTAATGATGTTAATGATTTTTTAGTATCTACCAGAGAAATTACTGTATTTGCATGTATATTTGAACCACTATATACTATAATATTTACTTAATTTATGCAAGTTCATATTTTAAAATTTTTATTACCCTAACTATAAATACTAGTTCCCTTCTTGTTAATCTATTTACGTAAAGCAGAAATGGAAATTTTTTAAACAGAACGAAGGAGGAAGCTCTAACCCACTTGTAATTGCTTATCTTCATTAACTACTTCTCCATATCTTAAGGGGAAAGTAATTTATCTTGTTTTGCTTTTTAAATTGTTTTACTGAATATTTTCATTTTCCGGTTTCTGTGACTTAGGCAAGAGAAAATTAAATCTACTAATTATGAAATCCTGAAGCAATGTGGTAACCAGAAACAGTAAAGAATAAGTGCCCTTGTTTTTTCAGCTTCCAATGAACTAGTCTTTGTACTCATCTGGGGAAAATAGTACTGCAGGTTCACATGAATTAAAGGGTTTGGCGGGCGTTTGTTTTGCAAATAGCGACAGTGTTTTGAGATGTTATTGCCCTTCAGCTATGAATGAGATGTACTTCAGCAGGGCTGTCAGAATGAAAATGTGATTGCTGCTCCGCTCTTCCCTTGCAACTGCTGCCTTAGTTTAAGCTTCAGTGGGAAGCTTGACACACAGAGATGGCTGTACATTGCACATTAGTATGTGACTTCCACATTCCTCTAACAGGATGGTTTTGTAAAACAGGTAAGGATGTTGAAGTGCTTCTAGGAGGAAATTAGCGTGCTTCGCATCCGAACTATTCAGATAGGGAGAACAGTTTGCAAAAGCTCATTGAAGTAGGGAGAATTAACGTACTTTGGGAGTTCCTATGATAGGCAGTTGTTAGTGTGCCTGCAGCGGTTTTGTAATTCTCAAAAATTTCTCAATGTGCAGCTAAAATTTTTGTAAACTACTGTCAGTAACCAGGAAAATATGTATCTATTTTGCTACAATGACTGATGTTCAATATAAAGTATAACCATAGAGAACTCTCTTTGGTAGCACCACGTTTTAAAAAATGCTGATGGTTTCCTGGTATACATTTTTTATGTGGATTGTTCCTACACCAAAGAGAAGGTTAAGGGGACATGATCTGATGTGCCTGGCAGGGTGATTCAAAATCAATTACCAATAAAAATTTCCCAAAACACGAACTTTTTGCCAATCTTAAATTCATCTGCCTGCAAGACATAAAATATTTTATCAGCCAGATAGCTTCTGACCTACTTAGTATCAGTAGTGATCATGCTACCTACATTTGTAAGCTTAAGCTGTGGGCTTTTTTGTTTATCTTGACCAGTCTCTTTCATTCAGATTTCACTAACTTAGTAAGAGCAAGTGGTTCCAGTTTACTGGCAGCCCTTGTATAGGTAAATAATGTCTTTATTCAGATACAGGAGCCATTGATATTATTTTCTATTACTGTACTTGTAGTTTATCACATATTTAAAAAATAAATAGGTTTACATTTAGAAAGGTCCCAATATAGATGTAAGTCATGCTTGCACTTTTATATTTTTACATCAACTACTTTTTATATCAACTACTTATCAACTACTTACTTGTAGGAGTGTTATTCTAAAACTTCAGGTGATGAGTTTATTTTTGGTGATTATAATCCACTAACTGAAAGTATGCGGTCAAGTATTTGATTGTGCTCTCTGGAAAAAAACCTCAGCTGGTTCTTCCTATGCTTGTACAGAATAGAGCATTGACAATTGTTTGTCAAATGATTTTATCCATAGCAGGGCAGTGTATTTTAGTTCTGACCTAGTCTGACTATAAGCGTTGAGAGTAGCTTGAAGGAACCAAGATTAACTTCTTGTGTTTGCACAGACTGTGCAAGCAGTAGAATGTAAAGGAACATGGAAAGTTAGTGATGGTGTATCACCTAGACGCATCAAAGTTCCTAGAAAAATTGTGTTTCTGTGTAAATGCCAGGATTTTCTGGAATAACAGGCAGGCATGTGATAGCTCTTTGGGAGAACTGGGAGTAAGGGATGGGGAGGGGTGCAGCGGAGGGCAGGTGGGCATAGAAAGTAGAACAGTTGTAGGACTAGTCTTAAAACGGATGATTTACAGTGGTCTAACATGTGAAATTTAGAGATTTATGCCAATCATTGAACTTCCACAGGATGGCAGTGTTGTAACACTTTAATGATTCAGTAAATTATTGATGTAGTGAATCCTTCAAAAATCAAACTTCCTACAGCAAAAATGTATTTCAGTGTCATAAGAGGGCATAGATCAGTAGCTACGCTAAGTAGTGCAATACAGATTGTTGAGGGAATACACCAGAGAGAAGACAGCCAGTGGTTGGAAGCGTCATCACAGTCACTACTGTGACTTTTGGAAAGCATATGGTACTCTGGGGTCATAATCCTCCAGTGAGACCGTGCAGATGCTATGGGAGCTGTACCACTGGTAGAGGATGAGTTCCCCAAACCCATTCTCATGCAGGTTCGCAAAGGGTTGTTTAAGAACAGGAATCTCTTCGTAAGATTGAGGCTGTAACAAAGGCAGTGGTTTTTAATTTGTAGGAATGTTTAAAAATCTGGAAGGTGGATTATTGCTGCTTGCCACTGAAGGAACAAAACATCATTTGGATTTTAAATTGGGCAGTTACTTCAAATGTAATCAGATTCGTGGCTGTTCAGAGATGGTATTTCTCTCTTCCCCTCCCCATTCTTCATCCTGGAATACTGAGGACGAAAACCCTGTCAAAATAGAGTGTATGAATCTTAGTCCACATATAATCATTCGTGTTGTTAGTATTAATATTAATTTTGTTCTTGGCCTCTTCTTTCTGGGGGATTATGAGTCCCCCGTGGTTGATATAGATCCATTAATACATATGCTTAATATTAATTTTTAATTCTATTGCTTCTCTGTTTCTTGCATGCCTTTGTTCTTGTAGGAAAACAAACAAACGAAAAAAGCATATCTTTGTGCATTTTCTAAATAAGTAGTGGACTCTTAAATGTTTTGCTGCTTTGTGGTCTGCTTCCTTCAGTTTGTCCTCATCCAGAAACCTTCTTTTGTCACTTGTTATCAGAAAGCAGTTCCTCTGTGAGCTGCAAAAAACAGATGGGAAAACTATTTCCAAGCTAGAACGTCTTAGGTGGATGGTTTATTTCCCTAGGAGAAAAAAACAGTGCAATTAGGAATAACAATACTTCACTACGTCTAAAATGGAAAGTAATTGGCAGGTATATGCTAGTCAAAGGAGGAAAGAGTTATTTGGATGGCTGAAATATTTGGACTGATACAGTTCTTTCAGTGTCACTGAAATGTGAACAGGGGGATGGTGTGTGTGGACTCTACTATGGAACCAATGCTGTCTGAAATGTGTGTATTCATTTTCTTCCCACTTTTCTCTTCCTTCTCTGTCCTGTCTCTGTTGTTTGTTTTTTTTTTTTTTATTTCCTAGCATATAGCACTTTCTACATTGTGGGGTTAATATTATCGATGCAGATACCTTTTGTGGGATTTCAGCCAATTAGGACAAGTGAACACATGGCAGCTGCAGGTAAGAAAATTAAATGTTTGCTTCTAAACATCCTGCTTAGCACAGGAAAACCTCAACACCTTGTGGCTTTGTTTCATTGTGTTAGAAAGAACACCTACTAACAAACCAAATTGTTAAAGAAAAACAGCTACAATTTAGTATCTGTAGGGAGGTTTTTCTTTCCAATTGACACATTATCCTTCTTTGTGTGAGCTGATGGAGGTAAAATGCCTCCATAACTGGATCAGTTATGCATTCTGACAAGCACTTATTTTACACATTCAAGATCTCTACTGTTTTGCAATGTAACGTACGTACAATGCTTGAAGGCAATAATTTAAATATTCCTTATTGGTAAACAAACAGTTTTTACTGAGCAATTTGGGTTTACAATTGATAGTCTAATGTAATTTTTCAAAGTGGGTTAAATACAAATTACTTAAATTACTAATCAAGAGGCTGCTTTTTAAATAACTGATTAAAATCCAGATTGATTCCTTTTATTTCCTTATGGTGATTTTTTTCCCCAGTAGTTGTTACCAGTCAGTTGTTAACAGTTGTTGATTTCCTGACAGCAGTTAACCTCTGCTTAAACTGGTATGTTTGTGTCTTAACAGTGTGATGTAGTTTAGTTTCTTAGATTCCTCGTTTTTTTTTTTATTATGTGTAGCCACTCACCTAAAGGTATTTTAGATATCAATTGGATTATAATTAAGTTTACCAAAAAAATACTTCAAAAACTGAGAATTTTTTTCCCCAGTAATCTGAGTGTCATGGAAAGAGCAAAAGTTTCAAACCATATTTTACATCTGAAGAAGTTTTACATTTATTTAGTGCATAGAGTTTGTCTTTCTCTAGGATGTGAGAACTAGTAAATTACAACCCCGTGCAGATCAAATTCATTGTTAAGTTGAAGGAAGACCATGCAAGTTATCAGTATCACTTAATGCTTTCTTTCATTAAATCCTCCTGCTTTGTTCAGTAGCTTAATTTCCTATTCCAGCATTAGCCTTGTTTCTGTGTTGCCTGATGTCTGTGCCTTAATTTTGTGCCAGATTTCAGGTATGTTAACCTGTGTTTTTGTCATAATCTATGCAGTTTTCAGGTGATTTGCGCAATTTAATTTGGGAGCAAAGAGACGGTGGGTATTGGAGCCCTTGATAAAATAAACAAAGAATGTTTTGTAGAATATCATCTCACTTTCTTGTGGTGACAGAAGCATGCAACAAATAATCTCTGTTAAGCATTAGAAGCTATTTGGCAGAAAGTGATACTACACTAGTTTTCAGATGTAAGGGTGTACCTTACATTTATTTTTCTAATTCCAGTATAGCCAAATTATGCCGGTTGCTTTCACAGCTGTTACAGCTTTTGAGCATATAAACAAAAAACTTTCTGCTTTCTTCAGGTGTTTTTGCACTGCTGCAGGCATATGCGTTTCTGCAGTATTTGAGAGACAGATTAACAAAGCAAGAATTCCAGACATTGTTCTTCTTGGGTGTCTCACTGGCTGCTGGCATTGTATTCCTGAGCGTCATCTATTTGACATACACAGGTAAGTAAATGAAACTATTTCACCTTTGGAGCAGGCAAACCAGATGATGAATATTTGGTTTAGTTTTAAGTAGCTGTTGGCAGTGCCACAACAAACCAGTGCCCGTGTTACTCTGTGTTGGAATTCACTGTGCTTTCTGAGTTGCAGGAAAAAAAAAACAAAAAAAAAACCCAAAACCACAAGATAGTTTGTAGCATCATTCCAGTATTTCAGGTTTATCCACAATCCACGTAATGACGTAAGCAGTCAGACTGGCTGACTGAGCTATATGTATTTTCATAATACACTTTGGCTGTAGCCAAAGTGTATTATGAAAATACATATAGCTAATCTATTCTGAATAGCACTGATAGATCAAGGTCAGATTGCTGAATTTCTGAAATACTTGGTCATGAGTTCTGTATGACTCAAATTAATCTAAGTTCTACTTTGGAGGCTGAACCACAGAAGTAGTCTTCAAGGCAGTTAGACTCAATCTCACAAGAACAAGCTTGTCTTTACTTGGTTGCCATCCCCAGGTGCGTCACTGCTGTCTTCTGGTTCCACGACATGCTTCCTTGGTGATCTAACACCACACTTCCTTCCCTGATAAAAAAAAAAAAATAAAACAAATCTTACTTTCATATCTAAATACATCTTACCCATGCAGAAATTAGTACAGTGTGGCCCTGTAAGAGTGTGTTCTTCTAAATCCAGCTTCATGGTTGGTAGACTTTATAGCCTACTTAATGCAGTAGGTCTGGTTCACATATATTACAAGTTCAGTGAAAATTTCTTTGTTTCTGTGCTATAATTTGAGGGAGTCGAAAAATTATTGCCTTTAAATACCTAGGTAGAAAAAGATTTATTTTTTTTCTCCTGCTCTTTTTCAGGTTATATTGCTCCTTGGAGTGGCAGATTTTATTCCTTGTGGGACACTGGGTAAGTAATGATAAAGGATATACAGATTTAAATATCAATAGCTTTCTACTGCAAACTAATAGTCTTTTGTTCTTCTCATCCACATATCCATTTAGTATTTCAGTTCAGGAAGACACTAGTGGGTTTTAATTAGTTACCTAAAGAGAGCATTTGTAGTAACCATTTCATGATCTTTGCAGCTATTTTACTAATTTGTCTTTAAAATCTCTTACTTGTTTGGAAGTCCTTGAATATGTAATGGTATGCTTTTCTGTATGAAATTGTAGTGCTTCTCAGTATAAAATAACCAAATGCTATAGGACACGCTTAAAAATTACTAAGAGCCTTAAACTTTGACTCTTCTCGTTGCACAACATTGCACAAAATTACAAAGATGTTGCACATAAGGTCTTGTATGTTGCCTGTTTATTATGTTCATACATCTGTTTTGTATAGACAGATGTCTACTCTGAACAGTTGTGGTTTATTCATGTGTGTGTTAAAACATGGGTAAAAACCTATGTTAATTAATCTTTTGGTTTAGTTAACCTTTAAAAATCCAATGTTGGATTCTTCAGTCAGCCAAGAGAGGAGGAATAAGGCTGAAGATATTTTCCTCAGATAGCTGTATTTAAGGTGAAATCAAAGTGGTAGATTTTTATTTTTTTCTTTAAGGTTAAAAGCAGTGATAGGAGAACTTCAGACTTCACCAGTTCATTTCTTTTTAGGCTCCAGAGGGCAGCTTTTTCAGGATTCCCTACCAACTCTGTAATAAATATGGTAGTAGAACAGATGTCAGTAAAGAAGCCTTGGATTTATTTGAAGAACATAGAGATAGATGTTGTCCTTGACCTATAAATGAAATTGTCTATATACATGCACAAAGCATTAAACTTTTGAGGGCTTGTCTACATTAGAAAAATCATATTGTGTTAAAACACACGATGTGGTGTTGGATGAGAACTGGATCTCGGTGAAGAAGAGGACACAATGTTTGCTACCTCACCTTTTAGTCATGTAGCAAATTAGGTCCATATGTATAGCTGTCTTTAATATAGCACGCAGTTTTGTCCTTGTCTGCACTGAGCGGTTGATGTGGTTTTTAGTTGATGTGTATTCCCATGTGTAGACAAGGCCTGATTTATTTATTTCTTTTTTTTAGCATCTAAAAGAATGTGGGGGCATCAGTAACTAGTCTGGTACTTAATACTGAACTTTCCATACTAAGAAAATTAAGGTATCCTCTGTAGAGGAAAGTTTTTGAAATACAATGTTGAAAATCTTGGTTACTTACTGATACAGATGATTATCTCATCAAAATGTAGTGATGGGGCTGCATCTTTTCATTTCGGTGAATTTGGCTTCATATGTAACTGTAATAAAATATCAATAACTTTAGGGGTTTTATTTAGTATGGAAACAATCCTTGATATTGGGGTTTTAAATAACTATATGCCATCTACTTCCTAAATACAGTAAGACCTGGGGACTTTTTTGGTATAAGAGTTTAATCCGATTTTTGCAGCATAGACCAGTTGCCATTTTAAATTGAAATGCTTCCTTTGAAATGAATTTCAGAATTCCTAATGTTTACAGGTTTTAATAATTTTATCTTTTCACAATAATTTGAACTGAATTTTTTTTAAAAAAGGTATGCGAAAATTCACATCCCGATCATTGCCTCTGTGTCTGAGCATCAGCCTACAACATGGGTTTCCTTCTTTTTTGATCTGCATATTCTCGTGTGTACTTTCCCAGCAGGGCTGTGGTTCTGTATCAAAAACATCAATGATGAAAGAGTCTTTGGTAAGAGAAAATATTTTTTCATTGTTCTGAAAAATCTTGCCTTCAACTTGGTTCTATTTTGGTTGTGTTTGCTCAGAGCTGGAACGTGGCTTGTTGTAAAAAACGTTTGAAGAGTAATGTGTTGAAAGATGACTGTTAGAAGTCATCACACGGTAGTATTTCAGATCATCTATACAAATACAGAGATTGATGAAATGATGACAATGGAGTGTTGTCCCAAGAGGTGGGATGGAGTATTTGCCAGTGTGGTTCTGTTCAAAGGTCCCTGCCCTACACAGGCTGCAAGGCAACCAACCTGGCCCTGGGTGTCCGGCACTCATCCCATCGTGGGTGATGGCACAAAACCACCTTTTCTTTCCAGACTTTCTGCTGGTTTAGTGAACGGAATGACTTGCTGTGGAATGAGCCTAAGTGGTGGTGTGGGGCCTCCTTGTGTCAGCAACGACAGATTGTTTGTACAAAGCTGTATTGTGAAAGCAGACCCTTAAGATTATGAATGAGGCTTGTAAGGATGAGATTTGGAGTTGTAGCCCATACCGAGGAGTGAAGATCTTTCAGATCTTGAGCTTTACAGGGGCAGGAGGCTCCTGACCAATACAGCTGCCCCTTCACATTACCTAAGAGGTGTGTGGGCAGCACTACACTTACTGAGTTAAACCCAGGGACTGGGGGGTATTCTGTGCTCTTTGGCTTCTTGCAGCGAGTCTTTGTCAAGACCAGCACTGAGCAGCTCACTTTCAGCCTCCTACTGCTGCATCATCTAGTTAAGTCAGCATAGAGACTCCCAAGAGTGAGATCGGAGAGCTGTGCTACTCACTACAAAGCAGAAAATATTTATGCAACATAATCTGATAAAGCCTTGATGTCCCTGGCAAATTTTTCACAGAAGTGTATTGTTACACTGAAGCAGTAGGAATAGCCACTCTTACTTTGGACAGTAGATCTTCCAGTGTATACAGCTTGGTTGGGCTTTTTTCCTTCAAGAAGAGTGGTCTGGATATTCCTTACTGTTCTGAAAATCATGGTTTGGTTTGGGGAAGGGGGCCAGGGAGTGGCAATAATACTGTTCAGGAAATATTGCTTCAGAATAGGTCTCAGTATCATATTATTTGTCTGTATGGAATTATAATGTAGACAAGCCCCCAATTTGTTCCCAGATCTCTCTAACTTCAATTTTATATTTTTATACATGAATTTAATTTTTTTTTAAACATGAATTTTTAATGCTCCCTTTTGCTTTTTCAGTTTCAGTACTTGGTTGGTCTAGGGGCTGTTTGACCTTTTTAATCAAATAAAGCTGCCTGTACTCCAGTAGCGGGTTTGGCGTATGATACTACACTTAACTAACGATGTATCTTCTGACACATTGTTAATGAATATGAAAACGAGGTTGTGTTAATGTTAACAGTTGTCAAGATGAACTTCAGGAAGAGTTTGAGGTTTAAAAGGGACAAACATTATTTGAACTGTATCTCTAAATTGAAAAGCAATGAAATGCGAGACACATACTCAGATCTTTATATACACAGATGCTCCACCCAGTTCCAGAAGTAGCTTTATGGAGCGTGTACGTGTGCGGTCAGAGTGAGTGTTACTTCCTAAATGTCACCAGCAGATGTGTTTCTTTGCAGTTGCTCTGTACGCGATCAGCGCCGTGTACTTTGCTGGTGTGATGGTCCGGCTGATGCTCACTTTGACTCCAGTGGTCTGTATGCTGTCTGCTATTGCTTTCTCCAATGTCTTTGAGCGTTATTTGGGTGATGATATGAAGAGGGAAAATCCACCGATAGAGGACAGCAGTGATGAGGATGACAAAAGGAACCCGGGCAACCTGTATGATAAGGTGAGGGAGCAAAAGTTGTAAGTCAGAAAACAGTTTATTTATACTTTTTTTTTCTCTCAGAATATTTTAAATACCACCAGAGAGGTCTGAATCACTAGCATTGAATGTAGAGCAAATATTGATGTTTTCCAGTCAGATGTGAACTGATGTTCTGCAGAGGGGAAAGAAGAAATTCTCTGTCAGTAGAAGTGTTTCCCTCTGGCTTTATCGGTGATGACCCTTTAACCTAAAAGGAAGTGTGCAGTGGTGGGCGATGGTCTCTTCAGCCAAGTGACAGGTGACAGGACAAGGGGAAATGGTCTGAAGCTGCACCAGGGCAGGTTCAGATTAGATGTTAGGAAGAAATTCTTCACCAAAAGAGTTGTGGGGATGTGGAACAGGCTGCCCAGGGAGGGGGCTGAGTCTCCAGCCCTGGGTGTATTTAACAGACGGGTAGATGAGGTGCTCAGGGATATGGTTTAGGAGAGGACAGGTGTGGTTGAACTTGATGGCCTTTTCCAACCTTGTGATTCTGTGACCCAGCTTTCTGTTTAAGTGGTGGCAGACAGTCGGGCTCTCTCTGACCAGTGATAGCAGTTCTGTGTCACGGAATGCTTCCCTGCCGTGTTTCCTCTAAGACATGGTGAAATTGAAGAATAATAGATTTTATGAAAAAGTATTTCAGTTCATAAAGTTGCAAACTCTCTTCATTGTGAAGAAAATGCTGTTGGGCAATAACTTCTTTATGTCTCTGGCTTTGACAACACATGAGCCCTTTTGCTCACGGGAAATATCTGTGCCTTTCTCTCTTCCACTCTGCCTTATAAAAGGGCATCATCATACTGAACCAAACTAAGGAAGTCACACATTGACCCTCGTGTAATAGTTCTGGGTTGGTTTGGGGTTTTTTCTTCCAAAACAGGCTTTCATAGTATCATCCATAGTATCATCCATTTTTTTAACAAGTTGCTGGATTTTCTTGTGCATAGTTAATGTATGGTACAAATTGGTCTAGTTTTGTAGTATCGCCTAGCATGTACGGGGTGCGTGTGGTGAAGAAAAAGGAACAGCTTCCATTGTCAAGGGCAATAAAAGTAGCAGTAACAGATCTGTTTGTGTTTGTTTAGGCAGGCAAAGTGAGAAAACACGTATCTGAACAGGAAAAAACAGAGGAAGGACTGGGTCCCAATATCAAAAACATTGTTACTATGTTGATGCTGATGTTGTTAATGATGTTTACTGTTCACTGTACCTGGGTAACCAGCAATGCGTACTCCAGCCCCAGCGTTGTTCTTGCCTCCTATAACCATGATGGGTAAGTAAGGGCTACAGGTTTGAAAATAATTAATGGGAAAAAAGCCTTTCTACTTCCTTTGTTTTATTTGCTTTATCTTTTTTTAATCACTTAAGGCAGAACTGTCAGTCGAATAGAAAAAAAAATCTTAATATTCTAATTTTCAAAAAGATACAGCATTTTCTGAACTGTTTAAACACATAAAAATAATCCAAAGCCAATAAAATGATGGGTTAAAAAACCAACAACCAAACAAACAAAAAAAACCCCAAACAAACAATTGGAGTAAATTGGAAAACTTGTTTATCAATATGTAGTTGACTGGAAAAGCACTTTAGTCACTTTTTCAAAATCAGTTCCTCTTCTGGCTGTTCAGCTGTCAGTGGTTCAAACTTCTGACTGCTGGTAACTGAGTCCCTGACAAGTAGTTGAACGCATCGGAAGACCCTTATTTGTGAGCGCAGGTTTAACATGATGCAGTTAACTTTGTGCTGTATTTGTGCTGGTGTGAATAACGTGAGCTCTGTTTTCCAGCACTCGCAATATCCTAGATGACTTCAGAGAAGCCTACTACTGGCTGAGACAAAACACAGATGAGCATGCCAGAGTGATGTCATGGTGGGACTACGGTTATCAGATAGCAGGGATGGCAAACCGGACCACCCTGGTTGATAACAACACTTGGAACAACAGCCACATAGCCCTGGTAAGGGTGGCCATTTTCTGTGGAGTAGAAACACCAAAATGTTTATGTTCCAACCAAGTATGGAATTGTAAATGTCTGCTGATGGGTAGTATGATGTTAAGGAAAAATTCCGTAGAGTGGGAAACACAGAGGTGGAAGGAACATTTTGTTGTTTTTTTGCATTTATTAGGACTCAGGAATAAGGAGTTTTGGAGCTAGAAGGGATTGATTTTGCTTTTGGTGTTCCCATTTTGTTTATTTGCAGTTTCTCAAGTTTCACCTCTACTTCAGCTTTTCTTCTTTATGGAAAGATAGACAGACTCTAATGTAACTATGCAAGTGGGGACCTTTTCAGTTCAGCAGTGTCTTTGCTGGCTGGAGTTTGAATGTCACTATGAAAAATGCCAACATGCAACAGCAAACTTTTCAGGCAACTTGGAAATTAAAGATTAACAGATAGCAATGGAGAAGCTGCAGATTGGCTGCCATTCTGTCTCCTTGAATTTTCAGTTAGACAAAACATCTGTACGTGTAATTTCTTTCACATCTGAAGAGTAAGCTTAAGCTTTGTGCACATGCTTAAAAACAGGGTGTTAACATTGCCTGTGGTTACAGGGGCACCAACATGGGCAACTTCAGCTTCTCCCAGAAACAAAAGGACACTGTATTGTAGCAGACTACTGCCATGCTGCAGGGGCAGGATGGGGGAAAGGCTTGAGGATTGCATTGGGACAGCTTGTTAACTAGGGTCAGGAGCTGGCACTGCAGGTGGGCCACATCACACGTTCAGAATCAATGAAATGAATCTGTGCTTTGACCATACAAAGTCCTGAAAACACGTGCCTCTGGGAAGGAGGGATGACGGGTGTGTACTTTAGACAAGGGCCGGGAAGCCACAGGAGCTGAAAGCAGGCTTGGGCAACTGTACTGGTGGTGCTCATATCAGCCAGGAAGCCTTCCTGTGTACTCTAAGGCACTTGTATTTTGGTTGTTGACCTGACAGTGGTAGTGTGTTTTGATGGACATTCAACACTGACAGATGCTACAAGAAGTAGAAGTGTGTTTATAGTGTCTAACCCAATAGAACCTGAGGACAAGGCACATCATGCAAGTAATTAGCATTGCATAAGCGTAGGAAACATACACTTCAGTTTTCAGCAATACAGCCACACCTTGAAAAATCCAGGTGCCACGAAAGGAAAAACCCTTATTGCTGCTTTATACTCAAAACACTTGTTTCAAACAGGTAGTGCTTTTAAACAGAGGAGGAAACATTCCAGATTAGAAAAGCAAAAGCCCAGCCTAAGCAGGCACAAGGAGTTTTATCTGGAATGAAATGTGAGCTCCGGTTGGCAAGCACATCTTGTACTCTCGGGCTTTGGTCTGGCAGGTCATTGCTGCTACACAGATATTTAAGACACTTGCTGTGATACAGGTGGGAAAGGCAATGTCCTCAAACGAGTCGGCAGCATACGAGATCATGAGAAGCCTGGACGTGGATTATGTGTTGATCATTTTTGGTGGTGTGATTGGCTACTCTGGTGACGATATCAATAAGTTCTTGTGGATGGTGAGAATAGCAGAGGGGGAACATCCCAAAGATATTCGGGTAAGTGGAAACTGGACACAGGTGTCCTGGGCTGAATGGTATATTTCTGTATGTGCATCTCTCCTGGTTTTTTAAGCTCCTATTTACGTTGCTCCTTTTCTGTTAGCGCTCATTACACTGGAGGGAAATCTCTGTTCCTTCTTGCAGCTTGATTTGAAAAGATGTATTGTGAGCCGTTTACCTAGAGCAGCAAGAGTGCAGGGGCCTGTAGCCCAGTTTCTTTCAATATTTAGGGGTCTGTAACCTGAAAAGCTTTTCACTACTTCTGCATGATACTAAGAGCACAGGGTGTCTCTTGTAACACATGTGTGCCACCATGCATCATCATTCTTTAAAAAAGGAGCGCTCATAAAGGGTCAGCATTACAAATTTCTTCAAAGTCTGTAGGAGACAAGTTAAAGTGTTAATATTGACTTACACAGAGTTTTGAGTTAGTCAAACATCTCAGAGATTGCAGAAGTGTGTAGTAATATTTTCTTAAGCCTAAGAAAAACTTCTAGATATTGAGCACAGGCTTAAGGGAGTAGCCTGTGCACAGTTTCATCTTGTACTGGAGGTGCAAATGGCAGAGATTTTTTTTGTTTAAACACTGTGAACATTTGTAGCTTATGGGAACATTGCAGATTCTTATATTAGCAACATGGTACTTTTCATCTTTTGAAGAATAATTCTGATTGATAGATGCCCAGCTAACTTCTACATTTTGAGATCAGTTTTGCAGTAACTTCCTACTGTGAAGTGGCAAAAATTATACCAGCCTGCTAATACGGATAGAGGAAGATCAATCCATTAAGGTCTCTGTTACAAGTAGGTAGTTTGGAACTGTTACCTTTAATGAGCACCATTTTTCTGGTTTAAGACTAGCTTAAATCAGCTTTTAAACTGTAAAAGCCAGTTTTTGGATTCTTTATCAATTTGGGGTTTTGGTTTGGTTTTTTTTTTTTTTGTAGAGTAGGGAATGAGAATTGCCCTCAACTAGGGGTTTAATTTATATTGACGCTCTGTATCTTTTCTTTTTAAAGGAAAGTGATTACTTCACCCCTCAGGGAGAATTCCGGGTAGACAAAGCAGGTTCTCCAACTTTGCTGAACTGCCTCATGTATAAAATGTCCTACTACAGATTTGGAGAGATGCAGGTTAGTGCTACAACTTCTACTGAAACTTAATTGAAATGTGAGAAAGAAAATGTTATTTTGATGTATTTTCTGTCTTTTGGATTGAGTGTTGCTTCTAGTAGCAGAATTGGAGGTAAGAGCACATCTAGGCATGGTGCACTGTACATAACCCTCAGAAAAAAAACACATTTCTGCTGCTAACGTAGACTTGTACTTAGCTTTCTGCTGTCCTTCACATTGCCTCAAATGTGCATCTTAATTCCACAGTGCAGTGTGCTTGCTAAAGCGTGAACTGTTTGATTGTGGAGCACTCCAGATTTGTGTTTTGTAATAGCAACACAGAAGTGGAACCGTTTAATATCTGTTGGGAACTAGGTGATTTCTGCCCCAGTCACAGGGGTGAACTGAACAGTAGGGCACTTCCATGATAAGGGTGTAATTCTCAGAGCTCTCAGGCCCCTCGGGATAGTCAGGTGTATGGATGTAGCTGTCTGCCTTGCCAACAATTTCACTTCCTGTTCTCCCCAGCCAAATGCCCTTCATTTGCACAAGAATCCTTTATTCAACTAAAATTGGTGACAGTGGGTCTTATTTGTAACACTGGGGGAGGGTCAGATTTAACTGACAAACGTGAACTATTTCAGCCTCCCATGGGAATACAGGAAAGCACAAATTCCTGGACTCGAGACGTGAGTGCAAGGGAGCAGCTCTGCCAGAAAGCGACCTCTGGCACACCTCTGCCTGTCACTGCAGCGGTTTTATCTATGAAAGCACATGTGGTGTTTCGGCTGAGACACACAGTGCCATCCCCTGTGACAGCTGTAGGAGCAAGAATGTATTTGTCTCTTTCTCCACTGTAAAAACAACCTGAGAGGTTTTTCTCTGCTCAGTAACCACCAGTGCAAGAGCAGTGTTGTCCTCTGACTAGACCAGTTGAAAGCTTTGCCTTGTGGTGGGAAGAACCACACTGTGTGGTGATGGGTGTTTTGGGGTTTGTCTCAAACTAATCTGCAACTTTTAATTTTTATAGCTGGATTTCCGGACACCCCCGGGATTCGATCGTACACGCAATGCCGAGATTGGCAACAAAGACATTAAATTTAAACATCTGGAGGAAGCCTTTACCTCAGAGCATTGGCTTGTTAGAATATACAAGGTGAAACAACTAGACAACAGAGAGACACTGGATCATAAACCTAGAGTAACCAACATTGTACCGAAACAGAAGTATTTGTCAAAGAAGGTGGGTTCCCAGTGAAGTAGCCAGAAGGGGGGCAGGAGATGGCGGTTTATTTTTAATGGTGAATCGCGTAGCTGGTGAATTCTGTATTTCCACTAGCTAGAATGTTATGGATACTCTTCATGTTAGTGTCCGATATCAGACCTGCCTGCTGGTAATAATTGTTAATTTACTGTCTGCTTAACTTTAAAAGCATGTGAAGACACAAGGCTAGATTTTTTTTAGGCAGAATGCTAACTGGAAATAGGAGTGTGTCACTGGCTGTTACAACTCTTAAGTCTTCATGTAACTGGAAGTATAATCTCTAAAGTACATCAATTCATGTTTCAGTAACCATGGCTCACTAAGTAAATGTGGAAGTTGCTTTCTGACTTTGTTTGAAAGTAGTGATGCCTAGAAGTTTAAAAATGGCGGTTTTGTATGAAATAAATTAAATATGAAACTTTTGTTGACGGAACTTTAGTGTCTGGCTGCTTACTGTTTGAAGTCTTGAAGTCATCTTCATGGATTTAAAAGCGTTAGCTGTGGTGCGCTACTTGAGCCTGCTGAGGGAGATGCGGTGCCAGGGGAGTGGGGGAGACCCGTAGCAGCCCTCTCCTTCACAGCACCTGGTTCCTAGAGTCAGATAGGAGAGGCGAAAGGAATTCCAGATGCCTCAGGAACAAGCGTGTAGCGAATGGGCAGTACAGGCAGTAAATGACTGTGTCATGGCAACGCAAGGGAGGACAGTTAGAGGGCAAAGATGCCCGTTTTTGCCAAATAATACATTTGGGAGCTGCCGCTGAGGCGAGACTCCTCTTGAAATTCCCAGCTTTAGGGTGCTTACAGGGTAACTTCTGATCTTGAGTGATGAGCAAGGCTGTATTTATTAATGACAGATACGTTGACCCCGCTTAAAGCTGTGGCCATGTCAGCACTCTGCCTGGAGACAGGACAAAACTTGATGCGACTCTGATCCATCACCAACTCTTGCAGTACAAACATGCTCTACTTCCTGTTGAGAAACCAGAGAACCAGCAAAGAGGGAACGTTTAAACTGGGATTTCTTAAGTGGATTCCGAGGGCTCCTTGGTCACCACAGGCTTTCAGCAGTTGCTTCTTTATGGGAAATTCAGTCCACTTCTTACTACTCTTCATGTTAGGAACTACACTGCTCAAGTTCAGAGATAGATAACACGTCTGAGTATTTTATGTTAGTATTATATAGTGTGGTAGATACAAACTATTTTGTTGTGATAAGTAAGATAAAAGTTGTATTTAATCGGTAGAATGGGGAAGCACAGCGAAGCACAGCAAGTGTGGGAGCTGTCTAGCTTGTTGCAGGCGCGTTAGGGGTACAGTCTACCGGCCAGAGTCTCGTAACTGTATTTATCTTTGCAGCTAATATTGCCCGAGCCTACAGCAATGCTTCCCCCTCCCCCATTATACCACCTTAGAAAAACCCTAAAATACGCTGATAACATTCCCTAAGACTAACACTGCTGCTTCCCTAACGCTGCTCCCTCACAAACCCATCTCAAGGACGCTGATAGAGGCAGATGAGCAGGAAGCACTAACCCGACCACAGACAAACAGCAGAGCACTAAAGACTCAAACGATCTCGCACGTTTTTGCAAACACCCGCTGCTTTGAGCAAGTGCTTCTCTCCATGCCCTCACTGACCTCTAAGAAAATCGATAGTGCAAAAGATGTAAGATGGTGTTTCCAAACAGAACTAACACACTTACACCACTTCTGCTCTTTGGGCACGGTAGAGCTGTGTCGCATTGGTTAACTATTAATTCTGCCTCAGCACAAGCTTTGGAGACAATTCTACAGAGCTGGTAGGTGGGGCTGGCAGAAGTACAGCGCGTGCAAGAGCAAATGTCGGGCATGAATTAACGATCCCGACTTCAAAACCGGTAACGGGACAGTGCCTAGCACAGGGTTTGCTATTTCAGCTCTGAAAAGTCAATCTACATATCAGGCGTTGACGTGCGCATCATTAAACCGCGGTCAAGACTAAATCATGAACTAATGCATTTTATTCTGTTTTTCTTTTTAGACCTCCAAAAGGAAGCGTGGCTACATTAAGAATAAACTAATTTTAAAGAAAGGCAAGAGACCCAACAGGAAGACAGTTTAAATACACTGTTCCGATTGCTAATACGAAGCAGTTGTCCTTGAGATAACCAGTCTTTGCCTTTAGCTCGAGTCATGTTTCACAGCAACATGAGGGTACAGAACCATCATTGGTCCAGATTATTGTACAAAATTTTCAGGCAATGTCTGATTAAAAATATTGGCTTATTGAGAACAGCTGTTTTAGATTTGTAATGTGAAGCAAGACGGAGCTGCTATATCCAAGTCTAGCAGCATTTTTTTTTGTTTGTTTTTATTGGTACATATTATCCTTCAAATCTGTTGAGAATTTGGGCTGACTGCACCAAAGAACCCTGTAATTCGGTCCTTGGCACATGCATACTTGTCAATCTTTTTTTGCAACGTGCTGCCCAGCTGAATAGCAGCAGTATGTAAACTGGAATGGGGAAATCCAAAAGCGGTTTGTTTCCAGCAATTAGGGGGAAGCAGAGCGCTCCGACGCTAAACCTTCAAACTAAGTTACTCCCACAGTTCATTTCCACTGGTTTCTTTCCCTGTACTTTTATTCTCGCTGCAGGCTGGTTTTGGTCAGGAGTGTTAAGAAGCAAAGCTGCCGTTTTCACGAGAGATGACAGGACAGATTAATTGGATGCTCATTTAGATTGGACAAGCTGCTGCTGGTTAACATGGGGGATGGCAGCACACCATCGGTTCCTGAGGCAGACGGGGCAAATCCTGCACAGTGCAGATACAAGGGCTAAATTTGTATCCTAAAAAAGCTGAAAAGACAGTAATGAATGCTATAGTAACGTACAGCTGAGCATCACGTAGCAGCTGGTGCTTCAGAACAGAAGTTTAACTCTTTTAGGTAAATGTTTACATTGGTAAAGCGAGAATCGCCTGCTTAACAGGAAAAAAAAGGTTGACAGGTATACAGAACCCCTTTTCTGTGGCTGTCTGAGGTAGAGGACTTGACTTGCAAGCCTCTTCTTCCCCTCGCTGCCTTCTCTTGTGAGGGTAAAAGTTTTTTCTGGAAATCTGTTTCTCTGCATTTTTATTTAGAGTGCTTAAATCAACAGAAGAAATTCCTGCTCTAGTGCTATTTGCTTTGTCTGTCTTTTATACTTTTTTTTTTCTAAAAAAAAAGTGGTGAAAACTGTCAGTTAAATGCACTAAGGTATAAACAGAGACTGAACATGTTGACTTTCCAGCTATAGGAAAACTTTACACAGACTTGAAGTCTTTCTTTAATTAAAACAAAAAGGTTTTGCAGTTTGTTTTCCTGCCGCAGGTTGTAACTTTTTATAGAAACGAAACTTGCATCAATGAGTTGATGTGAAATGCAGAATAGTATGTACCTTTCATGAAGAAAATGTAAATTTACAGTGTTCTGTGAGAATGTTACTGCTGACTTCTTTCCCAAGGTGTAGAATATTTTTTTGATTTATGAACTCGTTTTTGACTCTGATGGTTTATACAGACCAATACTACAGCTGCAACATTTTCACCAAGGTAATTAAATCTGGATTTCTGGCCCCTGTCGTTTGGAGATTTCATTTTATTTTGTTGCTTTAACGCTCGACGCAGACCAGTTGTTGACTGTAGGGGAAAATAAAGTTAATTCAAGTTTTGTGTTAAGGGTGTTGTGTCAGTTTCGCCTGCTTAACAGGGGTAACTAATGTGCTGCATACGCTTCTAGCACTGATCGATAAACTCAGTCTTTGAACTCCGTAATGCAACCTGCTGACCTCATAGAGCTGCTCCACTGAGGCCACAGCAGCTTCCCCTGCGCCTTCCCGCTTCCATTAATGAAGCCAAAGGCTTCAGCCTCTCTGCTGTGGTGCAACACACTCAGCAGCCACCCTTCCCAGCACACACCTTGCAGTGAATCCTCCTGGCAGCTGGAGCAGCTCCAGCTGTTAACAGCTGCTTAGCCACAAGCAGAAGGGATGATGACCTGATGCGGGAGTTATAATACCTTGCTTCTCCCAAGCAAATCTGCATCCTGCCCCCTCCCCCTTTGTAAGAAGTAAGCAGTCTAACAGCTGGAAGAACGTCTCAACAGCAGCAGAGCAGATGCTGCTGGCCAGCCTGCAGTTGGGCAGGAACTTGGCCTTGCTTTAAAAAAAAGGAAACAAAAGGTTGCTCCCGTTAAAAAACAGCAACCGCTGTGACAGAGCTGATACAAGCAAATACTGACAACTTTTGCAGCATTTGTAAAGCCATGAAGAAGAAAAATGAGCTATTTACCCTCAGGAATCCGGGCCTAGAGGTGCTTACCTGAAGTCATGGCTCCTGCCAATGCTCTGCTTCTAAACAAAATGCATTTGGGAGTCATTACGCAGATGCTTAGAAATAAAACAGCTGCAAAGAGTGGGCTGGCACAGTAGCACCTGCCTTGGTTCCTCAGGACCCTGCACACCACATAGACTGCCTGCTTCTCCACCTGCAGTTACTTCTTCACCTCGAGTTACCTTCAACTGACTGTGCATCTTTTCTCCGAGAGATGAACCACACTGCACCTCTGGAGAACGCTGGCATCTTCCACCCGTAGCAAACACACCTTCCAGACAGCCTGTTGGTCTGCCAGGAGAAGTTCTGGAGAAGTAACTGGTTTCCAATGCTCCGGAGGGATGTGCAAAATAATCCAGAACTGCCTTATCTAATGCTTGAAAAATTCAGACCAGAAGTCTGCCTGCCCATCGAGCGTCTGATGCCGCAGTAAGTCAGAGCTGTGTTTTAAGTGGTATCTAATCAAACATTTCCCTTCTGTTTGTCAAAGCAAGGCTGGAGTTTGTTGCCAGAGCGGTGATGCTGCCCAGCCCTGTTTTCTCCGAGTCGAGCTACACCATTTCAACCAACACTTACCTGCACGGCCTCCGGCATCGCTGATGGGGCAGAAGAACTGTGCAACAAACGAGGATTCAGCTGACGAGCCGCTTCTATCAGTGCCAGGCGAAAAGCCCACTCGGGGTGCTCCGAGTGTTGCACATCACTCCTGGATGTCTGAGTAACTGGTACCAGTTAACTTGGGCTTCAATGGAAAGAGAAAGGGCATCCCACTACTAAATGAAACAAATCTTTTATTCATGAGCATCGTCATTTTAAATTCACCAATTATGAAAGGAAGGCAAATCAGAAGAGACCGCCAGAGCATCTTTTAAATGAGAAAGGTATAAAGTTCTTTTCTGAACATCTCTACTTTAAGAAAAGAAAAAGGTTGCATAGGCTTTCTACAGGTGTGCACAAAAGAAACTGAAGTACATGGAGGTTCTTACATTACAATTCAGGGTGTACATTGGTTATTTGAAAGGAAAATATTTACTTGCAATTCGGAGACAGCTACTGGAACGACCTACTGAATAAGGCTTATGAATATTTACTTTTCAGTCCTGGAAAATATACTGAACACGTTAACGAGCAGGAAAATAAAATGACACTTGTGAATCTCGTTCTGGATCTCTCGCTGATGGGCTCTCTTCCAGAAAGGACTGGCTTTATGTTTCGTTTCCCAAGTTACTTTGGAAAAGAAACAGCGGTAATGGCATCGGGGGATTCTTCACGGCATCAGAACAAAACAGAACAAAACACACATCAGAGCACAAGTGGAATGTTCTCGGCATGCAGAAACGACCAACCATGCAGACAGAAAAAAATCTTCAATAAATTACAAGCATAAAATTATTCAAATTTCTCCTTAAAAGAAGGGCTACAGCATCTTTGTAGCCTCACCAGTCAAACCATCCAGGCTGAAAGAGGTCTACTCTTCCAGGAGCACAAGGCCTGACAGAGAGAGGTTTTAAATGGCTCTTTGTAGGGAGTATGTGGCTTGTTCTTTGGTGTGTGGAGTCAGAGCTCTGGAAGGATGTTCCACGTGTTTAATTCTGCCTTTTCCACTGTTCGTTGTGCTAATACCGCGAACCATACGCATGCTCCTAGCTACTTATCCGACTGACCTCTACAACAAGGGTGGATCCGCTGTAAAGTTAACCCTTGCAGGTGATAAAGTACACTGGTCTCCTGATCATACTTGGTAGTAATTCAGTGGTTACTATGACAACATTATTTTGGTTTTGTTACAGAAAAAACCCCATAAACTATTTTTAAAAATAAAATTTTTGTCCTTTAAAAAAAGGCTTCAGCTACGAACCCAAGCTCCTACAGTCCACGGTTTTAAAAACAGGATTTAAATCATCAGAACGCGAATCTTTCTAACGTGGGAGACAGGACTACAAGCAGACGAGGTACACTGCAAGCGGAAAAAGGGGCCCCACACACCTTCATTAAATGGGGATCCGAAGCGCACAGGTGAAGGCGTATTAGATGCTGCATCTGAAGGGACGGCTCCCTGCGCGCTTCCTTGCGTACACACCTCCTCAGCCTTCCCAGCTGCTCAAGAGACTCTAATGCCTACCAAAACAACTAATGAGTCACACACAGGGGGCACGAGAGCAGATACAAGCGCTGCTTTGACCTAAATATACCAGTGTAGTATCTACGAAGCGGGAGCTACCGTATCAGGAAAGCAGACGAGAGGCACGAGATGAGGGTACTACACAAGGGTTGGCATCCGTGCTGCCCAGGCTGGTGGTTTCTTTACAGGGCGCATAGAAAGCAGCAGAGCAGAAGTCAGCTCATTTTGCCTATGCCCTTTGTTGCCACTTGTCTCAAAACCATCTTCACTTTCAGCTAATAGGAAATGAAGAGCAACAAAGCCTGGACACACCTTCTGAATTCACTTTCTCCACATGCCAGCGGTTGGTTACCTCGCAAAGCAAGACCAAGCTACAGGCCTGTTTGCTTACTCTTTTTTTTTTGTTAACTTCATAAAATTATACCCCACTTCACTTCTTCCATTAATAAAGTTGTCTCTGTCTAATAATTTACTAAATCGATAACCTGAACAATCCTTCATGTGAGCAAGCCAGTTCTGTCATCTCCATTCATCCAAATATTTCTCCCAGAAGCAATTAACTGGGTCGAAAGCAAAACAAGTCCAAATACAGGTCTGCCGGGAGCCCTGTCACAGAGCTACCAACCCCGACCAGACAAGCTCAGAACTGCCTATGGGAGGTGCCACCCGGTTGGAGGGGAGGGCTCATGCCCAGCACAGCAGGACAGGCCCCCTACCCAGCCTGACCGCCGCAGCGCCGTCGGGCACTTCAGCCTGAGCATATGAGCGGTTGTTTAACAGCAAGGCTGCCAAGGGGGGCACTCAGCACGGCCCAACAGTGCGCTATGCCTCACTGAAAAGGGGGCGGGAAGCCGAGGCAGGAGCGAGCCATGACACCACAGCTTGAGCTGCCAGAAGGGAGCCAGCAGAACACACAACCCAAAAGCATCGGCACGGCAGGCGCCAGTGAACTTTATGCTGCAAGGCCCGAATCACCAGGGCCGGCGGCTCCCTGGTGACCGAATGTACGAAACCACCGGCAGTACGAACAGACAGAAAAGCGAGGACACAACAGAACAGCGCGAACAACATTCTTGAGAAGGTATTGCTGCTTCTTGCACGCGGCAGAGTTCCCACTTGTGACAGGAAACACGCCCTTAAACTAGCATCCCGCCGAGCGAGCACGCGGTCAGTGTATCATTCTTACGTCAAAGTGAGTTTATGCCATGACTGTTGAGACACATCACGTTTTAAGTGCAAAACATTTTTGGCAAAAGTGAAAAATAGAAAAACCTTAACCAGTACTAATAAAAAAGTATTTTCTTAAATACTAGTGTAGGGCCTGATCCTGCGAGCACACAACTCTGGGAACCCCGCTGAGTGTGGCCGGAGGTCTGTGCCCTAGCACTGAGAGGAAAAGGTCTTTAAATCACTGTTAGTGTTTATACTTGTTTACATGTAGTGTAAATCACACACACACACACACGAGACACATACACACCGCGTGTAAATACGTGTGCATACGTGGATGCATGCGCGCGTGTCGGTGTATCCATTCACACAAAATGGCTCCTGAATCGACGAGCTTGTGGTGACTTTTGAGATGCATCATTCGCAGCACGCAGCTTCTCGTTTGTATCTCCTGACACCAGGGCCTAGTCAATGACACCTCGAAGTTATATACTGTATCGCTTTAATGCCTTTAAGGTAAAGTTGTGAGGCAACCACTCTATCCCATCAATGGGTCTTCCAGAGAGGATTCAAGTACAGCCAGCCGTCACCCTGCAAGATAATCGGGGAGAGATTCATACACGCCGGAGCTGTGCACATCCAACAAAAGCTACAACAGTAATAAACCATCCCTGTCACCTGACAATTCTGAGCTTAATGAATTCAAGGGTAAATCCAGGAATAAATTACAAGGCGGAAAAGAAGCACTAGGGAGACAAAAGAGCTGAGCTGCTGGTTTAAGTGATCACACATGCTGATTAATTTGGTGATACAGTCACATAACGATGCCCTCAGTCAGTCTGGCTTCCCTCCCCCCTTTCCTCTATGAAAGGGCAGAGACAAACTTTGTAAAATCTGTTTCACTGGAAGTGAGCGAAACCCCCAGACTGGTTAAGATGTCCATGGCTTACTTAACTGGACAAACATCCCCAGATCACGCTTCCCTTCAGAGATCCACACCAGCAGGTGATGTGAGGACGCAGCAGTAACAAAGTAGGGTCTGGGTTTTAAGGTAAAAACCACAGCTTTAGGTGCCTAACACATTAGGAGCCCAAAATGCAGTTAAAATTAATCTGTATGGAAGTGAGGAAGCTTGCAGTAAGGACAGGAAGCAAACCGCTGCTGCTCTTGAGGAGCCACAACTGAGGTAACAATGCTTTTTTGGTTCTAAGACCCAGAGCCACGGAACAACCAGACAAGCACCGCCCCCGTCCGCAGGAAGATGCGATTGGGTCTCGAATGAACGCACCTCTTTGGCGAAATATTTTGGTTTCCATGGTGTTGTAAGAGCCACCCGCTGCCTCTCCTCCGCTCGCTGTCTCTCTTCAAGGCGGTGCTTGTGTTCTGTCGCCGCATCAATATTCCCTTCTTTCAGAGAGTTGGTGACGTGCTGCCAGAGGTGCCTGCGTGACGGAGAAGGAGCACGAGCAACAGAGTGAGAGCGCAGCTGAGCACCTGGCTGGGCAGCAGTACGGCGAGGCCGTGGTCCCCATGCCACCACTTCACGAGGATGGGTTTATTCGCCATCAGACTTTTGAATTAGGGGGAAGGTCAGGCAGAAGCCAAGAGTTCACGAAATCGGGACACCGACTGTTCCCACCAGGTTCCTAACAGCGGAGACACGAGACTGGTGTGTCAAGGGAACACTTCTAGGCCTGTGCTCCATGTTCCCAGGTAACAGTAACAACCAGTGCACAATTGAATTTGGTTTTCACATCACTGACCCGTTCAGGTGCAATGTCTTCTCACACTAGACTGGCCTAACAGAGACTGCCCAGGAAAATACCAACAAGAAACAGACTGCAGCTTTGACATATTTCCAGGGTGGGGTTTAAAGGAGTTTCTGTTCACAACCTGATAAACTCCAGATCCCGCAGAAACACTGAATACTTGTAATTCTCTTACAAGTATCCAACAAAATACAGCAAATACACTGCACAGCTACTAGGTTCCTTACTCCAACCGTTCTGTACCTGAAGTACAGGGAAAAATGAGTTTGTGAGCATGTCTAGAAAGTAAGAAAATGACATCTAACCCTGCACAATGACACAAAACACACCTTTGTGCAATAACGAAAATGTGTTTACAGATAATAAAATGAGGCTTAACTCATGTTTTTTAATCCTCCAATAAAATGTGCCTGAATTCAATAAAAATGCTGATTTTTTCCCCCTGAAGATAAGCGCCCACGGTTGTTGACAGTAGATAACGGAACGAGGTGTTTTTCTAATGCACCTGGTGAGTTAGACACGTGATGTGGGTGCTGAGAGCCTTAAAACTGTGTGTGAATTTGTAACTCGCACCGCATCAAATTCTATGTATTTATAAACAAAACATTAAATACATACATCCTGAAATTCCACTGTAACTAAGCTGCAGCATTAGTTACAACAAACTAATCTGACAACCATGCTACAACCACTCAAAAAAAGCAGGTAGAAACACCACAAGCATTTTCCAACTGCCCACGGAAGCACACACAAGCATTTTTCCCCTCTACAAAACCAACACCTACGTCACCAGAATGGAGTTTACACACCAAGAGCCAACAAACAGCTTCAGCTACGTGTGCCTAGATGAACACACAGTGGGAGTGAGGCTCTTCTGGCCCACCCCATCCATAGCTGCAGTTTGCTTGCCCCCCATCGTGGGTTCAGACACAGTAGGCCGCAGGGCCGCTGCCCTTACCTTGATTCCAGCGGGCCTTGCTTCGCTATGGGCCTGATCTTCTTCCTCATAACAGGCAGTTTGGTGGTGTCGATCGCTTTGGTTTCCCCGTTGCTGTAAGTAAATTCCAGCGTACCGTTCCATTCTCCCTGCGCCTTGCATACGATGGTGTTCGTGGGGTTGTGCTTCACTTCGGCCGTAACTCTAATTCACGCGCAAGAAAAACAAGGACCATGGAAATCACCGGTACCGTTTACGTGTCAGCGTATCGAAGCACTACCACAGCTAAGACTACAAGCAGCATTCTGCACCTACAAAGTGATTTCTCAGGAAAAGTAGTGATCTTGTCTCCAGGAAGATCCCACACAAGAAAGCTCAGCCAACAGCAATAGCTGTTGGGCCACTTTCTCCCACAGCAGAGCTGTATGTAACCCAGTCTAAAGGCCAGATCCTCAGCTCTAACCCAGTCCCGTTTACCTCACTGGCCTGGAAAACAACCCGACAGCCACGGGCTGTGTTTCATTGCACACCTGAATACAACCCTGTCAGATACCTGCACCAAAGACATGAGGTACCTTTCTTTTCTCCTTCAGCTCTCTACAAGTCCACTTCTCTGCTGCTGAGAGGCAGTGATTAAAGGTACCTTGGTGGCCCGAGAACTGGTCTGGGAGTGAGTAAAACGGGTAGGACTGCAAAACCAAAACGAAGTCTCATGCATGTCCATGAGCACACACACAGGTGCTTTCACAAGCCACACCAAGTAACCCCTAAACTCGAGATTTCAAATGATTTAACTAGCACAACACAGCCTGCCCCAATTTTACCCACCCTGATAGCACTAATTATTCATCTGCACTTTTTTAGTGCTGTCAAAACAGCCTGTGTTGGTGTTTGCCTGAAGGCAATATTGAAAGGTTTGACTCGCCTATGGAAGAATAATTAGACCAACTGAACCAAAAGAGGTAACGAGGCAGGAGCACAGCATCCCAACTGGGATACAGCCTTGTCATGGACACTGCAGCAGTCCAGACAAGAGAGGGGTCTAAGTATGTTAACAACTTGACCATCATCTTGAGCATGGAAGTAAGACAGGAATGTCTCTAGCACAGTGACTCTTCACAGCTTTAACATAAGGGGAACCAAGGCCACGTATATAATATTTTCATCATCTGGAACTGCAGTGCAGAAATTCGGGTTTCCCAGGGAAGCTGTGGCTGCCCCCTCCCTGGCAGTGTCCAAGACCAGGTTGGATGAGGCTTTGGCTAGTCAGAGGTGCCACTGCCCATGGCAGGGTGTTGTAACCAGATGATCTTTGAGGTCCCTTCCAACCCAAAGCATTCTGTGATTCCATGACTCTATGAAATGGGAGGCCCTAGTAGGGAGCTACTGCTATGGGCAGTGACACTGGCTTCTCTCCTTACAGGAGCTCCACCCAGAATGCCAGTTAATGGGCAAGACTCACAGCAGCAGCAGCTGGCACAGCAGAAACATTGCCTTTTCTGTCTACTTTTTTCTGGTTCTGCATTTACTGCCATTTTTACAAGCAACAGAGCCCGGAAAAATATATTTGCTTTAGTTTAATGAGATAGATATACCCAATTCAGTTAAACAAGATAAAAACACTTAACTACAACAAACTGTACTCTAAAGCTGCAAGTCATCTCAGACACTAACAGGAAAAGAAACTCTGATATCTCTCTATAAAATACCCCAACAGAAGAACTGACCAGGTGCCCAAGAGTCTCCCCATTGAAACCTGGTGACAGGTAAACGAGCATAAGACAGTAATTCCTGTACCTGTGGACCTTCCCTCCATAGAAAGGCTTGGTGTGGAACGTGACTGTAGCAGAATAGCCTGTTCTGGCACAACTGATGTTGACTTTCCCTCCAAGCTCCACCCATGGGATGGTAAGTATCGAGCGAGCATAAGCACTAGGCAGGGTGAAAACATACTCCTCTTCATGCTCCATCAAGTAAAGAACACCTACATGGGAAGAAGGTTAAAAGTGAAATGATGGGAAGTTCACTGATAAGACCTGAGAGTTACTGACCAATGGAGGGTATCGTCTGTGAAGGAAAAGGTCTGCCCTCAGGAGCACATTTCTTCAAACAAGCATTTTCAAAAGCACACAGTGTGAATGAGTACCCCAGGGTCCTTCACAGCGCCAAACAGCTTATCAGAAAATCTGACTGCATTACTTGCTTTGTGTTATCCACAAACAATAAACTGTTAAAGCTGGAAAACAACCCCAACACTTGCTTGCAAAAACACTTATTAACTATTCAGATGCTCACTCAGTGTCACAGCATCATCTTTACCCACAAAAAAAAAACCCAACAACCCAAAAACATGGGCATGGCCAAAGGACACTTCAGTCCTCCATTCAGACACAACCATGTCTTCCCTGCCAACTTCCTACCGATGCATTTCTTGGTGGGAAAGAAAGGGTCTCCTTATGTTTGCCTGGGTGCAACTAGGAAATGATGTGCTTGAGAAAGCCCTCTAGAAATTTCCTAGAAGTTTGCTCCTTCAATTCTAAACCGCTGGTTTCCCACACAGCCTTTGCAAGTTTTGCATCATTAACAAGGGGCAGCCATGGTCACTGTTCTATTATCACAAAGACCAACGTCTCTACCATGCAGAGAAAATTACTGGCAATTCTATTTCATTCCCAGAAGGTTCCTCCACCTTCAGCAGTATGGGGTTGTAATCAGAAGCAACAACATGCAGAAGCAACCACTGTCAAGGTTATTTGGAACTACAAAGAAATTTAGGGGTCTGATCAGATCTTAGCTTGCCCTGGAGTTAAGGACACAGCTCTATCCTTACCATAGATGTAGTTCAGTCTTCAGGATGACAAAGAAGAATAAGACCAGGCAAGGAGCACCTTAAACCTTGCACACAGAATTAGATCACACCAAATATCTGCATTATATCTTTCATTAGAGTTTTACACTCTCATGTCCCAATTTTTAACTGCCTAAAGGCAAAAATTACAGCTTTGAACGTTTTTCAAAACAGGGACTGAGAGTAACCCATTACAGGAAGCGTTTGGGGAAAAAAAAAAAAAAAAAAACAGTAAAATTATCTTGACATAGTAATACTATTTGTTTAGAAACAAGATGATCTTGAGCCCATCCGCCTTCCCCCCGTGGCAGACAGGGGAAGCACACACTGGTACTGGAACTGATGAGTTTGTCGGTTTAAGAGAACAGCACCACTAATTTTGCTAAGTGATCTGGCATGTAATGATGAAAAAACACTGAATGGGAACAAGGAGCTACTACTGCCGGCACAGAAATATGCCCTTAATGCTGTATAAAAGCATAAGCCTAAATTAACGTTCAGGATTTAAAAGCACAGAGCTCTAACTGAATAATCATCTTAAATATTGGTGCCAAATAACAGAAACAAACACAGGCATAGGGAGCTCTGCAACTTGTCATTTCTGCCTCCCAAAACTGTGCCACAAGAAATCCCCTTTTGCAGACTGTCAGAGTGTTCTGCAGTTGTTCCCAGGACTTCTGCAACCTCAGCCCACCAGCAACGGCACAGCTGGCTCTTCTGTCCTGGCAAGAGTGACACAAACGGGCTGGAGAGCACGAAAGCACAACCAGAGATAAGCATTAACTTAAAAGGACCTTTAACCATCTTGCCCCTGCAAGTGCCTTGCGCCATGCCCCGAACCCTCCCCAGCAAGGACACAGCTGGAACAAGCACATGGAGAAGAGGAGACTCAGGGGTGACCTCACTAACATTTATAAATATGTAAAGGGTGAGTGTCAGGAGGACAGAGCCATCAGTGATGGCCAGTGATAGAACAAGGGGTAATGGTTCCAAACTGGAACACAGAAAGTTCCATGTGAATACAAAGAGGAACTTTTTCACTGTGAGGGTGACAGAGCACTGGCACAGGCTGCCCAGAGAGGTTGTGGAGTCTCCTCTGCAGACATTCAAGACCAATCTGGACATGTTCCTATGTGATCTAATCTAGGTGATCCTGCTCGGGCAGGGAGGTTGGACTGAGTGATCTTTCAAGGTCTTTTCTAGCTCCTAATACTCCGTGATTCCTCAGCTCTGTGCCCGCAGGTGAAACCACGGTGAACACAGTGCAGGAAGCTCACCTACCCATCTCACATGCAGCCAGAAGTTTAACTCAAAAAGACACCTCTGCTTATCAGATTTATTAAGTGGATGCTACAACAACATTCCATTAACAAAGAACAATCAAGAAGCCTTCTGACTAGATGGTAATCAAAGAAAACTAACGGCAACTGATCAAACACAGGAGGGAAACCTGACAATCCACAGTTGGGCATTTTCTGAGCAGGTAACTACCAACAGGTTTTAGCCCCAAGTCTGTCACCTTTCCTTTCTCCTCCTTCCATCTATTCTCCATCACAGTCATAGGCACCAGGCATGTAGCACAGACCAGCTGTGGGAACAGCCTGTGGTACTACACACAAGTTCCCCAGTCTTATTGGTCTAAGCACGGCTACAACCCTCACATGGTCACAAAGCACATTACGCCTCGAAGCATCGGCTTCCACCCTAACAGTGCTGGGGGTTTTGGTGGTGCAAGTTTCTAGCGTTTGGGCTTGGAATTTTTTTTTTTAAAGCCCAAAGGTCTATTTCCAGTACAGCAGGCAGGTGTGGTGCTCACTCCTGAGGGAGAACCTCACTATTTATTAACCACACAATCATATGAGCTTCTCCTCTAGGGCCACCACACATCCCCAGGTGCAGCCATCCTCCTCCATCACTGCGTGTCCCCATGTGAGAGAAAACTGCTGTGATAAACAGATAGAGGAGGGTTTGCTTTTGCCTGTCTGATGGGATCGATGGCTTTTTACCTCCCCACTCGAGTGGGAGGGGCACAGAGCTCTACCTAGCGCTTCCAAGCACACCAAAATGCCAACAGCAAATAACAGCAGTGCCCTTCAATGTAATATTTAACCACGACTGCAGGTCAGATTATCAAAGCCTGAACCCAGCTCTCTCGGCAGTATTTTTAGCACTCGGTAGCATATTTTTAAAATTCTTTTAACACCTGAATAAATACATTTTTAATGAAGTGCTATTTCATTTGAAATGTGACTCCAGCTCAATAATTAAAATGCAAAAAAGAATAAAGGGGAAGATTTTAAATGTCCACAACTTGATACTACTTTTAGTATTAACATAAGTGTTAGGTTTGGATTCTGTCATGTGCAGAGCCCACACACAAAACCTCATTTAACTGGAGCGCCGTGAAGTCTGTAGCGGCACCGCCATGTCTGAACCAAGGCCTGGGCTCTCCTTGGGAAGGGGAAGCCAAAATGGCACTCAGAGTCACCACCTGCAACCGCTGCCACAATCTTAAGTCACGTCCTACCCTGCCTGGCTGAAATCCTGACAAATTAAAGGCAGAAAAAGCCTAAAATCTAACAGTGATTTTTTTTAAAGTGTTGTGTACTCTTAGCATCCACTCAGAGGTCTCATTACATTGTGACTGATTTTTAAAAATACCTGCTGGAAAACAGCACAGGCCATTTTTCTTCCCGTGCCCCTCAACTCTAAGGGATAATTCCTTCTTAGTTTAAAAGCAGTTGTAAGTAAATACACATGAGAAATTGCAGAGGATTCTCCCATTTTCAGTGCCGTTTCCTCCTCTCACATCAAAGAATTCTCCCAGAAAATGCATATTCCTTTAAAAAAAACCTACCTGAAGTACTTATAGGCAGCTGTTATGCACGGACGAATGCGCCAGGTAAGTACTCAGGGGACAACAATGGATTTAGCAATCGTCAAAAATAATCCCCTCGAGGAGGGTGATTTTTTTATAAACAAGTGCAGAATTTTGAACCCCTCCTTGAAATGTCCCCAACGCGATTCCCTCCCGCTGCTGACAAACACAACGTACTTGCAGTCGTGCTCCTCCTCCCCTCCTCTCAGCCTGCATTGAGGGCAGCGATGTCCGGGGCCTAGCACTCCTGTCTGACTACTACACGTCCCTCCCTGAGGCCGCAGCTTTGGGAGTTGATTTTCCAGTGCACACACACTGACGAAATACCCAGAGGAAGCTCCGGATCAATAAGGTGCAGGAGAGGCTCTGGAATTTAATGCTTCCTGCTGGTCCTATGGAGATCAATCTGAAGCACAAACTAAGTGGGGCACAAACCACCTGGGGCAATTTAACAGGCTCTTCGCGCTGTATTATTTGTAACACTAAAAATCTAACAGTGAGTTATGTTATGTATGGGACGAAGCCCACACGGTTGGAAGTGCGTCACGAGCCGTGCAGATTCACACAGGAAAACAAGAGATGCCGAAACCTGGCTCTTACTGTCCCAAACACTCCAGCGAGCTGCGCCGCTCATTTTGCAAAGGCTGGAGCCATTTGCTAAATTAAGTAATGAGTGCGATGCCACATGGAAATTGTCCTGAAAGCACTGGGCTAAACAACATTAATCAATATAAATATTAGTACTAGGGAGAAATACTTAAGTAGCCCCAGTTTCATGGAGCAGTAAATCTTTGGGACTGGTAAATTAAAAAGTTACTAATGCCTCAGGAATAGAAATTATAGGCCTGTACATCTAAAAGCACATGCATACAGTTGAACAGAAAAAGGAAAGGAAAAAAGAAAAAATATTCATTGTTTTAATTTAGATTTACATTAGAAAGAGCGCTGAGCCTCCTTCCCCATCAAATCTTTTTAAGGTTGATTTCAACCTAAGCAATCTTTTTTTGAATCCCCACACCTCACTAGTTTTTAAGCCATTTAAACCAGGAGGAGTGAAAACTAAAGACATAACTAGCCACTTGATAATACAGAGCAAACCACTTAAACATACTTTATGCTCTCTGCAAAATTAACCCGTGAATCAAAGGTGACACTCTTTGTTGGGTTTTGCTGCTTGAGAACAACTCCCAAGAGCAGGAAGAGAACACACACAGTCCCCACTGAGGTGTGCTCACCACAGCCATTCCCACTAAAGTCCCACTGAACCCAAATCTGCTTGAAGATTCTTTGGACCACATAAAAACCCCATCAAATATTTACATTGACTCTCCCATTCCTTGCTAATTTAAATCTTAATGTGATCCCATTTGTTACACCATCTCCTCCTCCCTCACTCTCTCATTAGTACATAATTAACATTAGCCAGAACTGGGGACTGCACACCAACACGAGTTCTTTTATGCAAAATGCCCTCCCTTCTCCTCAGGGTAGCTTTCTCATGAGGAGCCCAACACTAACTACTCTGAAGAACAGGGCTTTGTTATATAGCAGAGAAAAAGTTGAGACATCTCATTAGGAAGCCAGATTTAGACCTCTCATAACCACAGATGAAGGGCTGGCATATAAAAGAACTTCTCACATGGATCTCCAGCAGCGCCTTCCCACTCGTTCTGCATCCCTGCAACAGATACTTCACTCTGAATCCATGAAAATCACAGACAGGAAAAAAAAAAAATCTTTGCAGTTCTGAGGCCCAACCTACACTAATGATGTACAATGAAGTGATTGAGCCGTACCCTCTGTACGACAGGACCACACAGTCCTCAAATCCCCTAACTCTTCCAGAAGCCTTTCTATCTCCATGACATCCTATTTCAGCGCATCCACTGCTGCTTCCAACAGCCAAGCATAATAAGCTTAGACCTTTTAGGACATTGGGATAAGTCACACCTTCAGAAGCTTCACAGATACGTTATCACGTATTCCTTACACTACACAGGTCCAAAAACTCCGTACTACTTTATCTCTGTAAACAGCCAACTGGAGTACAAGAAAAGCTTTACTGAATTGCGTGACGGCCACACACAAAACTACTGACTAGAGAGCAAAGTTTTGAAACCACAGTAGTTTGTATTCAACAGTAAGGTCACAACTTAGACACTGTTGAGGGTGGAGAAGCCTTGCAGAGAGACCTGGACAGACTGGAGAGCTGGGTGATCACCAACTGCGTGAAGTTTAACAAGGGCAAGTGCCAGAAGGGGGGCAACCCTGGCTACCTGTATAGACTGGGGGTTCAGCCATACTGAGAAGAATTTAGGGGTCTTGGCCAACAGCAAGTTAAACAGGAGTGAGCAGTGTGTCCAGGAAGCCAGGAGAGCCAACCGTATCCTGGGGTGCATCAAGCACAGCATTGCCAGCTGTTCCAGGAAGGTGACTGTCCCACTCTACAGTGCGCTGGTGCAGCCTCACCTTGAGTCCTGGGTGCAGTTTGCGGGGTCAGAGTACAAGGGGGACATAAAACTCTTGGTGAGTGTCCAGAGGAGGGCACTGAGTATGGTGAAGGGTCTGGAGGGCAAGTCTTACAAGGAGAGGGGCCCAAGATAGTTGGTCCATACTCAAGGACCACTTCTTCCAAGCTTAAGATCCGAACATCCCAATGAGTTAAAAATCAAGAAGGGGTGTCAGGAGACCTGCATGGTTAAACAGAGGACTGCTGGGCAAACTCAAGTGGAAGAAGAGAGTCTACAGGCCATGGAAGGAGGGGATGGCCACTTGGGAGGAATATTGTTGTCAAAGAATGTAGGACAGCAACTAGGAAAGCCAAGCCCTCCCTGGAATTAGACCTTGCAAGGGAGGTTAAGGATAACAGAAAGGGTTTCTTCAAATATGTAGCTAACAAAACTAACGTTAGAGGCAGCGTAGACCCGCTGTTGAATGAGGTGGGTGCCCTGGTGATTGAGGACAGTAAGAAGGCAGAGTTACTGAATGCCTTCTTTGCCTCTGTCTATACTGTTGGAGACTG
>VXBZ01008962.1:355501-419367 GCA_013399135.1 Heliornis fulica | reverse complement strand
ATGATGCAATCAGTGCCATGCTCTGACTTGGCTGGCCCTGAATGGAGCCAGGAGTTGGACTTGCTGATCCTTATGGGTCCCTTCCAACTCCTGGAGATTCTGTGACTCTATGATAAGTTCCACATCAAATAAAAGTGTTCTAGTAAATATCTGAGCTAGAACCAGATGCCCTTCAAGTAGCATTAAGCAGAATCTAAAATCCTTACCGATCTAATAAAAAGTCAAAGGCATCCACTTTGTACTGATGCAAACTCCAGCAACAGGCAAAATAAAAGGGGCTGAATGTTCATAATGAGGAGGAAAAGAGGAAAAAAAAAAAAAAAAAGAGGAGGAAGGTATAAAAAGAAAGAATTCAGCACCAACGTATGATTAATTTGGTCGTCCAGTGCATAGTAGGAAAAAAAGGAAACAAACCAACCAAGGGGTTTCCATGATTCATGAGATGTCATTTTGTTTCTTATCAAAAGTATGATCAGTCATACTTAGTTAATTCCCGGGAAATGCATTTAATCTGGTTTTAACGGTTTAAAACAGGAGTCTACAACCCTACCCACCAGCCTACTTGTTAGAACCCTTAGCTGACTTTAGTTCCTACCTATCTTAACTACATTATATACATTCTGACTAACAGTGTCTTAATCTATTCTTTGCTAGACTAACTCACCCCATTCCAAATGCTGCAATGTATAAAATGTCCTTGACTACAAAGAAAATTCTCCAAATTATGTTTCACATTAAAAAATTATCAGGCTCTGCATTACCAGACACATAAATACAGGCAGCGATTTTCCACACTGTCCGTCCAGCAGCCATTTCTCCTTGGTTCACTGCACTATTCCCCAGTACTCACGTCGACCTCAACCTAAAACTAAATTTATACTTAAGTGGCACATGAGAAAGAGATGTCTGCACCAGATTCTAATTTTTGCACAGATTGACAAACCTACACTCCAACTTCATGAGGAAGACTTCCCTGGGACTAAAACAAATAAATCATCAACTGGAAGAAAGCGTCCTTTCGAGTGAAGCAATTGCACTGCGAACAAGTATTTTAAACTGAGGCTGTCAGGTTTTGGCTGGCTGTTTTCAGACAACAGAAAGGCTTTAGTGGAACAGCTTCTTGCTGCCTATCACCAGTCCTCAATACCCAACAGAACTGCTTGGGCTGCGCTGGAGTTTCTCCATTGTTTCCCAGAAGCTGCCTCACCATAAAGCTACCATTAAGCTGCACTGTTCACGTGAACAAAAAAGACAAATGATAACTATAAAGTGTCAGCTCCAAACCTCCTCCCAAAATGCCTGAAGACAGCAGCAAACCATGCAGTAAAAGTTTCATCGCTGCAGATGTTCCCCAAAGCCTGCCTCTCCACTCCTGGGATATCTCCAGGATCACGAAAAAAAAAACAACAAACCAACAAATAACCACCACCAACAAAACAAAACAAACCCAAAGGGGGAATAGAGAAGACTTTATTCTCATAAGCACACATTAAACAATCCTTAGGGTAGGTAAGTGGTTAATTCCTAGACCCTTTCTCTCTCAAAACTGGGACACATCAGGACTTTGAAGTCTTAAATAATCCCCACAATAGACACCGCCAATCCCAGGGAACTGTGTGCGCTAGCAGCAAAAAAAAAGAAATTTCCCTACTCCTACATAATCATAAGCGACTTTGTATTTAATTTTATTTTCATTAAAATGGTCCCTTCACTGAGAGAAGCAGCACTAGAAACAGGGATGTACCAGAAAGACGCCGCAGCTGAAGCCAGTGGCTCAATGTGGCAGCAGTATGGACAGGACAGACTGAAGGACCCATCCCCTTCTGACACCCCTTTGGCTAAGCCACAACACTAAAACCATACCTAGGAAATTACTCTCCAATAGCAAAAGGGATTAAATTGCTTTGAAACATTAAATCAATAAATTAGCAGGCAGTGAGACACTGGTAGGGACTTGTTTTTCAGTTCAGATCATCCATTAAGAATTTGTTGCTTCTGAATTTGTGCTCAGCAATAACTTACACAAAGCAGTCACACAAAGTAAACATGTGGTAGAGCAAATCACTATTTATACCTTGACTACATGCCTTGCTGTAAAGCTCGAGATAATACTCTAACCTTGTGAACACTACAAAAACTGTAGATTCTTTGCAGGAACTATGACAAAAGAATGCTGGGCTTATATTAAAATCTGCTTGGGTTTTTTTTTTCCTCTTGCTTTGCTCCAGTTGTGAAACTGCCCCATATAAAACCACGTATCACTTTAACACTGAGCAAGTCAAATAAAAATGTTCTTACAGAATATACTACCAATAGCTGTTTGCTACTACAATTTAACATGACTGTACTTCAGATATAACTAAGAGTCCTGTATAAATATAAGCGCACTTTCATATATGTAACACACACCTCACATTCTGCCTGAACAGAAAAAAGTTCTGCATACCCTAAGGTCTCCATTCCAAACTTCACAACAGCAAACAGCCAGGAGGCTCAGAGGAAAGGAAGAGCAGGCAGGAAAGTATATGTATTTGTTAACACCCATGATAGCTCAAAAAATTAAAAAAACAAGATAAAAGAAGCATATTTCTTACCTTCACCTACCATAGAAACACCTATTGACATGCCCATAAACTTGCTTTTGGTCCATACGTGAGCGTTCACACACATTTTCTTCTCTTTGCACTCACAGTAAAAGCAAGATACCGGTGGATGATGAGACACTTGTTCAGCTACAAACCTCAGCTTGTAGCATGGGGACTGGTCCTGGCCAAACTCCTGGGTTGGGTCCTTAGAAACCGTGGAGGCACCGTTAGTTCTGAACGCTTTCACTTTATCTTTAGGCACATCCCACGAGCAATGAAAGGTTTCGCCAATTATAGGGTTATAGGGCTTCTTGGCAACCGCTCCCTTTCGGCCTTCGTGAAAAGCTGTTAGATAATACTCCACAAAGCAGATAATTCTTTCCTCAGGAGTGGCTCCAGCTGCAATTGACAAAAACAGGTCTGGATGGGCCATGAAATTTGCATACATCTCCAGCAGGGATCTTTTCTCCAAAATAAATGTTGGAAGCACTACCTGTATGCAAAGCAGACAAAGGTAGATATGATTTCCCCATGATCATGCTACCGCGGGGGAGAGGGGGGGAAGAACAGTTAAGACAGCTGCAATTCTGGCCCTGCCAAGTTTTGGGACAGGGTATTTTCCTCCCCTCAGCCACAGCAATTTCATTTTCTCTGAGGTGTAAAGAACGAGCACAAGGAAAAGCAAGTGCCTTGGTAGCTGCTCAGGCTGCTTCCCACTTGGTAACGATTCTGAAAGGCAGCTCACACAGCAGGGAAGGGCTGTTCTGCCCTCGTGGAAGTCTGCCTTTTTCTCTCCTCTCGGCTAACAAACCAGCCATTCCTCTCCCGGTTTACACTCCATAAAAACACACTTTGATGTAGTTTATGTCAAACAGCAACAAACCCAATCATAACCCTCCAAAATGGGCAGGGCACTCCCTCCCAAACCACCAGAAGGTATTACATAAACACACATCAACAACCTGTATGAGGGTACATCTACTAAACCTGCCAAGCTGGGCTCCCAGTGTCACTCCTGGGTCCCTGACCACCCGCTGCTTGTGTATGAGGTCCCATCCAGCCTCTAACAAACCAAAGCACCAAATCAGACCCAAGCAAAACCAAATCTCCAGTGTGTTTCCAAGGATAACACCACATCAAGGACTCCTCCCAAGCAGCAGGAAACAACTCCAGGCGTGAGCACATGAGGTTCTACACTGATATGTTAAAGAATTTCAAAGTGAGGGTTGCAGAGCACTGGAACAGGCTGCCCAGGGGGGTTGTGGGGTCTCCTTCTCTGGAGATATTAAAGACCCATCTGGATGCCTAACTGTGTGATCTGCTCTAGGGAACCTGCTTTGGCAGGGGCTTGGACTCAATGGTCTCTCAAGGTCCCTTCCAACCCCTACAATGCTGTGATTCCATGACTCCCTCTGTACTACACTGTCATCATCATGTGTATCATGTCCTCTCTCCCACCTTCTGAGTCAAATCCCTTGCTGTTCTGTCACCCCCAAGCACACGCCATGTCCCCTCAGTTTCCGACCTTACCCTACTACCATGGTTGGCCCCTGTATGCCTTGACTTTATTTCAGACAAGCTGAAACCATCAAAAAGCTGCACAAGCTCTTACATTAATGTCCTGGGACTAGAGAGGCTCTGAGGGCCCGGTAAAAATCTGGGACAGGCACTAGGCAGTCTGCTCCGGAGGGTGTCAGCCCCAAGTGATGTGGGTGCAGTCCCAAGCGTCTCCTCTAGCAACACAGATGTTGCCAAATCAACCCACTTAGGAATAACACTGTGATAAAAGTTTTCAACATAACATCCTGGAGAGCACTGTAAGATAGACAAGGGCTTCAGAACTTAAAACAATTTACTTCTCTCCATTCCCTCTTCCTTATCCTCCAACACCTTATGCAGGACCATCCTAGGGGAGGTCAGAGATCACTTCTCCATGACCAACAAGGAGTTTCTGGCACAAACAAATCTGTCTAGAATCCAAGTGGTTCAGTGATGCCAAATGCAGACCAACAGCTGTCCTCTATAAAACAAATTTTTCTGCTTTCCTCTTTAATTCTTCACTGCATTTACTTTTTCCCTTTCCCAAACCCAAGGGTTATTTACTGTAGGCAGGGAGTCATCCTTCAAGCAAACAGATTTGCTTTCCCCCATGCTGCCCCAGCCCGCTCTTCTAATTGGGACCAAGGCACAGTTCAGTCCTTTCGGATCTCACGGATAATGAATGAGAAGCTGTCAAAGTTTTATTCATCGTTTAGTGCTTTTCAAAGAAAACTTGTAAACATGAAAAAAAAAATCCAGTCAGAACAGCTCAAACACACTCTTAACAGCTACACAGTAAGTCAACATACCATGACTAAAAAAAAAAAAATCACATCAGTGCCCACTTTGGTAACACACACTCATTCTCTCCCTCCTCCTGTATGGTATTTACACACATACAGTCTTTCATAGGCTAATCATTTTACAAGTTTGGGTATTAGTCTAGCAAAGCTCCATCTGTAATATGCCTCTGAACCTACTCTGTAAGCCTTGAGGACTTCATGTTACCAAGCTAATGAGGCCCCAGAAGATGCAGGTTCTTAATTTTACACTATGTGTGGCAGGCTGTTAAGTGCTCAAGACCATCCCCATGGTGGTGGGATATTGACGGACTGGGTAAACCGGTCTTTAGAAGTGAAATCTAAAACTGCAAGACAAAGTGGAAAGGCAGTAGATTTTCTTGCGGTATTTTTAGCTCTTTAAACATCTCTGTCGTACTTGCAACATTATTATTCTGACCACATATTAATCATCTGATATAATCTTTTAAAAAAAATGCAATTTGGCATTAGCCAACCTCAACACAGGATTTCATTTTAATATATATTGTACACTCAAACCTCAGGTTTTTAAGGGGGAACTGACAAAGAAACAGGGAAAACCCATCACTCATGTCTAGAAATATTACAAGTGACTATAAGGAGTTTACTGCGAGGACCTGAAAGGGCAGAGAAACTCATCTGAATAAACTGCACTATGCATCTCATTATGTCCAAGCATCTCGCTAAAAAGAATGACCTTTATTAGCACAAATGGAAGAGAAGAAAAGTACAGGCCATTCTTAAGATGATGCAAGTTTTATGGTAGAACATTAAGACTGCTGTGGCTTCATCCTGTTCACTTGATCATACAGTCCTCCTATCTATTCTCACAAGTACTAGCTGTGCTCTGCAGCTACAGACTCAGTAACAGCTACACTAACACAGTCACTAAATGAGATGTTACAAATCACTGGCCTCTTATTATTCAGTTTCAAGAACCAATTAAGAATCTGAATAAAGCTTGAACTCCAGCTCAAATCATCTTGCTTTAGAAGTCCAACTAAAATGGATGCTGCATCCTTAATTGCAGCAGGAAAGTAACCACTGCAAAATGCAGAATAATTGAATTGTTTTCACAAAAGGAGGCAGCACTAGGTAGGAAAAACAGTTTAATTTTAAAGCTTATACAACTCCAGTATTACAAAATGCGCCTAGAATGACTTTTACTAAATAATCTCATAGCCTTAAAGTTCCAATATAGAACACCACCGCACTTGTGCTGGACCAATATAGTAAAAAAGAAAAAAAAAAAAAACACAACCAATAATAATCACACCAGTCTTCTTTTTTTTTAAATTACTTCTATCTTGATTTCTACAGAAACAATCAAAACAGGAATAAGCCACTTTTAAAGTGTACAGCATTCTTCTTGCCAACAGTTGTGCTATTACTGTAGCTTCCACAGAAATGAGGGTTTCAACCCTCCTGCAGTCAAACAGAATGAACTGTCCAGAAAAACACAATTGGTACTTAAGTTTTTTATATTTGGTTTGGACTATTTTTTTTAAGTTAATGCATTTAAAAAAAAAAGTAAAAACTGCCTTATTTTTTTCTCTGAGAAAAAGCTGGCATGACAATGACAAAAGAATCACTCCACACACAGCAAATACCAAGGCAGTGATGTCCTAAGCAAAAAAAGTCTCCTGATTGCATTCTAAAATGCTAGAATAATCTCTGCTGTTATTCCTGCTCAGACTTCATGTGAAAATGAAGCACTTTAATGGATATTCCTCCATTTTCACTAAGGTTAAGAAGAAGATACTGGTTGAAAGCTCAATCATAACCTCCTAGGTTTGAACTCACATATACTTAATCAGATGTGAACGCAACTAAGAAAAGGAAAAGCATTACTTCTTAAGAAGAGGTAACTTATACTGTGAGGCAAAACATGGGTGTCAGCACCCTTCACTGTTTGGGTTTTTTCCTCCCACCCCTCGCCCCGAAATCCTACCAGGTTTCCACTGTCATCTGTGTCATGGGACTAAACCAGGCTGTTTTCATCCCACTTGTATTTTAAAAATACAAGGTAAAGTACATTGAATTAAAAACTTACAGTGTCATGGACACACTAGAATGGTTCATTTACAAAGGGCTGTTACTCTGCACAATTATTGGCAGCCCTCTTACACAGAATGGCAGCCTTTTATTTTTAGCACACATTGACTGTACAGGGAAGGTGAGAGAATGCGGGGGAGTGATCACCCATCTGTACAAGTTGTTTGCATTAGTTTCAATCCATTAGACACCATTTGCCAACACATATATCAGCCTTTCAGTGATTTTGGTGCTTTTCTCATTTTTTAAAAAGTCCAAGAGCAAAAAATTGAGAAACTTTTTTCCAGCAATTCCAATTTTCAATGAGATTTAAAGTCCTAGCCCAGTCCGAGGCACTGGTTTGGTACTATGATCTGTGGCTGTGAACTCATCCCACCCTTCCCTCTGTAGCAGCTACAGAAGACTATTTGGCCACCACAAAGCCTGGCCTGTTCCAGCAAATCCCCATGCAGACTTAACACTTCATTGTTGGTGTTTTCCTTCACAGTAGATTTTTGCTGTGTAACTCCTCACTAAAAGGTGTTCCGGCAGGCCGCATTTCTGAAGTGAGGCACCTCTGGAACACTAATGTGGCCATCACCACTGAGGGAAATGCACGTCAGCATAGGCAAGGCCAACGCTAACATAAGGAAGCACCCCATAGGAAAAGGAAAAGATGTTGTTTCCTCTGATATGGTAAGTGAAGGTAACTATTAAGCATCCAGAACCGAAAACCACCAAGGGCTCGGAACTGCTCATTCATATGTGTGTGATGTTACAATCCACAGCTCACCAAAGGAGCCAAAGAAACAACACGAGTGAAGAAGGCACAGGAAAATGTAAACATAAAACATCCTCCAAGAGCAGCAACTACTGCATCACGACCACTTCCATCAGAAGCTGACTAATACCAAGGCTATCAGCTGACTTTCAGAGGAATAATGAAAAGCGAGAAGAGGCGCAGCCCGCAAACCAAGCTTTATCACACATCTGTGGCCCTAAGGGTCTCAGGTCAGGAAGCAAAGTTAATAACAAAGGCAGCCAGCTGTCTTGTAATTTATTTTTTTTTTAAATCCTCAAAATGGTCAGAAAAGTGATGTGCACATGTGGCACGTCTCATTAATACTCATCATATGTGTATTCGTGCATCACACAGGCTAGAGAGAGATCTAACTCTGTCATATGCCTGCTCCTCTTTTCAGAGGAGCACACACACTGATGCATGCTACCGTTCTGCCACACTATAGACCTGACAACATTCATCAATAACCTCAAAATCTATGCTTTGAGAACACTATGTAAGTAACAGGTTATCATATATATTTACCTTCCTACTTTCCTTCTCAGTGCCTACACTCCTATTTACAAGAATTTCTCTATTTCCATTAACTGTGCGGTTTTGGGGTTTTTTTGCCTCCACTGCCATAACGAAAGGATCACACTGAAAATCAGGGCAGAAAAATCTTGTTCGTTTCCAAAGGCAAAGTGTTTTGAGGATAGAACAACCATGGATAAGGAATCTAAGTCTAGTTTAAACATTATGGACTGAGACAGCTTTAGAAAACCTACACAGAAAAGAGGAAGTGCTATGAAAAATTGAGTAGTCTAAGAAAAAAAAAAAAAAACCAAACCAAAAATGAACTGTACATAACCCTAGACATTCTAAGAAGTGACAGGTATAAATTATTCACAAAACGATGAAACTTTTGTTCTACTTAGAACAAAACATCCATTTCTGTGCAGCTATTCGATAGCTATACTTAGCAAGAGATCAGAGGATTGCTCCGTCTTAAAAATGTAAGTATTTTTAAATACTATCAATTGTTGCAGAGTAAGCAGAAAAGACTATATTGGGAAAGTCTTATTTGGTAAGAAAATGATAGCAAAAATAAATTTTGCTTAGTATGTAAGATCAAATGGAAACACACAAACTCTTCAGAACGCCAAGATGTCCATCAGAAAAATCTCCCACATAGCTACTTCATGCACAAATATAATTCTCTGGTCATTCCACACTTATTTATGGAAGAAGTTAAGTCAGAATAAGTTCTTATTACTTGTGGGAAGTAGGTTATAGAGGTTTTATTTGCTTTTTTTTTTAAGCAGAAAACCATTGTGGAAAGAAGAGGCGTTCTTATCTTCTACAAAAATTCACTTTGCTATTAACTCCTTATTAAGTCCCTGGAACGCAGGCCTACTGAAAGAGAGTTATCCCCTGCTTCCAGTACATTTAGTACAAAATTCTAAGGACTTACAGGAAATTTCTGGGACACCGTAACTTCTCTGATGATATCAGTATGTAAAAGTTCATAACTATACTGGTTCCAGGATCAGTAGGAAGCACAGGAGGTTAAACTGGTGAGCTGCTTAGCACAGACAAGAGCATTGAAAGCCTACTTCACCATCACGTGTTTTTTTGTGGTTTTTTTTTTTTTTAAGATGACAATCATTAAATGTAATCTAATCCACAAAGCAGTAGACCGAGCACATATCTCTTTCATCTAAAAAACTGACTGCATGGTTCCTCAAACATTCAGTGCACCATGACTTAACATATATACACAGGACACACATAGTACATACGGCTGCTCTGCAAGACAGAGAGAAAAAAAAATAAAGAAGACTTGTGTGGGGGGGGTGTTGGGTTTTTTGGTTTTTTTTTTTCTGATTTATTTTCTTTTCTCTTTCCCTCCATCGCTAAAATATCTGACGTGGTCACTTCACATGAAAGCCTGACTAGCAGAAGACACAGCAGTTCACAGCTCTCTGGGAACCCCACTTTCATGATGTGGCCAACATAATCCAACATTTTGTCCATCAGGAGCAAAACACACTCGCAGGAATCACATGTGCACGCACACATACACACAGAAGGATGAGAAGAAGAAAAAAAGAATGAACAATTATAAGAGACACAGTGTCCATACCCTGGTAAGGTCCATGCCAAGTTTGAGCTGAGAGATGAGATGGAGAATTACACTACGTTGATCATCCATGACTCCTAAATCCTCCTCTTCATTATCTTCAGTATCTGTCATTTCATCTTCAACTAGGATCAACTCAGAAGCTGAATGCTGAAATGAAAGGAAATATCACCATCTGGACAAAAAGACACAACATGGTTTCTTCCATGATGTAAGTTTAGGAATGGAGCTGTCTCAATGGAACCAAAGACAGCCTCTGTTAAAAGCAAGCAAAAAACATACAAATTTAAAATTAAAAAAATAGTGATGGGTTCATACAGCATTTTGATCCTATCCTCAGAACAAGAATGGTAAGTATCAGATGCTAATCTATACGTTATCTTCTCATATTTATATGCCAATGATGCTAGACAAAAATCAAAGCATACTAATGTACAGGTCTTCTATTTATTAAAGAGAAGTACATGTTTGAAAATGAGTCTTCAAGACCTTGTTTCATAAATCTCTCCAGCAAATATTCTTACTTCACATCTTGAAGTTGCATGATCTGCTTTTACACAATTTTTTCCCTTCTGCTATCCAACTTAACATATCTGAGTAAGTCAAGACTAGTAACTGAAGGAGATAAATAAAAACTGCAATTAAAGTACACACCTCTGGGGCTGGAGAGGGGGAGGGTGGGGAAGACATTAGCAACATTATGCTGCTTCCCAGCACAACAGTACCAATACTGCCTGGTTTCCACACATACTATCTGAAGATCAAGACATCATGCCATCCTTTCAAGAGCAACTTCACAGCAGAAAAGGGATAATGATTTGTGAGACTTTATTCCCCTCAGGTTTTGGAATGTATTGCTAACAGAAATCCAAACAGGTGGTAGTTATTTTGTTCAGTCCACTGAACTCCGCAAGCCTTCCAGATATATACTCAGGTAAGACTCTTCAATTTGTGTTTTTTTTAATAAAGTCAGGTTATATAGCTGAAAAATTTACTGCCCAACATTTCATTATTCCTCAAGGCTTCTATGCTGTGAGACAATGCTACCTGCAAAAGTTAGCACTCATCCACACTACACAGGATTTTTGCAGAAACATCTAGTTTGTTATATAAAATGAAAAACTTTTCATCTCACAGAATCTTTGCAACAGGAAAGTTTCATTAAAACCAGCTGATATTCAGAATTAAGTTTCAAAGAAATAACTGAATGACCCACATCAGAAACCCCTCAGGTGAACAGCAGCTTGTCTAAGGAGAGTGTTTCTCAAATTTAGTTACTACAAATGTTAAGATTTTAATAAAGTGTGGTGGTTTTTTTCTTTTTCTTTTTTTAATTGAATAAATATTTAGGTAGCTATTTTCTAAAAAGAATAGCTATTTGGTGAAACACAAGGATATTTGAAAGGCACTTTGCAATTCCTTTATTTAGAAAGCTGAATGTGGAGATTACATAAAACAGAATCTGGCGAGCTGCAACCTCAACAGCTTGGAGCTTTTCAAAAGGACAAAACCACACTTTTTTATTTCCCACTCCCTCAGAAAATAAAAGGATAGAATGATAAGCCCTTTCGTCCCAAAATGCACAGCATTATTATCCAACTGACGCCTTACAGACAAGTTCAATTAACATAAAACCTGACAACCTTATACAAAATTATCGGTCGGGGAGCCATAAAGCACCGAAGTCTGGCTCGGCGGCACAGGCTACGATTCATGTGGAGGGAGTGTGGAAAAAGCAGTATCAAAACTTACAGTAGCTGCTTCCACAGGAGGTTTCCCTTTGATCCAGCCTGACCTCATTGAGAGCTACCGCACAAGCACAGCCGCTTCCGTAACTGCCATGAACCGAGCTCGCGGCAAACAAGCTCCAGCAGGAATTAATAGCGCTTGAAAAAAAACAAGCAAGGGAACCTCCCCTCCTCACTCCCACCCCTTCTTTTTTATTTCCCAGCCCCCCCTCTCTTTTGGGGCTGTCTAACCAGTTGGAGATTGTGTGCGGGATGTCAATCTGCTCCTCGCATTTCCAGTCACATGGCACGGAGAGCAGGGAGCTTAACTGCACACAGCTCCCAACGGGGAATGGGGCCGCTGCTTCCCAAAGCACAACCCGGTGGGCTGTCTTCCAGGAGCGGGGCAGGAGTGTGTGTGAGGGGGCAGGAGTGTGTGTGAGGGGGCAGGAGTGAGAGAACATGGTAGCAGGTAGCAAGCTTTCCAGTGAACACTTAACGGCTGTGTAACCTTCAGCTGCTAACAGCATCAGAAAAGAAACAAAATACACACCAACAAGTTTGCAGATTAAACTGTATATTAAGAATTTCCTTTTTCTCCTGATGACTGCACATTCAGGCAGGGACAGAAATCCTTCTTTCTCTCCTGCTAAAACAGATACTAGGTTTTCCATGCCTTTTAAAGTGTTACTATCAAAACAGCAACTGCCCCTCACTGCTACTCTACAACAACCACGGTGAACAGTTTAGAGGCTCAGAAAGTACTAAGTGAAAGTACAATGTAAAATTAGGATCCAGCATGTTTAGTGACCATTCTGCAATATGGACTGTAATTTTAATTACCTCAACTATCCCCTATTTTAAGAACATGTGCAAGGACGGCAAAACCCCCATGGCTACCATTAGAGTTATCAACACAGTAGTGACCTTCAGTGCATGTACAATGACGTCAGTTGTCTACACCTTGTCTCACTTTCCAACCGAATAAGAACTCAAGGAACAATTTGCAGTTTTGTCACAGGGACTGAACAGCATTCATCTCCAGGAAGCAATACCCTTTCTGGATCTCCCTCTCTTTTCCTTAGCTGTCCTACATAATTTTCTAATTACTTTTTAAGAGCACAGAAAACAGACATTTAAGTAATGTGTATTTTCTTTTAAAAAAACAACCAACCACGTAAACACAACATAGGGTGTGTAGACACAGTGACAAAATGCAAAGCTACTGTAGCCTGGAAGGATCATAAAAGTCCAATTGGGCTTTTCATTCTTTTTCCTTCCACAGGAACAGCATGCAGTTTAGTAGTAACCCACGTGTAAGCATGAACCAGCATGCAAAAGATTACCTTGAGCCATTATCCTTTAATGGCAGCTTTTCTGAAGTATCAGACACAGACCATGTGTCCCGGCTGTCCGGTTGTCGTCATTCCCTCCCCCTGCCCCCCATAAAATATAATTGCAAAGCCGAGCTAGGAAAGCTGTTATTTGCTCTACTTCTGCATGGCCAGACCATAATGGAAAAGCTATTGAGCTGTGAGCAGCTCTGCCTGGGAGTGAACAGCACAGCTAGGCTTGGGTGCTAACCCTCAGAATCCAATGCTGGAGCACTTACAAATAAGCACCCAAAAAGTACTTATAGTTAAAATCATTTCAACCAAAACAAGCTTCCAGAACTGGGTTCAAATGCCAGGATTTTTCAGAAAAATCTGAATGGAAAAGAACAGATCAATTCTAGAAACATTTGAAGGGAATCACAGTTTAAAGGCTGAATACATGAAAATGCACATGCTGGCAGACTCCTATTGTAAACAGTTCACTCATTAGAGCTGGGACTCTACTCTGCCCCGCTGAGACCACACCTGCAGTATTGTGTCCAGTTCTGGGCCCCTCAGTTCCAGAAGGACACAGAACTCCTTGAGAAAGTCCAGCGCAGGGCCACCAACATGATTAAGGGAGTGGAACATCTTCCTTCTGAGGACAGGTTGAGGGAGCTGGGTCTCTTCAGCTTGGAGAAGAGGAGACTGAGGGGTGACCTCATTAATGTTTATAACTATGTTAAGGAAGAGTGTCAGGAGGATGGATCCAGGCTCGTCTCAGTGATGACCAGTGACAAGACAAGGGGCAATGGATCCAAGCTGGAGCATAGGAAATTCCATGTCAATGTAAGGAAAAACCTCTTCACTGTGAGGGTGACGGATCAGTGGAACAGGCTGCCCAGAGGTTGTGGAGTCTCCTTCTCTGGAGACATTCAAGACCAATCTGGACACATTCCTATGTGATTTAATCCAGGTGATCCTGCTCAGGCAGGGGGGTTGGACTAGATGATCTTTTGAGGTCCCTTCCAACTCCTAACGTTCTGTGGTTCTGTGATTATTTTAGAGAGGTCATCTGCTGGGATACAAAATGGATGTTTTAGACAGCACCCTTCATCAAAAAACACACTGATTCTTTTTTTAAGAGACTAAATCTGCAAGGAAAAAACTGCTTCTAAAGGGAACATTCTGCATTTTAAAAACATGCCTTTGAATAAAGGACACTTCCACAGGCCTGGGATAGAATCAGAGTTAAAAGTAAAAAATTTGCCCTGTCAAAGGGGAAACCTGCCTCTGTTCTTCCAAAGACTCTTCCACAAGTTTGGGTTTTTTTCAAATTAATTGCTGTGCTGCAAATTTATTTTTAGATACATTTTAGTCCATCTATAAGGCTATGAGCTCAGTTTTACAAGTTAGTTCATAAACCATACTGCACAACAGTACTGCCAGGCATGACATGGATCTCTTATTTGTTGTGGGGGAGAGAAAGGAATATACAGAATTACAGTGTCTTTTAGGTTGGAACAAATCTCTTGCCCTGCACCCTGCTTAAGCAGGGACAACTGCAGCCAGTTGCTGAGGACCATCTCCAGCCAGGTTTTTAATATCTCCACCACCTCTCCAAGCAACCTGCACCAGCATTTGACTATCTCCACAGTGAAAAGGTATTTTCTGATGTTCAGAGTGGCCTTCATGTACCTATTGCCTCTTGCCCTGTCAGTGGACACTACTGAGAGTACTGGACCTGTGCTGGCGCACTCCACCAAGTCCATGACACTCTCACACCCAGGAGCGCAGAACTGCACACAGCACCACATGCGTCCTCAACTGTGCCCACTAGCAGGGCAGAATCCCCTCCCTCCACATGCTGGCAACACTCTTCCTAAAGCTGACCAGGATGCTGCTGGCCTGCTTTGCCACAAGGGTACATTGCTGGCTCATGGTCACCTTGTCCACCAGGACCCCGAGGTTCTTCTCTGCACAACTGCCTTCTAGCCAGCTGGCCCACAGCTTGTACTGGTGCAGGGGCTTATCCGCAGATAAGCCTGGATGTGGGACTCTGCGTTTCCCTGTGTTGAACGTGATGAGATTCCTCTCTGTCCAGCCTGTCAAGGTCCCTCTCAATGGCAGCATCACCCTCTGGCTCCCCACCACTTCTCCATTTTAACATCTACAAACTTGCTGAAGGCACTCTGACCCACTGTCCAGCTCATTAATGAATATGTAGATCACAACTCTTTGGGCCTGGCCATTTTTAATTCACCTCGCTGCTCTTTTGTCAAATTCTCACTTTGCCAACATGTCTAAGAGAATGTGGGAAACGGTCAAAAACCACACTACGGTCAAAAGAAACAACATCCACTGCTCTTCTCACATGCACAAATCTAGTCACCTAATTGTAGAGAGCTATCATGTTGGCTAACAACAATTTCCCCTTTGTAAATCCATGTTGACTACTCCTAATCACCTTCTAGTCCTTCAGGTTTTTGCTCCACAACCTTCCCAGAGATTGAGGCTAATTGAAGACAGGAGCGAAATTTGCTGTCTTCCAGTCTTCACAAACCTCTCCCAAACACCATGACCCTTTAAAGACAAATAGATGGTAGCCTTGCAATGACATTTGCTAACTCTCTCCATTTCTCACAGATGCCTCCCATCAGGCCCCATGGAGTAACATGTGTTCAGTTTAAGTGCTGCCTAACCTGGTCCTCCACTACCAAGGGTAAGTCTTCCTCTAGACTTTCCCTCTGATCTCAGAGGCCTGGGACTGCTGACGGCTGATGTCACCAGTAAAGACTTGGGCAAAGAATGCCCTGCATAACTCAGCCTTTTCTCCATCATAGCAATAAGCAGAGATCATACATATGATGACAGGGACACACTGAGAACTTACAGGGCTCGTAAGGCAATTCTACATATAATTACATCAAAATAGTCTAAGATTTTTCATTAAGGCATGAAAAGGTTATGTAGTACAAAAAGGACTGCAGTCAGGGGCAAGGGGATGAATCTTAGGAACTTAAAACACCAGATAAAAAGACATTTAATATTCCAAGGGAAAGAGATTCTAAGTCTTACTACATTCAAAAAAATTGCAAAAGATACTAAAAAAAATAAATAACACTGTATGGCATATTTCTGCATTGAAGGAGAGATGGACTAAATTACTTGTAGGACTTGTTCAGAAGCAACATTAAACTGAATTAGCATTTTCAGACCAGGCAAGGACTGTATAGTTATCTAATTATACACAGATCTACTAGTGCACGTAAAAGTCAAAGGTTTCATTTTGATATTCAGATTCCCTACATTAATGATATAGGTTTGCAAGCATCATTTACACTTGCACTTGTGTAACTTGAGAGCTTGCAAACAGGTTTTCTGTGGGTGTAAGATTAAATATAACTCTGTAAGGTCAGAGAGCTTTAGCACATTTACACTAATGTGACAAACTGGCCCAGTAAGATTTTCACCAGTCTCAATATCAAAATTAGAGTTCTCTTTGTAAAGTAGATAGAGTAATAACACCCCAAAAGTAGTAATATATAATGAGCTGTTAGTTTCTCACAGGCTTGTCACTGTATCAGAATCTACAAAACTGCTCTAACTTGAATATGACCCTTGTCTTCTCTTCTTCCAGCATGCAGACCTTCAAAATATTTAACTGCGTTTATTGCATTATGCCAGCTGTGGCACACACCTGATAAAACCTCGAGCAAGCTTACTGACCCCTTTCCTCATTAGCAATGATTTAGATCTCAAATTTAGCTTATCCAGTGAATTGTTCTTATTAAGCTTTTTTTTTTTTTTACACAAACTAGCATTATTAGCATGCTGTGAAAGGAGTAATCCCTATATAGAAAATGTAAATAAACATAATAGAAACTAAATACCATATTTCAGTTTACATCAACCAAATCTTGAAACAAAACAAAAAGTCAAACATATTTACTTCAAATCCACTGTAAACACCAAGGTCATCGTCATCATCATCACCCACGCACTTCTCTAAGTTCCAAATGCATTGCCACTTACAGATTAGCAACTTCAAGCTTAACTATATGGTAGCAACATTTTGTTACTATATCCAACAAGCTCTTGTAAATCTTTATAAAAGCTTTTCTACTCTTGAAGAGCAGTTCAGATAAAACAAAATATAAAATACTCTTCTCAACATTCAACACCTTACTGTTACACAGTCTGTGCAAAGGAAAGGAAAAAAGGGGGTTGGAGAAGCAGCGGTAGAGTGAACTCAGGTCATGCTTAAGCCCTGGCTTCCATCTTACTGCAGTCTTATTTACACTTTGCTCCTGGCAGCCCTGTGACTGATCACTGCAAAGAAAGAAAAATCAAGGATAAAACCTCAAACACATCAACATCCCCTACACCCAGTGTAATGCAGGCACCTCAATACTAACGTTCCAACCACTGCCAAAGAGACTCCAGGCTCCCCAGAGTTCAATGGTTTTTTTTTAAGAGACTTAATGAGGTCAGAACCAAAGCAGAGCTTAAACGGAGAATGTAGAACACAAAATTCATTACAGGCCATACATCTCAATTTCACCCTGAAAAGGTCCCTTAAAGTAAGCAACACTGGTGCCTCAGCTTAGCTGAGGTTTGCCTTTTTTTCATTTGCTCTCAATATTCTGTAGCAACGAACTGCCTTTGTCAGTGGCTTCTGCTTTAATGTGTGGGAAAAATTTTGCCATGGTATTAATATGCAAAAAGTCTACCACACAAAGGGGAAACCCACCCCAACTCTGACACACCTACAGGCACACTTTTCCTAGTGGTCAATCATCATAGCTTGAATAGAACAACAATGAACCAAAACTAAACTTTTAAAATATCAAAGCAAGTAACAGAGGATGACAATCAAATGACAACCATTTTACAATTAAAATGTGAAAACTTGCATAGAACAAGAGTATGGCAAGCAAAAATATCACTGTTTGCTTTGGGTTTTGCTTTCTACTGTCATCTACACACAGGTCCAAACAGCAACACATTTTCTCCTTCATCCATCCGGACAAAAGAAAAATGGCCTAACAGGCAGATTTTCTAATTACCTTGAATTACATGTACCAAGAAAGATAACCCAGGCATACCTACTTGACTAGGCAACTGGTGCATGTAGGTTTGGGGTGCAAGAAAGTGGAGTCAAAGCAATCCTGGATGTATCATTCATCACTAATAGGTTAAACCATAGAATACTGGTTAGAAAAGGCTTGTAACAGGAAAGAATCTAACAAGTGCCAAGAGATTCATTTCTCTGAAATTTTGTGACTTGTGTTTGGTAATTCGGGTCCTCAGAAAAAATAAAATTCTTCAAACTAGGACTACCACAATTAAAACTTCTTGGGGTTTTGTATTTTTTTTATATATTTAGTAACTTGTTGTTTAGCTTTTTTATTGAATATGCTGGATGTTAATAAAAACCTCTCCAGCTGGGGCTAAGTGCCACACTTGCATCTTTGCAATGTGAGCAATCTCTCTATAACACCAGATTAACTGGATAAAGCACTTAACAGTAGAGTCACCTACTGAACCAAGTAATAGCTAGCTCTCTTTAGGAGATCCAACCTTCACTGTCTAGTAAGCAGTGCAGAATCCTGATACTAACACTTCCTAAATATAGACAAGCTGACATATAGATGATGCAAGCAAAGAAAATAATCACAAACCTGGTTCTCAGGTGATAAATAGGTCTGCAATCTTTTTCCTTCCCAACAAAACCAATCTGCTAGGCATCTGGAAGCAACCACATTATTGGGATACTTCCTATTGCGAGAGATTTTCTAATGCTTTTCTGTTAATGTTTTGCAGCAGTATGTCTGGGGATGGAGGTCTTTTCATCCGTAAAGAACAAGCTTGGAAAGCTTCCTTTTCCTACACTGCAGATATGTTTAACTGACCTGTGACCATATTTAGGGCTAAACATAACAGCAATGAGGACCAGGTAATACCAGAGATTTTTTTTAAAAGAGTTGTTGTTTAAAGAATAGGAACAAAATGCATGTACAGTGAAACAAAAAGCATTTATGTTGCAGTATAGCCTGTGTAGGCCTTCAGAAAAAATGTTAGGAACTAACCATGGAAGATATAATGTTTAAGAATAAAGAATCAATCAATGACTTAACATGCTTTTTAACAGAGATCCTAATTTGTGTTACCTACAGCACTGTAATCCTACAGTGTAATAATACACCGAATAACAGTGGTTGGACAACCCTTTCCCTACACGTTCATACCTTCTTTGTAAGACAATTCACCTTGCAAATTTTTATTTTCTTAAAGCTCAGGTAGTCAATTCCAAGCTCAGACTCCACAGGAAAAGATGAAGTATCAGCACCAGTCAACACAACTTATGAGCATCTTTCATGAAATGAGGGCTACTGAAGTACAGCACTGCTTAATCTGAATACTAAAACACAAGAGGACTTTGCAGTATTGTATAAATTCAGTAAGAACTGGGAATAAACATTTCTCATCCCTGTTACCATCAGAAAGGAACAGCAACATAAGACTACTAAAACACACAGAGAAAAGCCCCATGGACTTGTCCTAAATTGAAGTAAAAAACCTTGGAGGCTAGCATAAATCACAATAGTAAATTTTATGCTAACCTACAACCACAAGGAACCCAGTATCACATCATAAGCTCTTTTAACAAAACCTATTCCTCATGCAATACAGGTACCAGTGCATCAACAATTTCCTGAAAGATAATCAGTTTTGAGAATAATTTTTTAACACAGCATCTGACACTACCCAAAAACAAAGTTACTCAGAATTCACAAGCTTACAAACCATACAGTGCAGTCGGACAGATTCCCATCACTGGCCAGACAGGAACCAGTCAGGAGACAGTCTCCCTTCAGAGAGTGCAAGGGATATGGAAGTCACATGCTTATAACTTTTAGAGAGCTAAAGACAAAAGACTACACTGAGCTGAAGTTTGTTAGTCTTTCTCACCATGGAAGAAAATATGGCAGAAGACAATACTCTCTAGACATCCCCTGTGTTAAAAGGGATCCTGTCTAGAATGAGATCCTGAAGAACTAGAGCAAGTTGCTCAAAGACAGTAAATTTTTGGTCAGGGATCCAGCAGGCAGTTAGTCACCCACCAGACAATGCAGCACACACGTGAGAAAAGGCATCAAATGGACCTTTGCCCCCGCTGATAAAATCCCCAGAGAAACTGCAACAGTTTGTGCAGAGACAGTGTGGGACCTCCACTGTTGGAGGTGTTCAAGACTTGACTAGGCAAGACCCTGAGCAAACTGACCTGATTAGCTCTGCTTTGAGCAGTGTTGAGCTGTAGGGACCTCCAGAGGTCCGCTACAACCTGGAGAACTCTGTGATTCTATAGCTATTTTGCTGGCAAAGCACAGTACAGAACTGAAGTCATTCAGCCAGCTGTAATTCTCGTCTATGTCTCTTCGTATGCTAGCTAAACAAATTTATGGCAGAAAATGCTATCACATTTGTCAATAATATACCATTCATAAACTCAAAGGTGGCACAAGAAGATGGACAACTAGAAATTTAGCCTTTACTATCACCTGGTCTTGCAATACAAATATATTTGAAAATCTAGTTTTCCCAGTGCTATTTCTTGTATGCAATATCACATGCCTGCATATTTCTCAGAGGAGAGAAATGGTAGAGACATGTTAATACAAGCAGTAGTAACAATCCTTCCTCAAGGCAACATGCTTACCAAACCATCCAGAGTCTTTCTGCAATTTTTTGTCCCATCCACTATAAGTATTCTCCTTGCTGACACATACATGCAGAGACAAAAATTAACACAGGCTCAAGTCTTTCAAAAGAAAAATACAGAATTATAAATCATACCAGGAGAACATTCAATGTATGTTTGAAACACATTGAGCCCAAAGATTGTCATCTTTTATACAGCTAACTTCCTGAGGCCAGTGGAACACTCTACTTGAAAAGCTTCTAATATTTGTTCTCAGCCTGTTGAGCAGCTTGGTGCATCTCAGGCTCTGAAGACAACTGTGCAGTGTCTCTATACTATAATGTAGAAGAGTCCCACCTCTTTCATCTTCTCCTTCCAACTCCTCCTCTGAGACAAAGTTTTATAATGAAATAATTTAATCCCCACTCTTTCTACATTCTGGGCTTTTCAAACAAAGAATCACTAGAATTCACCACCACGAGCAGAACCTGTATTTATAGCAAGACCAGGCAGAACGGGTGAAGCCAGTTTGAATGATGCTTCACTAAACAAGATAAAGCAATTCCAACCTGAGACAAACACTCACTGTAGAAGAGTTCAGTCCAACTTCGTAAAGTCCAGCTAAGTTATTGACAGTATTAATGAGATGGGCAAGCTTACTAATGGGGCAGTATCACCAAACCCAGATATAGTTAATGTACTAAGAAATAAAACTGGCAGCATGAAACAAATCAATTGGTGCACAACAAATCAATTAGCACACAGCCCTGACATAAAATTAGCACTGGCATCAGAGTTGATTTTGCAGAGGGCACAGGTTTTATAATTAACAGAGAATGCAATTGATCCATTTTAACTCAATTTTTAAGCCTTGCTGCAAGGGAACCTGAGTTCTTTATATTCCAATGGTTAGTTTTCACTGAATTTCACTAGTAATTATAGAATGGCACATGAATCACAGCCTCATGATTTATTCAAATTAGATGTAAATTTTGCATTAAAGCTTCATTTTTTTATTTTAAGTAGAATATCTATCTCTCCAATAGATAGCAGACGGAATCCTGTATTTTCGGGGTGGGAGTGACTCAAAACCACAATGGCTTTGTTTGTAGCTAAATTTTTATTAATTACTCACATAAACAGTTTTACTAGAGATTGTTTGCTGACACAGTAATTATTCCAGAAAGCTAGCCAAAAGATAAAATCAGAATCAGTTGGATTATCTTAGTCATTGACAGCACTGCTGTAGCAGGCTTAAGTTCATTTAATTCTACTTTTAGTGTAATTGTATATTCAATCCTTAAATATACCTTCCCGTGATTATCCTTACATATACCTTCAATTGATTATCTCAGATTTCATTTTTTGATGGTCTGCTAGTGAATGGATTAACTGGAATCATCTTTGCCTAGAGATTAATTTATCCAAGTCATTACAGGCCATTTATCGCCCTTTTCGACGCAAGAAGTATTTATCGTGCCGAAGGCAAAGAGCAGAGCGCAGTCAGAAATCCTGCAGTGTCTCTACAAAACAGTGAAAAGGGACTCCCTGGCATACTGCAAATGTCCCTTTCCCACCAGAGGTGTTTCCATTAGCACACTTGCAGCTAGCACTGTTCACAGTGAAGCTGATTTCCCAACACCAATTACACAGATTTCTGCCAAGTACAAAAAGGAAATAGGAAACATTCAGAAAAATTTACACTGGGCAACAATCCACGGACACAGATATAAAAACAAAACTAATATTGAATCAGAAATAATTTCTTATATCTAGCTTATTTCTAAAATTGCAGGTGCATTTTTAAAATTATTTCTTAGTATCTCTAACAGCTGTAAAAGCTATTACATCCTCTGAAAAGGCGGAAGTATTATAATATTAGGAAGTATATTAACCTACATACAGGAAACAACTTCAGCTTGAAAGCAACTATCGTCTGAAGAGATTAGACAAAAAACACATCATCTTTTAAAATTAAAAATTATACAATACAGCAAGTCCTGCAAACAGTGCAGTTGCTCCTTAGAGTTGAAAACATCAAGGTCCTGATCATCTAAGGGACCAAAATATCTTTAATGACCTGGACTTGACTGCTCCTGCAATTACTATCACAATTAAAACCTGGTTTAGCAGTTAGATAATCAGAGCTAAAGCCTCAATCCTACAGAGCTAAAACTTCAATCCTATTAAAAAGACACTTCAATACAGAGCATGTGTGCAGTTTCTCGTGCACTAACCAAGGGAAAGTTAGGGACAGGAACGAAGAGGCTGCGGAGATACCAGATCCAGAGGATGGGCAGAATGAACTGGCATGGTATTTTAAGGCCTAAAAAACACATGAAGAGAGCTAAGTTGCAGCTACAGATACAGCATGTTTTTTGTAATAATTCTAAACTAAATGGTTAGATCAAAAGAAATGTATTCCTTCCCTCTCATGTCCCATGTAAATACAGTCTGTTTCCCATTTGTATTTAACTGACAGGGGAAGGATTTGGCCTGTAGTTATATTCTGTCAGCTCCCAAGGGGAATTCTGACACCCAAAATGACAATAGAATTGAAACAGTAGCTCACACATAGCATGATTCACACCTTTATTCTACTCAGGCACAGTATTACAACTGAACTGAATACTTCACTCAATTTCAGCATTTCTTGAAAGGAATTTTAAAATTATAAACCCTTAAATGAAGGAAGCAGGGTACTGTTTACTACAGACTGGACACAGACCAAGTCCACACAGCTCTGAAGAGTCTACTCTGGCAAAATCCACACCAGACTTGCCCTGTTCAGCTTTAAGAAGTAAACAATACCTTGAAATTATAGCACAGTTTACAATGAAAAGTCCAAAAGGGTTCACTAGGGGAATGCATGGAAGTATTTTACATCAACTTACATCAGATGGAAAATTGTTCTATTCAGGTCAGCCCTCACCCCTGCTTCAATATGTTGTTTCAGGACAGACCAAAAAACTCCAAATAGGTGAAAAAAAAAATTAGGAAAGTAAAAGATGCTTGATGCAGCATCTGCCAGGAGTTACAGTGAAGACAATAAGCCTTAATGCAGCGTTGTCCTTATCACAGCCCTAAAGAAAGCTCACACAGGAAGACAAAACAGTATCATCAAGAAAGGACATTCTAAAATAAGCAAGAAAATAACCTCTGCCACAAAATCTTTATTTTCTGAACTAGTCATATCCCTGCATTTATAAGCAAGAAAAACACCCTGAACAAAAGTAACAAAACACCAGTACATTATCTAAGGAGAAGAATGTTTAGCAGCATTCCTGAAACCCTGACATTATGTTACAGACCAAAAAGAGAGGTTTTAGTTATCTACGGCATCAAAACTCAACTAGAGAATGTACTATATCCCGCAAGAAAACTTGAGTATTCACAGAAAATTGCATCAGATGAGCCTTGTTATTCCAGAGAATTATAAAAGATCCATGTTTCTTCATCAACATAAAAACACCTCAGCAGAGAGCCAGCCATTGCCTAGTTAATGATGTTGCTTGATGCACTGCTGCAACGTGACAACAAGCTGTGCTGAGAATTAACACAGCTGTCACTGGACGCATTCAGCCACTTGCTCGTATTGCCAGAAAACTGCTGCCCGCGGCAGCCGGCTGTACAGGAAAGATTCCTCAGCAGTCATCCCCCACCACCAACGTAACAAACATCTCTCTTCTCTCTTTAAAATCACTGCTGGTCCACCACATGCCTAAAATTATATTTTCCTTATAATATGAGCAGCTAAGTTGGTTGTTCCTCAAGGGTAGCAATGTAATGGCTTTTTCTACTTCAGACTACAGGTCAATTCGCAATTTGTTTGGTTGGTACATCTACTGCTCAGCGTTAGCCAAGAAGCTCTCTCCCATTCCTCTGGGGCATAGCTTCCAACTAAGAGACACAAGTTATCTTGTTAAAAGAACAGATTTTTTTTTTTTTTTAAATAAAAAAACATGCCCAGTCAAAGAAGAAATCTGAATTCTGATAGCACTGATAAAGGAAATAGCACCATCTTCTCAGGCCACAAGGCTTCCTTCAGGTGTACTTTGAAAGCTGCATCCCATTAATACACTACCAACTCCTTCAGAAATTAGGATCATCCAGTGTCTATTTTGGTTTGGGGTGTTTTTAAAAAGAAAATCACTAAAAGAAATAACATTCAATTGTATGGCACTTCGTGGACTCCTGTTTTCCTCTGCATCTAAAAGAAGCTACCAGATAAATAAATAAAAAAGACTTCAATGTCAGAAAATCTATCAAAGTGACATCTAGATGCATTTCCTCGTTCTCTGCTGATGCCACCAGTTAGTAACAATGTGTAGGATAAGAAACAAGTGGATCCCAGTGATTCACAGTTACTTTTACATATTACACATACTAAGCAATTAGCACCTGTATACCTTTGAAAATAAACTACTACTCAGCAGCAAGCCTTGGACACACAACAGGCAAGAATGTATTTTAAAAATACAACTAGATCCTGCACACAGAATTGTTGGAGTGACATTTCAAACACCTCTGAATGACTTCCTGCTCTGGTGGGGGGTTGGACTAGATCTTTCAAGGTCCCTTCCAATCCTTACTATGCTGTGATTCTGCAAACTTTGGGGGGTGTCAGACACCAACTCCTGCGTGACTACCTGGCTCAGACAGCATCCTTAACAGGGTAACAGTTATGTTGCTCAAAGGACTTTTCTCTTATTCAAAGCCTGTTTTCCCACGGTGCTTTAGTCACAGTAAGAAGCAGCTCTAGCTTCCTATCCATTACTTTTCTCGGCTTGGATGGCTGCACAGAACCTGCATCACTTTAGCAGCTCCTCTCCAAAAAGAGGATCTGACCACAGCAGCCAAGAGGTGTAGCCTCTGTAAAAGGGCATAGCAACTCGGCATGACCATCTGAAGGTAAAATTGCAGAAGTTCTATCTTATGTTAGATGCAACCATTCACCTCTTCCACGATTTAGGTTTTGTGCTTCAGTCTTCCAACAGGACACTGGTATGTCATCCAAATGATCAAAACAGGGAAGAAAAAACAAAAAAAAAAACCCAAAAAAAAAAGCCCATCAGCTACATTTAAGGCAGCACTGTGGGCCCAGAGTGTCAGGCAACATGAAGCACACGAGGACTCGCTGGAAGGCAGGATGCAGGTTTGGAAAGAGCTTCCAGGAATACATGCAGATTCAGACCAAATTTCTGTTGAATTAAGCTTACTGCCTTAACAAAAATTACATGCACAAATCTAGCTGCTTCTTGTTACTCCATCAATCCATAAACTTCCACTTACTGCATTTCCCAAAACCCACCATCCTCAGCTAAGCTTTTTATAACTTAAAAATGTTCTTTATTCCTTCCCTCTCTGCTCCCCATTTTCTTTCTTCTTTAAGGGTTAGTGATCCAGGGCCTCCACGTGCAAGCTGCTGATTTCCTGAAGACTGCTCTCAAAGCACTGAGGATTCTATATTACAAACAGTGCTGTGCTCCCTTGTTTATATCTGTCTCTTCAAGGGTACTTCTTTATTAATAAATCATGAGTTCCATAAGCAAAGTAATACCTCCAGCCACTCACACAACTCAGTATCTCTCATCAGCAAGTAAAGGGAGACTGGACTTTAAAAAAACCTAGTCATAAATGGTTAAAATCAGCTGCAAAATGATACCCTGAAATGAGTTAAATGAGCTGCTGCTCTCCAAATTCTTGTTGCAAAGCTCAGACCTCCAAAAACATTTTAAGAAAACTCCAAAGAAACAAATCACAATGTAGCATGTGAGTAAAGCCGTAACTCCCAAAACAATATTCTTAAAACAGCCTCATCTTAAAAACACACTATAAAGAATTGCAGTTGGCTTATCTGGAAAAGAAATTACATAACTTCCTCATAAAAAGCAATTACAGGCAATTTAAGCATTGTGATTAGTGGACACTAGTTGTAAGAGAATTTGAAATTACTTCCCAAGGACAGATCTGGAAAAAGATGAAAGGTGGTTTTTTTTTTTTTTAATCTGGTTTAAACTTAGATTTTTTCAACTATATTCAATTCAAGGTACTACAAAAGAACTGGGATAGCAAACAACTTTATTGATGTCCCCAGCCATTACACATTTTGTTAAAGGAAATATAATTTAATTTAAGCCATTCCAATTGCCAAAGAGCATTTACTAGTAGAAAAGGGTTTCTTCAGCTTTCTCAAAACTTTCTTCCCAGTTCTCCAGGTCTTGCATGCTCCAGGTGCCCCTACAATCTGTGCGGTCTCAGAGTGAAGTGTTTTCTTGGTGGGCAGCACCGGTAATCGAAGCAGACAGTAGAAGCTGGAGAAGTTTGGCATGGTGAGAGACTTTCAGTGCATGAGATGCCCGATACGCAGCTGCGAGCCTCCTCAAAGAGTCGATGCTTCAGAACTGCCCTTTACCAAGTAAATGCCACAAAAGCACAAATCAACATGCTGCTGCAGGATGGTTTGGACAAGTTCTGCCCACAATCACTTAATAGGAAAAGGGGTCAGAGAACAGTATAGTTTTTCAACTCAAGGAATAGTCAGCTATACTCAAGAGACACCCAAGAGAAAACAGCAACAATGGAGAATGTTGTGGTCCTACGTGCCTCCTTATCTATCTCAAACCACCATAAAAACCAAACTGCTTTTTTTTTTAATCATCAAAAGACAGAAGCATATACTGACAGTATGTTAAATGCCTTTACAGCTAGAAAAGAGACAGTACACTTGCCACAGTCTGCTGTCTCTGTCCAAAGTACCGCAGAGACAGCAAAGCACACAGTATTACTGCCGATGTATTCTTTCAGTTTTTTAGAGTGCGCTTCTGCATGAAACTTAGCATTTTTACAACTAATTTCCAACAAACAGCATAGTCTAAAAGAAAGAAGTAATTAATAAAAGCATCCAACATCATACCTGGTTTGGACCTAACCAATGTGAAGTCTCAGATATAAGAGGAATTGACCACAAAGACCTAGCAAACTTACCTCTGTACTTGGTTGTAGCGCATGTCCATCCTGGGCTGCAGATGGTACTATTGCCCATGTAATGTTGGCACTAGCAGACGATAAGGAGCTGAGGGCACCATTTTTCAGTTTCTCTGTGGAGTGTGACTTGGGCCCAGGCCATCCCAGGATACCTTCTGAAGCAGAAAATGGATGTCATCTTACAAGAGGCAGATTACAGATTTCTCCTGATTTTTCTACTAATATAAATGTACAGCTATCTCTTCTCTGCTTCCATGCATAGTTTTATTTGAGTAACAAAAAAAAATACTCTAGCATCTTCTATTCCAATTTATCTGTGATAAGTATTATTTACAAAATTTTAATGAAGGATGATTTTAAAATGTTGCTCCTACCACCAGACAGAATTACACGTAAGGATTATACAATCTGGTACATCTCGGTAATAAGGCAAGTATTCTCTAACTAGCAGTTTAATAGTTGTGAAATTATCCAAGTAAACATTCTTGATACAGTGCATGTGTTTGCCACATCTTATAAATATGGTTCAGTAACAGAAGAATGACTAATCATCTTGCTTTTGCACCAGACCACAATCCCAAAACTAGTTCGTGTAATATGCTCCCCATCACTTTCATCCTTCCGCCTGAAATCACAATTTTAAGCTTAGCAGCTATATTTTATTTCTCTCTGTACTATTAAAACCTCATTCTAAATTAAGTGCTAAAATGCTTTATTGGTCCCAAGACCACAGTTTAGAAGAGGCCTCATTAACAAGATACACATTAAATATGAATCAAACAGAACTAAACATCTGAAAAACCGTTATTTCTGGGAGCACCTGATTTTCAAGATGGGCCGGTATTCAAGTATGCCAAGACAGAAAGAACAATCAGCTAAGGCAACTGCAGTTATTCCTCCCCGGTGCTCTAAAACATCGTATCAACATTCAAATCAGCAGCCCTAGGCATAAATTTTATCTATTAATTACACGCTACTATAAAATGTAGATATATGGATAAGAAAATCATAGTTCTTCACTCAGAGTAATTTGTTTATGAAAAAAACAGTGCCACAAGGAGGATCCCACCTGGTCGTCACTGACAAATTAAGGAGGTGATTGGTGACAGCCAACACGGCTTTACTAAGGGAAAATCATGCCTGACAAATTTGGTGGCCTTCTATGATGGGGTTACAGCATTGGCAGATAAGGGAAGAGAATGTTGGTTCCTTGGAGAGAATTCATATGTCTGCAAACCATTTTTAAAATGTAGGTTTAATTAGTAGAGGTTTCAAACAGAGGAAAAAGGCAAGAAGTTAACATAAACCTATTTCACTTTTGAACAGGCACAAAGAATTTTATGGAGCGTGTCTATGCTTGTTGCTCTATTACTTTGCAGTAACAAATCTCAATCTCTGTGTCTCCCTCTCAAACATCTCAATACTGGATTACTGCTGATATTTTCCTATTACAGAGAGATTAAAAAAATATATATTGATCTGACTTCTCTTTATGCCAATCTTTGAAAATAAATCATCTAGTTGTTTCCTTAGGCTATCCATTTTCTTTCTGCACACACAATCAATTTGGCTTTCACTGTAAAAGATTTTTTTAAAATCTATTTTTGGCAAATAAGCACAAAAAAAAAGCTCACACTGGAATAAATACCTCACTTCAGGAGAAATTTTTAAGGGTGAACATTTACTTCACTATTACTTACATATTTTTAAAAACACTCTGCTAGTTTTCCTCTTCAGTACAAACGCATCGTAAAAAAAAGACTAATTACTTTAAACTCCCTTACAGAAATAGAAACTGTTTGAACTACGGGAGCATGTTTTTCCACCTGTCCCAAGGGCAGTGTTACTCTCGCAAAGCAACAAATCTTGTCAGCTTAATCAATTTTTAAACAGATCTTAACAACACATTATGATCTAGGCAACACCAATAGGAAGCGAGGAGTCAAGGTCCAAAGGATAAAGTACATCTGTTTCCTCAACACCTCTGCATATGACAAAAAATGTTTTGTTAAATTCTGGCTGCCTGGAACTGGACTATTTTGCACAAGAGATACATGCAGTAAAAGATAATAGTCATATGCCACAAAACCCTAAAGAAATAAAAAGTCAGTTCTCTGAACAAGCTGAAAAAATTCCATGACTAGTTTCAAAGTGCCATCAGGGAACTTTTGACAATCTTTAATCTACAATTCTTACTCCGAGATGTCAGCATTCATGCATCATCCCAAGGGAGTTGCCACATACTGAATACAGCAGCCTATTTTTAGGCAACAGTAAAGTACGAAGAGAAAACTCATCAGAAGTAATCTTAAAATCAACTAAGAGCAGAATACAATCCCTATATAGAAAGTGAGAGGACACAACATGACTCCTACTTCACACACATTATCTGTTGTACAGGCAAAACATTCTCATCTGCACTAGTAGAAATTACTCTTACCACAAAACAGTACAGGAAGTTGTTCTCTGTCCAATATTAATTCAAATTCTTTTACTAGAATGTACTCTCCTCACACTAAGCTGCCATCTGTAAAAAAACTCTAGTGGAGTTGCCATCCTTGACACTTTATGACACTCAAAATTTTCCATCACTAACTCAATTCTTTGAAGTTTTTTAAAGACTTCAAGAAAAAAAACAAAACAAAACAAAACCAACCCTACCCAAAAAAACCCTAAACATTATTTTACTTCAGAGTTGGGTAAGAATAGAAAGATTCTGTTGTCACGGTTTTGGTTTTATGCCAGATTTTTGCTGTGTTCTCGGTCACAGCCAAATACAGCTGAAAGATAAGTTCAATTGTTATTTCCATACATTTCATAATTCTAAAGACATTCCCCAGGATGGCAGTCACAAATGATATAAAAGCATTCACAACTACTTAGCTATTTTCTTTAAGACTATTAAGTACACTAATTAAAACAGACCATCTGTTTCTGCAGTGAACTACAAAAATTAGAAAGGACATCCCAAACACACTACAAGTAAAATCAACCAGATCTCTTCAACTTTCATGGTGTTGGTTCTGTGGTTTCAGGCTGGAGGACAACCCAAACCTGACTCCCCTGGAAGTGCATTACATACATGCACAAAAAATGAGAGTTCTTATAGAAAATACCCCCAAAATTAGTTTATTTCATGTTACCTACAACATACTCTCCTTTCTCCATGGCAAACCCCTTCAGAAGGCACTACAGGCCGTATCCCCCCACAGACGCCCTCAGAAGAAACATGTTTCCCTTTCACAGGTGCACATAGCAGGAGGGAGGGAAATACTCCCCAAGAGAAGGTTTACAGTAGATTTTTCAATTAAGTAATGTTGATCATTTTCTTTTACTGACTCTAACTTTCTAGGTACCTGATGTACCTTCAAACTTGGTTTTTGTAGGACAATTGATGCGTGAAACATGCTTAACATCTACTTCAGTTCTGCAACGAAAATCTTTCTATGTTTAAGACCTCGGGTCCTTATTGACTATAAAACACACTTAGGCTTTTTCATGGCACAATTATAAGCTACCATATATTGATAAAACTCTTACAATAAACTGTAACTGTATTTCATCAAATATCCCTTAACAATGCAGCAGTAGACCTCGAGGAGAGGCCAAGATTGGATCCAGATTCTATCCCCAACCAGGACTGATGCAGTGTTGTCTCTCTGCTGAATCCCACAGCAGGCTGAACCAGCAGCAGCAAGTGGCCTGTGTACAGCTGCTTTTCTAGAAAGACAACACTGTATTTGCTGGGACTATAAAATGCTATCTTCTGAAGAAAGAACAACATATAAGGACTAACATAGATGTTTAAGATAGAACATCTAATTGTTTTGGTTATTCTCAACAGAAGCAGGTCTAGTGGCTATGCATTTAAGGGAGACGTGACTGACCATGTAGTAAATTGCACATGCAATGAAGAATATGTTCTCCTCTGTCTTCTTTCCTCACCCATCCCTGCCCTGCATTTGGGAGAACAGTTTAAGCAATAAAAAAATGCTCTGCTTAGTTTTCTCTCCTGCCATCTCGGCTGCAGGAGAATTCCCAGTTGTTGTTTATCACCAAATTGAAAGCATCTAGATATTGTTTTTCCTGCTCATTTATTTTCTCCAATATGCTAAAACAAAGTTCAAGTTCACCCACAACTCCAAAATCATCTTCAGTTTATTCACTGCCATAGGAGTCAAAATAAGTGGCACATGCACATTCAAACCGATGTCATAGTGAGGAACGGTTTGGGGTTTTTTTTTATCCTTGGAAAAAAACAAACATTGCACTTTACACTTTGGAAAAGTGAGCAAGTGAGAAAGGGAAGAATATAAGAAGGAATTCCTATCAGGCTGATCCTTTATTCAGCAGATCAACAGCTAATGTGAAACGTAAACTAAAAGAATGGATTTATCTATGAAGGCTACTTCTACTACAGACCAGGGTTCTGTCTGTCAAAACACTAATATTTAAACAAAAACAAAAAAACAAACAACAACAAAAAACCCCAAGCAACAAACCAACCAAGCAAAAAGCCACAGGCTTCAAACACAAGTTGGTAAAGCTGCTTTAAAACAAACATTCAAGTTTTCTCTGTTCACAGTTTGAGAGGGAAAGATGTTACCCATAGCAGTCAATAGGCTCTAGAGATATTCTTCTGCCAAATGCTACACCAGCAGAAAGAAACAACACCAAAAGTTTTAAATTTTTAAACAAAGAGAAAAACAACTAGAATTCCTAAACCTAAAGATGATCATATAGATGCAATCCCTCTTTCTCAACTCACACTGTATGTAACCAACACTTTCAGTTAAAAATACCGTTCTCCAGCATATATTTATATGAAAGAAAAATGACAACGAATTTAGCCCGTGATCAATACACATCTTTAATAAAAACAACTAGAATTTAATTTGACATTATTTTGACTCCAAAGCAGAAACATAGAAACGGTTTTGCTTCACGGACTGTTGTTGTTGATGAACTTGCTAAATAAGGCACTAAAAAAAGACAATCACAAAAAACCCTTCCTTGAAGTTTTACTGTAGAAATAAAACATGTATTGACTATACTTCAAAACAAGGATTGAAGACTTGAGTTTAATATTCATGTCTGCTTGTAGGCTTGAGGTCTAAGACTGACAACTTCTGAGAAATATTCTAAGGATGAGGAAAAATCATGTCATCCTTAAAATATTTCATGACAAAGGATGACATAAAATATTTAACATCAAGACTTCCACAATCCCTGTTTCTGGATAAGATTACACTAGAGTGAATGCCAAGCTGCTTTCCTTCTACTCACATTATTGGAAAAGAAAGCAATGAAAAAATTTACATCAAAAGAGACATTTCTTTCTGTTTAAAACAAAAGAGGTCTGTAAAACAGTTTAAAGTAGCTACTATTAAATAATGATCTTCATGAGTGCATTCTGTAAGCACTAAGTTAGAAACTCTCAACTACTTTAAGTCCTTGCTCCAGAAGGCCTACAGTGCTCAGAGAAGTCAGCAATCCTTGTGTAACTGGCCATAAAGGTTTCAAGGACATAAACAGAGCAAAGTTTCAGAGAAAGTAGATAGACATGTGCTTTTCAGGCAGTTCTCTCTCTTTATGGCATAATAGAGAGAGGTCCTGATGCTGAAGGGAGGTAAAATCAAGGGTAAGTTTAAATCGCCAAAGCTAAGCCATTGATTATTTCTCACACTCCACATGAGTAGGGTTCTGCTGCTTTGCCGGACTGCCCTCATGATCTGCAGGCTAGAAGGAAGAAAAGAAGTTCTCAGATTCCTATCTTGTCTCTCTTCACAGAATTCTGGGGATCCTGCCCCATAGTGCCAAACTAGCTCCTTGCGCATTATGCAGCCAGTAATGAGAAAGCACTGGGATGGAAACTTGGCAAGAAATTGCACAGGCTGCTACCTCTCATGGGAAGGGCATTTGAGACTTCCTTTCATAGGAACATAAAGATTTTAAACTAACAGGGGTCATTTTCACCTGACAGTATCAAGAGGTCATCTTTTGGTTGTACCTTCTGGGTATGAAATTTAAAAATTCACCTGGAGGACACAGAATCAAAACGAAGTATATCTTCTCTCAGAATTAGAATTTGCTAGAGGATTACTTAAAGGCATTAATCTGACTAGGTATAAGTTTATGCAGCTTGACACTGAAACTCTACCAACTCAGCAGAAATGTTAAGTCTATCAAAGCACGCCTGGACAAAATTAAGTGTGTAGGAAAATTAGTAATCAAGACTTTTAGGCCAGGTTCTTTCAGGCAACTGTGTTATGTAACAAAGCCTAGAGAAAAGAAAAGGGGCAGGGGAATCATTTCACAGACTCTTTCAGTCAGGAAGAAGAGACTAAATATTTCAGAAGCTTTCAGTTCCCTTATTAAAAAAAAAAAAAACATACCAAAGAATAAGCACATGTACACACCGAAGAATTAACTGTTTGCATTCAGATTCTCAGTTACACCAAAGATCCTGGTGTGAACTACTACTACTACATGATTTTGATTTCTGAAAGGATTCCTGTACAAATGTGAAGTCTTAGGAAGAAAAACCAAAAATATTTAATAGATTAAGTACTTTATAGCTGCAAAATGCTTTCTACTTTTTTTCTAAAACTATGGGATACCCTTTTAGCAATTTATAATGTTATGCGTGCTTTTCTCTGTTCTTGTGGACAGGGCATTGTAAATCATTATTAAGCTAAAATACCACCATTGATTTAACAGAAGGTTATTTGGACACAGATTCAAGGACATGTGCAACTCAAGTCACCTGTCTCTGACAGTTCACTTAAATCAAAACACACATGAAAAAAACCTTCAGGGACTTTGAAACTAGAAAGTGACTTTTCTTTGAAGGATGCTTGTCATCTTTGTTCCAAACCATCCTCTCTGAAATGAATTATATCAAAGCATTCAACTAAATGCACTTTATCATTATTATTTCAATATGTGCAAAGTGGGTTTTTTTGTAGTTTCTACAAGAAAATCAGAATACAGAAAACTGGACAATTTTTTGTTCATTTATGCTCCTTTGTGAAATGTATCAAAATCCTGATTCAGAGGAGTCGTGATATACAATAGCAGAGGTGTCAAAGTTGTTATACTGTTTTTTCCAGCACCCTTTTTACATCACTTGCCTACCTCTCAGCTGACAGCCTCACATTTATGTTCTCCTCACAACTGGAATTCTTCAGAGGGCTACCTACTACTACACAAAGATCTGCTGCTGCAGCTCCTTTTACACCAAGCACTGTTCCTGCTCTTAAAATCGGCAGTGTCGTTTATGTATGGAAAAACGCTGACCATTCTTTTAGAAAGCTAAAGGTCCAACTTCCAACATTGTGGAGAGACACAGAACTGGGTAAAGTGAAAAAAACCTGAGCTGCATGGGGACTGAGAGGTTCATGTCTGCAGAGCTCAATGCAAAATCATACTGTTCGGGATTTTACACCCATAAAAGATTGCCACAGTTTGGTTTAGGTTGGTTTGTTTTCAAAATAGCACCATGGAGAACTCTTTTCAGATTTAAAGAAAACCACAGACTAGAGTGAAACTGCCTTAACAGCACCTTTCAACGTAGAAAGTGAGAAGTAGGATTTTCACTATAGCATTACATAATATTACATGTATTTTTATCAAAAAAATCTGTAATGTGATTTCAGTATTAAAAAAAAAAAAAACAAGCCAAAACCCCAAAACAAAACAACCAAGCAGGATCTGCACTATCACTGGGAATACAGGCTTAGCTACCTGTTCTTCATTAACACCTCCCCTTATTTTTTTTGTTTTGTTGTCTTCAGAACCTGATTCCCTTGAGAAGACTTTGGATAATCATTTTTCCGATTTCAACAGATTTTGCATCTTTTTTTCAGTCAAAGAAAAGAGTATGATATTTGAGGCTGGAGAACCTCACAAAGCTGCTCACCCCAACTTGCCTCTGACAAACGGTTAATTCTGCCTACTCCTGTATGGTATTAAAAAAACCAATTAAGATTAAAAAAAAGAAACAAAACCAAACAAAGGCACATAAAGTAATAAGAGAGTTTATGTTTACCTGATGACAGTGTCCTGTTATGGTGCTGGCCCACTTGGTGCATGCTTTGCTGTAATAGAGTCAGGCATTCTCCAAGGCAGCTCAGGGTGGCAGCAGAGGTAGCTTTTAAAAGCAGCAAGTCCTGATCCAAGGCAGAAAGTGGCCCAGAACTTGGGAGAGCTTCAATGGCTTGTACAAGATTCTTCTGTTGTCCCTCAACTTGGCTCATCATCTGTAAAGGTCAAAAAAACATCTGCTGTCATAGGAAATACCACTATGTAGCTGTTGAATTCTTATGGATTGATATAGTGACTAAATGTGAAGAACTACCACAAATGGATGTTAATGTTCTGATCCAAATATTCCGTATACTTACCTACAAAAACGAAGGGCTTGAGACTACCAAAGGCCTGTAAAAATGTCAAGACTATGTTAGAGAAAATCATCTCTCAAAATAGTAGGTTCATAGTAGGTTTAATAGTGTGACTCATATTTTCTGAAAGTCTTCATAAGGAAAAGTATGAAATTCTACTCTTCTCCACTATTAATTTCAGCTTAGATTTTTTCTTTTCTTTTGTATGTGATCCAAAACACACAAGCTGTTTACACTGTCCCTCTTCCTCCTTTCCTACATAAAATAGTTAAAGAACAAACATTTTTGTTTCTCAAGCATCAGTAAGGCAATATTTTTACAAAATAACATAGCTTTTAAGTTACAGACACTAGCCTAGGACACAACTTAAAGTATTCATTATTATCAGATATGTACACCAGCTGTCAGGGAGAATGTTAATCTGTTTCTAGATTTGGACCATCCAGATGAAGATGAAATACATGCTTGTACAGCAGATAATAACAACATTATTTGAGCAGACTTGTTTTAAACAAAGTGGGAAGCTTCCAAAATCCTCCTGTAAGCCAGAAGAAAAATGGGATGTTTAAAACTTCTCTCCATTGTTATAGCCTGTAGGAAATTATACATGCACATGACAAGCCTCTTTTCTTACACTTACCTTGCAAAAAAGTTATTGCAAAAACTTACAGGCTCATACTTGAGGCATCCAAAGCTTTACGAATAAAAATAGCTGCAGATTTTGTAAGCAAAGATTCAAGCTCCATTTGTCCAAGCTAGCACACTGTAAAAACTTATTAATTTCATGCATTTTTAATTGTCATTATTGTATTTTCAAAGTATGGTGTGCATCCTGTAGCCTCACCATGCTGCAGTAAATAGTGATTAAAAAAAGTACACGTTGAACACACTGAAAAGAGAGGAAACTGAACTCGAATATGCAAATAACCATCCTTGCAAACAAGAGTAGAATTAAGTGAAAAGCTGTTGTTGCAAAGTTTGTAAAGAAATTTAACTAAAATTCTTGATGAAGGTTACAATAATGACATTTTAATAGTCAGCATTTAATACACAGGCCAAAGCTTTAGAAGAATCCATAGTCAATTTTAATGCCCTTTGACAGAAAGCAAGATTAGACAGGTGACTCAGAACCCCACGACACACAGCTTTAAGGGACCGCTAGACCCCACAGTGTTCTGCTTTGAGAGGTCTCACACTCTGTAACTGAGCTTCACAGCACAGCCAAAGGGTTGCTTGAAAGCAAAATCAAAACCAAGAGCACCACAAGACACACTCATGCAAGTACTTTTTAGTAGAGCCTGTTGCAGTAGGACAAGGGCTTATTGTTTTAAACTAAAAGAGTGCAGATTCAAAGTAGATTCTGACTAGATATAAGTAAGAAATTTATGATGAGGTTGGTAAACCCCTGAAACAGGTTTCCCAGAGAGGTGCTTGATGCCCATCCCCAGAAACTTCCAAGGTCAGGTTGGACTGGGCTTTGGGCAACCTGGTCCAGCTGAAAACGTCCCTGCTTATTTCAGGGGTGTTGGACTATATGACCTTTAAAGACCTTTTCCAAGCCAAATGATTCTATGATGAAATATTCCTCCCTCAGGGAGACAAACTGAAGCAACAACTAGGAGGGAAAAAAAAAAAAAAAAGATAATCTTGTCCCTGGAAGATTAGACAACATAATTGTATAAGAAAACAGATTCCCTCCTTTTCCCAGCCTGAATAAGAATATAAAGTTGAAAATCTGATATTGTCATGCTTCACAGCAACAGAAATATTCTATTTTCATTTCTAGACGATCAGACGTCTTTCCTACTTTTATTGTTGTCAGAAACAGCTTTTGTTTCCAAAGACATGCTTCCATAGGAAATAAAAGTCCAAAATAAAACTTTGAAAACTTCAAGCATTTCCATTTCCCCCTCCCCACTAATAAAGAACAACTCTATCCTTCTGCAGCTAAAACAAGAGCACAAGATAAACTGACCAAAGGTCTAAGGAAACATTTGGAAAATTAACTGAAAGTTAACAGCTGTCACCTTGTCCAAAGCTTTGCAGACTTTTATCAACTATATCATTCCTAGTTCAACTATATTGTTCCCAGATTGGGGAAAAAGTAAATAAAATTAATTCCTTATTCTCCCTTTATAAAAAATGACATACTTCTCTCTGAGTCTTACTATCTTCTAGCTGAACTACGATATTTTACAGAAGCCTTTTTGATCCATCCTTTCTGTGCTACCTAGCTTATCTTTATATTTTTAATGGCAGCAGCTGTTCTATAAACCTGACACAGAAGACACCAAGAACAGTAACTTCTGTGTGGCATTCAAAGTGTTAGAACATGCTCAACACATACTGCTCAATCGCTCACCAAAACCACTCTGTTTAGGTACTGACTCAATAGAGCAAGGAAGTACACAAGATTTTAAAGGAGTTGAACTGTGGTTGTTCTAAAAAGAGTAAACCAAAAAGGAACCAACAGAAGAACACCAAATCATTCTAGTTGAAACTCATGAAACACTGAAGAGGACAGACACTTGGCCAAACAGCTACTGCATTATCCTCTATACTTGTGGATCTGATATTTGCTGTCTCAGGGAGAGAAGCATCAGAGTGCTTCATTTATCAGCACTCTAAACTGACTTCAAAATCTGAATGAAAAGCTTTGATTTTGATAAAGTTAAATTGTAACTTTCCAAAGTGTTATAACTTGCTTAATTTTTAATTACTTTGCTCTCACACTGGGTTATGTTAGTACCTTGCAGCTCTTCACCCTCCCCAACTGCAAATACAGACAGCTCAGAGTACCAGGTCTGTACTTCTGATGATAGCAAAGACCATTTGCCCCAGTCTCCTCACAAAGTTTCATCCCACTTCTCTTTCCATTTTTGTTATGCCTTTGGGACCTCCACTGCGCCTATAAATAGCTTCTCATAATATGGAAAAGGAATTCCAAAAAGATCTGTCAGAACTACATGTATTAAATACATGTGCACGTATGTATCTAACAGTAGTAGGTCCCTTTTTACTTAAGGAAGCCTCAGGCTAGGAAGAGACCACCTCATAAGCACAATTTGCTCTTTTCTCCATCTTTGGCCTGTGGCAGGAGAACAAACCACATTACATGCCCCCACTAACAGCCATTTCTGAAGCTTGAAGGAAATACAGATCTTTCTGTCCACCAGAAACTGTCTGTATTCCTCTGAATACTACCCTTACCCTAAAGTAACCTGCCATCCAGTAACAACCTCACAGAAGACCAAGTGCAATGGGAATCATCCCTGACACCTGCCTCAGTAGGCCATCAGTGCTCTACCTCTTGCTCCAGAACAGCCAATTAAAGCTTCTGTCAGTGCCTGCTTCCTCCTCTCCATGTCATTGCTTTCCTGATCTATCCCAGCCACAGCAATTACTAACCACTCTTTCACAACTGGAATTGCACCTTCTGGATCTTCCTGTTGCAAACGCACTGCCAGCCATGATGCGTGCGACCAAGCAGTTACGCAACAAGATGGCAAGCAAGTGGATAAGTAGAAATTACTCTCTTATTGGGGTCACACCCACACTATGTGAAAGAGAAGAAAGGCAGAAAAGGCTAGGAGATATATTTCTTTGCAATCCTAGGTATTTCAGACACAGTAAGAAGAACAAACATTCTTTCACACAGTAAATAAGCTAAAAATCAACCGCTAACAACTGATTTAAGAAACTGTCATGAAAAATCAAGGTGCCATTTTCTACGCTAAAACTTTACAGCAAATAAATATTTTGTTAAAATACCACATGATATATTAAACTTTCCCATACAAAGAAATCATCTTACAAAACCTAGATGTCATTTTTTTATTTAAGGCTTCAATTTGTTGCCGAAACTACAGAGGGAGATTTTTCCAATTATTAAGTGTAATAATAAACTCTCTGTTAAAGATTTTTTCCTCCCACCCCAAAACAAAGATAAATAGAAATGTCAAGGGAAGAAAACTTATTAGCCACATGTAAATGAGCATATGACTGCTTTGGATGTGATTTTATATACTGTGGAAATGTGCTTTTTATCCAGACTCTCAGACTAACAAGCCTAGGTCTGTTTGTCCAGTCCAGAGGGGTATTATGATAATCAGAATACATTTCTTTCCAGGATTACTGATCCTACAAGATTTCACCCAACTAACAGTGTGCATCACAACCTAAATCACGCACCAGCTTTAAGTCATCTACAAAACAACCTGACCCATAGCTGTCTCAGAGGCATCTCCCAAGACACAGTGGTTTCAAGCTCCCTGAAGCAATGAAAGAATGACATCAGCAATATGACCTCAAAGGGCAGCCAGATACTCTCCCTTTGTGATCCAGGCCATGTGGATCTCAGTAAGTAGTGTCACCAATCCTGTCTTTCTATATAATGATTTAAATGCTTCAGATCCTCCTACTGTTCTTTTGGAATACAAAATCTGATTAAAGTTTCTTCAGACCTCCTCAGCCACAATCCAATATGCACAAGCAATTTAAAATTTAACATTGGGCATTTTCATTTCTTGGTATTAGTCTTGACACACACTGAATCCCTTTACAGTAAAGATATGCCTACCCATTTCTGACCTTTTGCAAGGACTCCTCTTGCAATCTTGACCTGTATTTCATCAACACCACCACAAACGGTTATATTTTAAAAATTAATACTTAAAACAGATAACCAATATATGTAGAAGTATACACACACATTCCACACCCCTCCCCTGGTATATATTAAAGCATAGGGCATAGATTGCTGGAAATACAATGTCACTAAAGCAAACACATCAGCATTAACTTGACACACTAGTTAACAATTCAACTCATTCACAATTCCTACTCAGTATTTCCATTAAACATTCCCACTTTCAACTATTTATTATGAAAAAGAAAACAGTATAAACACACATGCAAAAAGACTATTGTAAATACTGTCAATCACCAGCTCAAAAGGTATACCTCTCCAAGTGGGAAGTCTGACAAATTAAGGTAACTTCTACAACTAGTAGCAGTAAAAGTGGGTTTCTTCCAAATTAATGTGTTTTTGAGTTAAGCATTTATACCTGTGGTGAGCTGACCCTGGCTGGAGGCCAGACTCCCACCAAAGTCACTCTATCACGCCCCTCTTCAGCTGGACAGGGGAGAAAATACATGTTGAGAGGCTTTGGAGTCCAGATAAGAACAGGGAGAGATCATTCCACAATGAGTATCACAGGCAAAACTGACTCAACATGGAATAAAATTCATCTAATTTATTATCCAATGAAAACAGAGTAGGTAATGAAAAATACAACCAAATCTGAACAGACCTTGCCTCACCCCTTCCTTCTTCCCAGGCTCAAGATTATTCATGATTTCTCTCCCTCCCCACAAGCAGCACTGGGGACAGGCAATGGAGATTGTCATGACTTTATCTTGAATTCTCTCTGCCACTCCTTCCTCCACAAGGAGAATTCTCCTCACACTTCCCCTGCTCCTAACCACTGTAGAGGAATAGAAATTTTGCCTTGGCTTAGTTTATGAAAAAGCTTTCTCAAGCTACTCAAGGTCATTTTCTATGTGCATCATAATGCTTGACAAAAGACATTTTCTGATAAGGATTTATAGACTTCTCTCTCTTCTTTAGTGAAGTCACATCCATAGATTTTTAATGGGATTTCATCGATAGCATGTAAGCTAGAAAGGCAAAATTACAGCTTAATACAGAACTAAAGCAAAAGAGCTATACACAGAGGTGTATATATATACACACATATATATATTACTAGAAGAAGCGCAATATGTAACACAGATCGCTTAAAGATAAATTTGCATTTCAGCTTTATATAGCATCTAGTGTAGAAACAGGTGCAAGATCAGATGCCTGGAAACATGCTCAAGATCTGCAAATAACATAACTATACACTTTGGTTACTAATAAAACCTGAGCTTTTCAGTCAAAAAGAACCATCTTGAGATGCAAACAGAAGGGAACTCTATCCACCAAGCTTCAGTGTGAAGACCCACAGCAGTCTCTGTGAACATTACTGTGCTACTGAGAAAAAAAAATTAAAGAAAGGATCCTGAAGTCTCATCAAGTAAGATATTCGGAAAGCATCTTGGAAAGATGGAACCAGATAATGACATGCATATCAATTGTGCTTTCTTCATTACTGTTTGCCTCCCATTACAAAAATAAGCACGTAATTCTCCATTATTGTCACCTCAGGGTAGCAGCTGACTTGACCTCAATTATTTTAACGAAGCAAACAACGAAGAGTAAAATTGGAATGACTTGTTACATAATAGTTATTAAGGCTTAGACACATACATCCTATAAATGAAGCTTCAAAGAAGCAAGTTAATTTTCTCTTGGCGTGTAATTTGCAGACAGAGAAACAAACAGTGACAGAACAAAGAAAACTACAGCTCTGACAATGAGGATGGCAGCTAGTCACCAGGGCACATTTCAGTCCTTGTCTCTGCCTTCACAATTCTATTTCTTCCCTCGGAGGAGAATGAAAACAAGCTCCTCCTAGTTCCATCCACTGTTTTGCTCTCTTTTCCCTAACCAGTGTCCATATAATCTCTGTTAAGGGAAAAACAGAAAAGCCAGTTGCTACATATCCCTATTGTCGCAGGTTAACAAAACATCCGGGCTTTTGGTTTTACTTTATTTTGTTCAGCCTTCTCATTGTGTTGCTCAGCAGTGTGGGTCCTTGTGAGGAAAATCTTACAGAACAGAGAGCAGATGTCATCAGGGCTTAGTCTGAAATCCAAGCCCAAGGCAACCAGCAGAAAAGAAGGTGTGAAGGTGGCAGTCTGCTTCAATTGTTTCCTGTTCTTAGCTTCTCTTTCCAACCCGCTGCTTCCACTGACACACCACTGTGGTTTCACTGGTCACCACCAGCACCTCCACAAGCAATGGACTCTCCAGGGAACTTAGCACAGGATTTACACTTCATGGCACAGCTGTTATTTACCAGCTCCTGCCATGCACTTTTTAAATTGGCTAGTAAATTTATTTATATGCAAGACACGATCCTATGCTCCATTCTTTACACATTCAGTTCCTATTTTATATATTTAAGTCCTTGCTTAAATGCTGTTTATCCTTATGATATAATATTCTGTTTTGTGAAGACATTAGATGCACAGCAAACTTCTTATTATTGGTCTACTATACAGTAGCTTATTAGTCACACCTTCAAGCACCCTTTCTGTTAGTTGCACTACTAGAATAATTAGACTTTATATTTTTTAGGTCTGATTTAGCCCATAAAGTTGTAAAATTTGAGGGAAGACACAAAAGAAGGGAGAAAGGTCTTTTTTGTGGATAGGTCTGGAAAACTTAAACATTCCTTCCACTACCAGAGGATGAAAAGTGATCTACCTTCCCAATAAATTCTCTCTGTTGCAATGCAGGTACAAGAGGAAGCTCCTCCTTTCCTTCAATGCTTTAAAAGGAGCAGAAGCTCAGCAAGAAAAGGAGCTGACCTACCTCTTTTCAAAAACATCTCTCTGTTCAGAACAAAACAGGATATACTTAACAGATACATCTTCAAATACTGGAGAGTTCTCTGGAACTTCATTTACAATGCAAAACCCTCTCAAGAACAACCTGACTGTCCACTGAGTTTCAACAAAATGCAGCTTCACGTTATCAGGCAGAGAAACACACCTAAGGTAGGGTTACAACCCTCGCAACACATACGCGAGTTAGTAGAGAGGATCTGGAGATTCTGGCAGGATCCCTGAGAATGCCTCCAGAAATCTCAGCAAAATAACTCACTTGCCTCAAGCCAAAATAAATCAGATGCTTTCCTTTGCTACCTCAGATAGAGTCCTTCCCACACTTCTGTATGAGTGTGTTTCCAGACTTAAGGTCAAATGCATGCTTTCTGTATCCAATACATCCTTCTCACCTGAGAAATGAGCAAATGAATGACAGAAAGGAAACCAGGGCAATGGTGGTGGAGATAGAGAATTCCAGGTAAGACTTTTGACCATGGAGACAGACTAGGACAAAAAGCTCAATATTGCCAGAGAATGTTTTAACAACCAGAAAAGCTTGGGTTTTCTAAACTAGAAAATGCTTTTAATTTTAATACCCTGAGATACTCAGCTTCCCTTGAGTGGCTTTATATTTTATGGTTGTCAAATAAAAAAAAAATATAAAAAAAAAAACCTTTCTGTCATCCTCCCAAAATTCGCTGGTTATTCTGAAAATACTTTCTTGCTGCTTAAGTTCTGAAGATGAGAACTCTTCACCTTTCCAATCCAACATAAACTTCAGGTTCTTTTCCCTGTGGAAATGGAAGACTTACAAGAAAACCAAAGCACTAAGATACTGGAGGAAAATAAAATGCTCTGATAGTGTCAGCTGTCTTCAGAGTGTTTCATGGAGCTACTCCACAAGTCTTTAGGTGAGAAGTTAAAGCTTTTTAGAAAGAGCTGGCTGCTAAAATAAATACTCACACAAGAGAGCGTGCTGCAGATAAACTGTTTGAATGTTTGAACTCCACCCCACCAACCACTGTAAGCGGGCTGTGTTATCTGCAAAGCAATCAGTATCAATCTAGCACTGGTCATTTTACCACTGGAGGGAGATGTCTGGGGATCAGGGTCTACTGCAGGAGACATGACAGATTTTCTCTTTTTGTGTGTTGTGTTAGAGATCCCTGTGGATACTCCATAGGGGTAGGTAATGCATGACACTTGCTACTAGTATCAGATTTGTACCAAAACATCAGTAAGTGCCAGGTTCCCCCACTGAGACCTCTTCTCTTGGGCACTTGCTAATGAAATCTGCTATATTAACCATATCCTACTAATACTCACTTACTGAGACTTACAATTAATTTACTACTGAAAATTACTCTAGGGGAATAGGGTGTTGGGATCTTGAGGTAAAACCACAGAGAAGAGAAAAAGCAGACAGTGGCTGCCAAGGTTGTTTCTCCCAGCTCAAGTTGCTACCAGTGATCCAGAACCAAAAGAGAAACAAAAAGGATGGTGCTTGCAAGTTCAAGGAATTGTTTGACAGGGACTAGCTGCCATCCAGTCAAGCAGGAAGCGTGTGGCTGTTTAAATCACAGAATGAAGCACTGAGAGCACAGCTTATTAAAAAAAAAAAATCTCTTCTCAGGAATTATTCTTACACAATTTTACTATAAAAATTACCTCAAAACCTGCAAGGAAAAATTGTTTGGTTTAGTGATCAAACACTGTTTATAAGTAGATGTTATTCTGCATGCTCTTCTGAGTAGCAGTTTTTCTTCCAGGTTTCAGAAGGATCACTTTGGTGAAGTTAATTGCTACAGCACAAAGCTGGAAAGCTTATTTTGATTATTAGCAATCATGGCACATTTGTGAATTTTAAGCATTCGAAAGAGCATCTAAAAGGTTGCTGCTTTGTCATTAAGCCAACATCTGCAATCACAGGGAAATTCTATGAGTTTACATACCATTGATAAAACCTAGGTTTTGTACTCTCAAATTAGTCTTCAGAAGAGAAAAGGTCATGTCACACTGGAGCATAAACTGCACATTTCAACACGTGTAGCTTCACAGATGAGGAGGTTTCTCTCAGAACATATATTGCTAGAATATGTAACGCTAACTTTTTATTATTCTTCCATTCCACCTGGGAATATATAAGCACATACAGCCAGAGTAATCCAATATTCCTCACAGCCCTTACTAAAATTTTTGATGGACACTTCCAGTGCTTCTTCCCTTTCCCAACAATGCTTGTACTTCCTTTCAACCCCCTCTCCCTGCTGGCCACCTACTTTTAGTGTTCAAGCACACAATTTGATTTCTGTCATCTTTTGAACAACTCTCAAGTGTGCAGTATACACTGGAATGACCTTCCATTTTAATCAAAGTAGACATTACTTCCCCATCTTACAGTCCATTCACCTCATTCACTTTCATGTTTTCCAAAAAGCAAGGGAACTCACTATCAATATTATCTAATTGCACCATTCCTGAGCCTTGAATAGAGCATCTCTCTGACTTGTGACAAAGCTTTCTAAATCCACCCCCTTGACTTCTCCCCATGTCCCAAAGCTGACTGACACGTAGTTTAAGCTGACATAAGCAACTTCACAGCACTGAAGCTATTCAATAAATACTACCATGACTTTGAGTAGCCAATTTATTACATACTGTTATATGGCTGATTTGTGTTTATACAGCACATTTTCCACAAATCCATGTGTTCTGTGTCTCACAGCCTAGGCCTACCAATAAAACTGCAGTTGGATAACAGGATCATTTTGAGGAAACCCACAGTCATCCCAGAACACAGCAGATTATAAAAAGAACATTCTAAGAAGTATGTGCAAGAATGTAAGACCATGTTTCATGAGTCAGATACATGAACCATAATAATTTATTTTTTTAATTTAGTTATAGGTATAGATCTAGCATCTATAATACAAAGCTACTTAAAAGCATGTCAGTTTTGGGCAGCTATAGTTCAGTGTAGCACGCAGGATGAAATTACTCCTGCCATCATATTATTACCGTATTTTAAACAATTGCCAGAAATCAGAACTGCAACCAGAGACAGGTAAGCAGCTGCTTTAAAGCATCTGTATAACACACAGGAAGTTTCTAAGGCATTCAAAACCAGCAGGCCAAGCATTAGAGATAGAGATCACAGTACCAACACAGCAAAAGCTAATAGAGATCAGGTCTTTGTTACATAACAGATACAAAATCAAACTGTTTCCTGTCTGTCTTAGTGTAGTGTGCAGCACTGAGTGTTACAAAAGGAGGTGAAGATTATAGCAAGTCACACAATAAACACATAAACTAATGTAAACTGACTGCTACACTTAAAATACATGAGCCATTTCTATGGTTACTTTCTCCTGGAGGGCATTTCTAAAAGTACTTTCTGTACTTAATATCTGAAACTTGGCTAGCTACCTAACATTACATTGTTATCTATTACCACGGAGAAGTTAAAAAATATCTTCCACTTAATAAAAATAGCATTAAAGTGTAAGTTAACACAATAACCCAGGTATCTCGGAAGCAGAAATTTGCATTATAAATGGAGTTGTGGAAAGTAAGCGCACCTTGTCTTGTTCAGGCCTCACTACCGAGATCACTGCTGCACCAGTCAGCCACCCACTGACAGCAAGGCCACTGAACAAGCAGCTGTGAGATGTGGCGCCCTAATCTGATAAAATACTTACCAAATTAGTTCTTTAAAGCTTCTTTTCCAACTCTAAATTGATACTACCATACTATTTGTGCTTTAATTGTGGAAAAACACAGCCTTGTTGCTTTCCAAAATCCAGGGAAGTGTATATATGTATAAAACAGAACAGTTGAATCGCGTTTTACAAGCAGAATTAACTGACAGTTTTGAAGGCATACAAAAGCTGGAGACTGACTTCTCTCAAGCTCCTTTGGGAGCCTACCATTTACTTAAAATTTAATGACATATTTTAATAACTGTGAAGAATAATCTTAGCTTCTTCACAATTTCTTAAGAAAATGAATGCTGCAGCAGTGTCTGAAAGTAGTACAGTACACATGTATTATCCCTGATTTATAAATCACCATTTATTAAATGATTGAAAATTATCCTATTTCTACATGCTTGATTACTACTAGACTACATGCTGAAAAAATAAAAAAAATAAGTCATGTTTGCATCACTTATAGTTTTCAGATTTGGAAAGAAAAAATAATACAGAGAAATAATGAACCAGGCTCACTCTTGACATAACCTGCATGGACAAACAGTGTAATTTTAGTAGAACATTTGCTCTATGATTCCCATAGCAACCTTAATTCTCCTTGCCTGGGTGTCTGGAATCTAGGATGACTCAACCTTTGCATGAATACAAAAATCAAATGCACAGAACAAAGTGTAGTTTAGAAGGTGTAACTTTTATGACAATCTTAGCAACCTCAAACATACTGCAAAGGCAAGGTGAAGACTCAAGTATTTAGTTCATATTTATGTGATTTACTAATTACTGGTTTATAGTATTAGAATACATTTCCTCATCCCTAAAGTGAGACAGTTAACGCTACTTACTGAAGAAATTTTATGAGCACGTGTGTGTTTACTGCTTAGGAAGGTGCAAGACTGACACTACCTGAGATTTAAGCATCCCATTTATCCCCTTAGAAGATGTTTTTACTGATCTTTGCAGTAATACCTCAAGGTAGAATAAACAGCCATAGAAGGGAAGACTTCTACAGACAAATCAAATCAAATAACCTCCAAAGAAAATGCCTCAGAAGACACCAAGTAATTTAATCTGTTCCCATATGCTCCAAATTTGCTTTCTCTCCTATATGAATAGCAACCAGTAACATTAACATTGTTGAACAGCCGGAAGAGGATTTTTCCACACTTGCACTAATATTTTCATGCTATGCAAGCAAAAAATGTTTCAAGAACTGGGGCCAACAAATTCAGAAGAAAGTGCAATGATAACACCTCAGTTGCCCCTTTTAGACCTCATGTTAGGTTTTAAAACTTTTTTTTTTTTTTTTTTTACAGGCCTAATGCCTCTAAACCAGCTATAAGGGCTCCAGGAGCAGCTCCTTCAGGAACAGCCAATTCAGCTGTTAAACATACCCGTAACAAATCTGTGTTCAATATTTATAGGTCCAAAAAGTGTTTCTAAGCACAGTTAAATAGCTGCAGTTTAACTTGCACAAGCATATTCTAGGCTAAATAAATATCAACAGCTGAATTAGGACTCATACACTTTCTTTTACCTTCTGTACACACAGAAGTGACTAAAAGCTTTTCTGCTATCTTTTCTCCACTACCACCAGCCAAGAAGCAGTCACTGCTCTGTGAGAGACAGCTACAGTTTTGTTTTGGGTTTTTTTGCAAGGACTTTTTCATTACCTAGGAGTGGAGCCATTAGTCCCTGTTTTCCACACCCCATTAATTAAAATGAAAAATTTGTGACAGTGGGTTAGTAGACGAATGTATAATAGATATGTTGCATATATAAAGTATGAATGTAGTGGTATTAAGATGTAACTGGTTAGCTTGTTTTCTGACCAGCATCCGTCTATACCTACAGACTACTTTGTATATGCTATGATGCACTTGATCGAAGATAAACAAAAGGATGAGCCTGTACTTTTAATTTATTATGCATACTGTGGGGTAGAAGAAAGGTATTTTAAATACAAGCCCAGGAAAAACTGTATTTGTACCTAACAAAGGTTCCTTCTCTGGTTTTTATGTTCTTCTTCCAGAATTACCACCCACAGAGCCACCACATTATTTGACGAAATGGACAGAAAGCAGGATCCTTAAGACTTCAGAAGTGAAATGCTATCAATGCTTTCTGCACTATATACTACAAAGATGAAGCTGCTGTGGTGAGTCCAACTGAGGGATCCCTAGATGGTATTACAATACTAATTTTGAAGATCAGGAAAACACTATTTTAGAGCGTCAACCACAAACTCCCACAAAGAAAGCATCACAAAGCTACTTTTTCTATTAGAACATGTCTAGAAGGAAACACAGATGTGAATTTACCTAATTAGCTTTAAAACTACCTAGCCAAAAGCACAGCAGTATACACTTCAGTAGTGCTACAGCAGCCACAGTCCATGGTTATCAGGCCCCTCTCTCTGATAGAGCTCTCGTAGCCCCAAAAGTCTCCAGTTAGCATACTACCAGTCTACAGCACATCCACTTTTCAGTTAGGTGAACACGATGACATTATTTTCACCTTCTAAAAGCAAGTATGTGATTTATTAGCCATGCAGTCCTGATTGTATCTTTGTCACAAAGCTAGTTCTCATCTTCCCACACTCCAAAATCAAGATGAGAACTCTCAGTGAAAGCAACAGGTCTATACATAACAGTCCTCCCTACTTACACAGAATTTTATAAAACTAATCAAAATTATACATCTACTTTCAGTATCACTTAAAATATTAGCAGGATTTTTTTTACTGTTCCTTGTGCATACTTCTCACTGTTTATGCATGATGTCCTGTTCAAGGATCCAAACCAATAGTTTTTGTACATGCAACTTTACTTATCACATAACCTCACACACATCAAGCTGCAGCAGATTTATTGCTAAAACTGGCATTAAATTGCTTCTCCTCTTATTTGTTGCTCTTTATATGTACTTATTTACAGAGGCACCAAAGGAGGGTATAAAAAAAGATGAAATAAAAAGCAAACCTTTACTTTAACAAAGTCAAAAAGTAAAATCTGGCATGAAACAAAAATCATCATTTTTTCCCCCTACTACCAGCTTACATGGTAATTACCAAGTTTCTCTATCAACATACAGCTTAGTTTATGTACTCCTGTGTTCAAATACATGAAGGTCCTACAGGCCTGAATGTGTCCCTGGGTAGTTTAAATACAGTATCTGCTTTGCTCACCTGTAAGGCTGCCTGTGCAGCGCTATGATTCTGTAACAAACAGTTCTCCACAGACAACAGCACCCCTTTCCTCTGTCAACAGCTTGTCACAGTTCCTAGTTTTGCTATCCAAATGTTCAGTGACATGTTCACTTCTCGCTTGAAAATTCCCATGGTCTTCTTAAGTATCTCTGGTAGTACCCACACAAAACTGGACAATTTTAACTCCATAAAATTGCAGGTAAAACCTCACTCCATGAAGCCCAAGATGTTAGTCCTAGATTTTCCTACCCTCCAAGGGACGAAGCAAAGAGCCAACAGCTAGTTGCATAATTCCTGCAGGAATCAAACAGCAACCCCATTCCTATACAGCGGATACAAGAAGCAGAACGACTGTCATCTTACCAAAAAGCAGTTCTTTCCAAATTCTGGAACTACTCACTGGCACATAAAATAGATATCACACTGAAGGAAGCCACAAGAAATCTGGATCTCACTGTACCAGCTGTTCAGAAACACATGCTGATGACTAGGCCACTGAGGATCATAAATTGTAACAAGCACCACATTTCAAAGATAGAAGGAATTTCTATATGGACTTTTTAAAGTTATAGAAAAAAACATTTCTCTTGACTTCTTTTTAGTAGCCCCATTTCATTTCTCTAAAATTCTTCTGTAAATAACTTATCACAAAATATTCACACTGCAGTTCTTGGTTCTTTACAAACAATGATAACATTGTCAGAGGCTGTACAATAGTCAGGTGTTCTCAGCCAAAATAAACACCATTGCAATATGTAGCACGCTGCTACTACTTAGCTCAGCGACAGTGAAAATTTAATGTGAAGTGTGATGTGGCCACTCAGCTTTATGTTCCAGTTAATTTTAACCACCTGCAGTAAAGAACTCCACAAGTATAACTCTTACCACAAACTGCTAAGAGGATAATGATGCGCATAGTTTAAGAAACATAATTCAATTTCAGGATCACACACAGGTTATCATAAAATCACTTACTAAAAACAGCTGATAGCGCCCCTTTAATGATAAGTTACGGCCCAAATGAAGAGGTAGGATCTCCAATAATTCTGCATAAAATGCAACCCACAGTAGAGCAGCTCTCAGAAAGTAATGTATGGTGAATTATAGTTTTGATATAATGTCCCATAAATCAACATAGACTAGACTATTAACATCAAGTTAATATAAGCAAAAAACTGATTTAAGAGTACAATGTTATTTTAAACAAACAAAAAAATCCATTATGATTAAAAGCAATTCTCCTGAGCATCTTTCCAATACAATGCTATACAAAAGCAGCTTGAGTATTAAAAGTAAAACTGTAGCAGTCAAAAGCTCCAGATTCATGCTTAATTTTAACTTACCCGAGTCTTGCAAAAAGGTAAAGTTCTAATTTTACAACAGAAACACTTATTACATGTGTCATATTCAAGACCTACATAGTTGCTTTTACTACCTTTACTTTGCATGTCAATTTGGTTCTACATAAACCTCTCTACTATAATTTATGTTACACCAAAGTTATCTGCTGTCTTATAAGAAAAAAAAAAAACAAACCAAAAAAAAATCATTGAATCAACCAGAAAAAACAACACAAGTTTATTCTTACCGTGAAAGGAAAAAAGGACAAAAAAAACCCCCAACCAAGTACTATCAAATATAACTGTATTATGTCAAATATGAGAGCACTTTTTCCTATTTGCAACATGGAGAGATAGTAGACTATTTTCAAATAATGTGGCCAAATCAAGGAAAACTGGTCCAGAATTGAGTAGAAATTTCAAGTTCAACACTTCCCAGGGATACTGTCAAAACTAGTGAAGACCGTATGTCCCAAGTTAAGTATGCCTATTTGGCAGCACTCCTGTTTTCACAGACATCATATATAACATTGTAGTAGTACTGTAACACTGTTTTCAAATTTTAAAAGTACATACTTCAGTTTTTTCCAGAAGTGTATCAATTCTTTCCATTTATTTAACTACTGTACTTTACAAGATGTAAAATTAGTTAATGTAGCCCTATTTATACTACAATGAAAAAAGGCTTCTTTGCATGTCAGAAGTTCAATTACTTCATTCTACAATGGGAATGCTGTAAACCTTCTGCAGTCTCTCTCTTCCATCCAAATCATACTAAAGAACCTCCAAACAAAAAGCAAAATGGGTGGAGAGGGAGGGACAGTAGGGGAATTAACTCTTCTTACTGTACTTTCAGTCCTTATTTCTCCTTGGTTCAGATTAAATAAAAGGGGATTGAAGTGCACTTTTTGGAAGGTCTCTGGACCCATCTCTTATGAATACATTTAACAAGGGAGAGGTGATAGATCCAACAGTCACCACTGACTCATATAGGAAACACAAATATTCCCTGAAAATTTCCGAACAGTCAGCATGCATAAAAAGGTAAATTTCACACACCTCCTTATAAAAACTTCTTTATTTACTGTTTATCTTAGTACCAAATTCCTTCCCTGAAAAACATTTTTAACCTTCAATCATTGCCATACATTCAATGTCTTAAGGTTTTGTTTTTGTTTTTTTTTAATTGCAGCCCTCTAAGCTTTTCTCACAGGATTTGGTGCTGCATCTGATGTATCGCTCACATCAAACACAGCAAAATAATTATTTTCCATGATTACAGATTAAAGCCTTACAATATTTACCTTTTTGGAATGACCTCACACTGCAATACACTGCAAACAAATGAGCTTGCAATCCCCGGGCCTTTTCTGCAGGGATGATACCCAGGATGCTTATTTGCTGGTTTACTAGAAGCTTGTATTTATTTTTTCTTTCCCAAGTGTGGTTCTTTGGGTCATTTGAATTTTCCCTTCCCAATTTAATATGATCAGCACATGTACCAATTCTCTCATTTAAATTCCTTTCAGCCCTACTCAGTTTCATTTGACAAAGCTGCAACATCTCCCACTGTTTATTTTATTAATAGGTTTAAGGTGGCCTTTGAATTCAACCTATGAGAGCAAATACATTCAGTAAGGTAGAATAAACTTGGGTAAAATGATTGGCAAGGAAAGATAAGATATTTTTATGAAAAAAAAACAGATGTGCTTTTCCTATATTTTCTAAAGAAAACGTGAGTGACATTCAGACAGTGCTTGTCAGAGCAAGGAATTACTACCATTAACACAACATAGGATACAAGGGACACTCTCCCTTTTAGTGTTACTACAGTAAAAACAAGCACTCTTCATGAGGATGTGAAATTTGAGTCTTCACGACAAGCACAAAGAATTTATTCAAATTCTTAATATGGAAGGTCTCCAATTATAAAAAAAATAGGGAGTGTAAACCTCAAATCAAATTGAGATTTCAATTTGTAGGACCAGGGTACTTTTTTAAAGCCATGTGATAAAAGAATGCTTTAAAGCAGCTAGGCTGCCAACACTTTTTGGTAGAAAGTGTGGAAGGGGGAGCTACAAAGTACTATTAAAGAAGAGCAAGAAATTCAGACAAAACAAAACTAACAAGGGGTGAAAGAAAGATGAAATTAAGTTCTATGAGAGCAAGATGACCATGAGCCAGCAATGTGCCCTCATGGCCAGGAAAGCCAATGACATCCTGGGGTGTATTAGAAGGGTGGTAGGTCAAGAGAGGTCCTTCTCCCCCAATACTCTGCCTGGTGAGACCACACCTGGAATACTGTGTCCACCTCTGGGCCCCCCAGTTCAAGAAGGACATAGAACTCCTTGAGAGAGTCCAGCACAGGGCCACCAAGATGGTGAAGGGAGTGGAACATCTTCCTTATGAGGACAGGCTGAGGGAGCTGGGTCTCTTTAGCGTGAGGGAGACTGAGGTGACCTCATTAATGTTTATATATATATATATATAAAGGGTGAGTGTCAGGAGAACAGAGCCAGGCTCTTCTCGGTGATGGTCAGTGATAGGATAAGGGGCAATGGGTCCAAGCTGGAACATAAGAAGTTCCATCTGAACATAAGGAAAAACTTTTTCACTGTGAGGGTGACAGAGCACTGGCACAGGCTGCCCACAGAAATTGTGGAGTCTCCTTCTCTGGAGACATTCAAGACCAATCTGGGCACATTTCTGTGTGATTTAATCTAGGTGATCCTGCTCAGGCAGGGGGTTGGACTAGATGATCTTTTAAGGTGCTTTCCAACTCCTGACATTCTGCAATTCTGTGAAAGTCTGCCATACTATTTAAGCTTAAAACTGTAGTAATTTTATTGCTTGGAAGACAGACTTGAATCAGTGTACAAGTTCTACTTCTTAAACCCTGGTTAACACACCCTGAACAAAACGTGCTTTCTTGTTTGCTTTTCCTGTGTTTAATATGGACAAAGCATTCATCACCAAGCCACCAACAGAAACTTGACAACAAAATGAAAACTACTGCCATATAGATACAAACTGCTGAGTTTGGAAGCTGTGCCTTCTCTCACACTCACCTGACTTACTCAAGTTGTTTTTTTCCTAGTAATACTTAAATGCATCAGGGCCCTCTTTCCAGTCTGAAAGGTTTTTCAGCATGCAGCTTAAAAGATGTTCTTCCAGCAATGCAGCACGGCTGCAAAGTCTGGGAGCTGTGGCCAACCTACTTCCTCTTTTAAGCAAGTGCACACACCAAGTCTAACACTGGCATAAAAAAGTCTGTATACACCAGCTTTTAACCTGGTGAACTAGAGCTAATGGCAGCCTTTTGCTCAGCAAGGGGATTGAAACAAATCAGTCAAAGTAGGAAACAAAGAGAACTGTTAACTTGTCAGACTTGATTGCTTATTCTATACCAAAGTAACTATTTAGAAGCTATAGTAAATCAGCAATTTTTATGTCTTACCTCTCTGACTTCATGGAGTTGACCAGAACGCTGGCTCTTTGCTCTTCGAGCGGCTGCAGGTGATTTGTGATGTGTGATGGTTACAACTGTCGGCCCACTTTGATTCATGTGTTTCTGGCCACTAGGAGATGCAGAATTAACTGTCCCAGGTGGCAGCAGAGATGAGCTTCTACTTCGCGAGGAAGAAATGCTCTAGAACAAGCAATGGTGAGTTGATATTAGCAATCTTTATACAAGTAAGAGATTTACAATTCAGGCTACAATTTTGCAGTGTTCTGCTTTGCTCAAAAACCTAAATCTCAAGCTGTAACTGTGCTCAGGACTGATTTATTCCTTCTGAACCAACTGCATTGCTCAGCAGGGATCTTCTTCAAAACACAGGTTACTGCCTTTGTTCCTTGGATTGTCTGAAACTGAGCTTCACAAACTTGTACATATTGACAACCTGCTACGTTCTTACAACCATACATTTTAAGAAAGATTTTGGAGACAAGTTGGTGTGAACATCAAGGAAGAAACAAAATCTTAATGCTTTCACCTGATGAATTTATGATACAGCGCAGTGCTGTTTTCAACATTAGATGAATTGCAGTTTTGGCAAGGCCAATACACACACCAACTAAACATTAACATTTAGAACAAACCAAAATAAAAGGCTTAGAGTCAACACTTTTTGCGGTAAGCTTGGGATAAACCCTAACATACACAAATCTCCTAAAGTATTTGCAGTGTGAACACTCTTAATGTACAGCCTACAAATTCAGTCTGAATATTCCAGAACTTTCTCTGTTCTTATCTAACCGTTTGCTGGTGTTGCCATCTTGGTTTGTATTCTGCATCCCCCAAACCCAAGTTTTCCTGCAGGTCTTTAGGACAGCAATTCTCTATCAAGCCCAGATGGGCACAAGACCACCATGTGACATCTTACATAAAGGTACAATATGAAAGAGCATTTCCCTTCTATTTGAACTGTTGATTGCACCAGTAAGGTTCAAACTGAAAGAGAATAACTCTTACCACACGAAACACAAACCACCTCAGAGAGTGACACTAAGTAGTGCTTTCAGAAAGTGAGGTAAATATACAGCCAGATGGGTGAAATACAATTTCACCTCTCCTACAAACCCTGCCCACAAGTGAAGAAGTCACCCTCACATCAGTGTGGGACCTCCTGTGGTCAAACTTGTGACCACTTCCCCTTGTCCTGTCCCCACAGGCCACTGAAAAGAAGGGAGGTCATCTCCCTTTATCCCCACACTTCAGATATTTATAAACATTGATCAGATCCCCTCTCAGTCTTCTCTTCTCAAAGCTGAGCAGCCCCAGCTCACTCAGCCTTTCCTCACAGGGGAGATGCTCCAGGCCCTTCATCATCTTTGTGGCCTCCACTGGACTCTCTCCAGGAGATCCCTGTCTGTTTTGTACCGGAGAGCCCATAACTGGACACAGGACTCCAGGAGAGGCCTGACCAGGGCAGGGTGGAGGGGGAGGATCACCTCCTTGGACCTGCTGGCTATGCTTCTCTTAATGTACCCCAGGATCCCATTGTCCTTCTTGGCCACCAGGGCACACTGCTGGCTCATGGCCAACCTGTCATCCACCAGGACCCCCAGGTCCTTCTCTGCAGAACTCCTCTCCAGCAGGTCATATCCCAGCCTGTTGTGATACCTGTGGTTGTTCCTTCCCAGATGCCAGACCCTACACTTGCTTTTATTGAACTTCAAAGAGGTTCAATTAAAAAAAAAAGTTCAAAAAAAGAATGAAATAAATTGCATGATCACTCTGCCATGCCCACACAAAACTAGATAGATTTTTTTGATGCACTTGAAGGCTTAAAAAAACGTGCTATCACATTCCCAGCTTGCAATTAACTGTTATAGAAATAACCATTATTCAAGTGGTCTGGACTTATACTGACAAACACTTCCTAGAATAATGGTCTGACACTGTTTTTGCAACAAATGTATTTTTTTTAAGTAATGGTAGAAGAGAATATAATAGTAGACCTCTGTAGAATCAGACACTCACAGAAACTATCCATCCTGACTGACGATTCACAATTGCATTAAAACTGGATTTGACTCTAAGACAAATAAAAAAAAAAAGGCACAGTGAAATTTGTCAGAAGGGCACAGGTTGCCAAGTTTTTAATTCATCTTCCTTTTGAAAAAGCATTGCTTATATATAACTGCAGTTGCAATGAGAGTCAGAAGAAAAGGTATTTGGGAGAAGGAAGGGGATGAAGGAAACTGGGTTCAGCTGAGTTTCCCTTTTTAAATAAAAGTGTCACAGAAAAATACTATCCTAGTATATATAATAGCAGAATGATGTTTCTTCTTAAAACTGACTAGCTTCAGAATACTTCTAAACTAAATTTACGATGCAGAGTAGGAACAAGATAATTTCAGTTCTTTTCATAAGATCAACGAATCTTCCAGTTTAATAGAAGTTATTTTCTTTTTAGAATGAAATAAGCTGTATCACACAGTCATGATACTAAAAATACATGACTGCTACCTTCATATAGATAAACTGATCCTAAAACTCAGAAAAACAGCAGCAATGTAAAACAGTAAGTTTAGCCATTAGCTCTGCTTGAAAGAAAACAACATTCTGTGGGAAGTGAAGTTTTTATTATATTTTGGTTTTCTTTGGGGACGGGGAGGAACTTACAGATCTGTAAACACCAAAAGTTACAAAACAAACATGGAAAAATCCACACACTAGTTTGTTTCAATACAGATTCAGGAAGGAATTCTAAGAGAGAGGGAGCTCTCAGGAAAAAAAAAAAAAGTTGCCAAAATAATCTCATTTAACCTCCAAACTTTGAGACACATGTTCATAAATTGTAATTCACATACATTTTAAGTCACTTTCTATATCACTGATTTCATTTGGCAATTCAATGCTATTTTTCTTCAAGACAGGGTGACTTCAAACTGCAGTAAACTATCTCCAGCTGACCCATGCGCCACAATAAACCCCTTGACTGCAACTCACACCTCACATTCTCTCCACAGGTCACCTAACAAATTATGCATTTCACCAAACTTCACTTACGCTTGGGAGTCATAAATTTGAGAGTGAACTATTAGTACAAAAGCTGCTGGATATATGTAATTCTTTTTTACTTGTTTTGTATCACAAGTAAGTAATGAACACATTTCCAACAAAGAGGTAAACCCATCAATTTAGGGGTCTCAATCCAGATTAGATTTTTTTTCCTTCCCCTGCAAGATTTGCTCGAGTTCATATCACAACTCACTGGGCTACATCAGTTACACCCCTGAACTGTGACTTGATGCAGAATACACAGTCTGTGAGACCTCAGTGCATTTCATTAATTCTGCACAGGAACATGGCACCTCAAAACAACTGCTGCTATGTGGTCATTTAGGGCATGGAGCTTGGGAACCAGTGGAGCAGGAGAGAGATACCAGGAAAAACAGCCCATCTATAGTTTCAGTAGCAGGTGATGCTCAAGAAGGCTGTCCCGCTACAGGGATACAAGTAAGCTCAAATCTCTACAAACAAGTTCACAGCCTGGCAAGGACTGACCATATCACACTGCCTGGTGCACCGGCCATTCATCTCCATGTCTGTCTCTGCAGTAGTGCTACCTAGAGAGAGATCATGTCTGCTGGTGAGCCTCTCCTAGAGTCCTCTCTGTCCCCTCTCTGAACACGAGAATTATCAATCACGTGCCGCTAACCAGAAAGGAAGACTGGAAATCTTGAATTAGTACATGCAGCCACAGTCTGTACCAAATATCAGAACCAAATACATTGGTTTGAATGGCTCCTTCAAGTCTATAAGCAAATTTTCATCACCTTTTTATTTTCTGACCCTTTATACCCTTTGTCCATGTTGTGATGTAATGTTTTCAACCAATGTAAGAGAAAACCTCACCAGCCCATGACACAAATCCTCTAGCATCTAATTTGGGATTATTCTTTAGAGGACATCTGTAACATACAAACACTAAACGAGCTCAGCATCAAGACCTCTGGCTATCCATGAAGCTATCCCTAGCCAAGGTCCCACAGTAAACCTTCAAATAAAAAAAAAATTAAAAAAAGACAATTTGCAGCTTGCAAAAGCAGTTACAAAGTAGAAGCAGTTTTTACACTCAAAACCTTTTGAAGTGAGTGTCCACTCCTCAGTGCCGCATAGAACAGCAGCAGAGCACTGTGCCCATTCCATCCAAGGAGACAGGAGCAACCTTTAATTCCCTCAGACACATTTTTCCCACCCCTGCAAGAAGAGGCCTCTCCAGTAACTACACACTTGGCCCTTTAGGCACATTTGAGTTTTACAGCTCATTGCCAACACTACATCACAGTCAAATACTTGACTCCTCTTTTGCAGAACTTCTTTAAATTAAACACTGGGAATGACAATGCAACGAGTATCTTTTGCCTTGATACACAGCTGTGCAAAAATCAATGTTTTCCATTTTTCTTAAAATTTTAAAACCTATGCCATGTTTTACACAGCTAAACACACTAATTACACATCATATTACAACAGTAATTAAAGTCATTCTCACAAGAAATCAAAGCAATGACAGTAACTGATGGATCTTTCTACATAATACCCTGCTCCTCCCCCTATACTGATGGTACAACTGATCTGACCCTATTACCATCATCGTATCTCACATTCTTTGGTCCTAATATTTTCTGGTTTGCAAATAAAAAGATTGCAAAAGGTCTGATGAAAGGAAGACACAAGCTTTTCAACAATTAGTAATGCATGATGCAAGAAATCCACAGGCTGAAGCATCCAAAAGGATTACAAATATTCTTTCCCGAGGCTACACATTAGCATTGCTCCAACAGTTTTCCTGCTAATAAAATGAAACTAATAAAATAATAATAATGAAGCTAATTAAAGATTAATTTGTAACTTGCATTCATCTTGGTCTTATGACATAAAGCTAGATAAAAGCATGCTTAGCCAGCATAGATTTAGGTTAAGATTTTTATTTCAGTAGACTGTCCATCGCAAAGATAAAAAAGTAGTACAATGAATGCTTCCATTTAGAGATCAAAAATTCTAACAATTAAAATAATGTAATTGTAGAACAGTAAGTTCTAACTACACTAATGTTTTCATGACTCATTCTCCCTGGAGATTGCCCTTCCTGCTCACAATGAAGCTGAAGTGCTTTTCACCATTTACCAGAAGCAAACAGTTTTGTTTATTTTGGAAGTAAATGCACTGTTCCAGAGATCAATACACTAATTTTATAAGTGAATTTTCAGATCTCCTTATAGCTGATTATCATCATTTTCACAGGCTCTATGCCACAGATGTTTTCTGCAGAATAATAAATACTGAGATGACATGCCTTTGCACTGCTGTAAAGCTGCATGCAGGGAATTGGTTCTGTGCTATATGTATGCAGAGAAGTCAAGTCACACACTTCAGAAAGCTATTACGATTAAGACACCACCATTCAGTATTTCAATTCCCACTACTTCTTGCATCCCAAGAAAGCAAACACTGATAAAAGAAAAATACTGACAGAGATCTGATTAATTTACATGACAATAATTCAAAAATACTAAAATGTGATGATATCTATACAGCATCCCATCTTCAGTGGTGCAATCAGTTTATTATATGCTTTGCACATTTGCATAAAGCACCAACTATGGTACTAACATTTCTGACAAAATATTATAGTGCTTCATCATTTTCAGTAAAAGCAGACATGTATTGCCTTAAGCAAGACACCATGATAATCATTCCATCTTTGCAAATCTTTGCTTTGTCAAGATTCGTTTAGGCAAGCTCATGTTCAGTCCTAAATGGAAATTTTTTTCCGCTTCTGTAGAAGGATTTTGAGAGCAGAGAGCTGTGAGCAACATTTATCTTCATGAAGTTTCCAAAAGGAGGAAAAAAGGTGTCAAATACACATATATCTACAGCCAAACACTGCTTCCTTCTCACCCTCATCACTGTGAAGACTTCCAAAGAATGTTTTAAATAGAAGAACTGTTCTTCACTTGACTTCTGTAGGTCAGGGACAAGCATACCAGAGGAGCAAAGAGTGAACTTGCTCAAAAGGAAAAGAGGTATGATGTGCACCAAAGAACCAAAACACCGCTCACAAAGACTTGAAGCTTTCACTAATCTGGCTTTATGGAAACAGTTATCAAGCAGATGTTAAAAATAATCACTGAGTAACCCATTTCGAAATTTAAAGGCATCTCTGTGCCCATTTGTTAATAGTGCAAGAAGAAACCTGGTAAAACTGAAGAAGGGCCACCAAAGATCTGTGGAAAAAAATTACACATCTGCCCCAGTGATCTGACAAATGCCATGACTCAAACTCTCGGGCATTACTACTCATTCGGGTTCACAGCTACCAAGACAGGTCGATCTGGACTTTGTTCTCCACCATCCCTCCCATGCTGTCTCTGAGGCCCATTTGACCACATGGAGATTCACTCCAAGCAGTTCAACCAGAAGAAAAACAGGGACAGACACATAGAATTTTCTACTGATTTAGCTCCCCAAACTGCCTTTCCAAAGGGCTGAATTGATGGCTAGAACAGACACCAGGAACACTGCTTGAGGGGAAAGAGCGCAAGACAGTCCCTCACAGAGGCACGCAGTCATCACGTTGGCTCAGTTTTAACTACTAGACCAGAGAAAGGTTAGATTTTGGGCAGATCCACTTCAGCCTCTTCTATGCAGGAAGAAGAAGAGGTTGAAGAACCTGGGGTTGCTGGAAGCAGAGCACAGCTTCCCCCATATCAGTGCTCATTCCATTCCTCAGAGTTAGTGAGGTAGCCAAGTCTTTTTTTTAGTAAGATACCATCTTTTGTGTTTCTGGTGGATTAGTGAAACAGGCTGCCCAGAGAGGTTGTGGAGTCTCCTTCTCTGGAGACATTCAAGACCAATCTGGACATATTCCTATGTGATCTACTCTAGACAATCCTGCTCAGGCAGGGGTGTTGGACTGAGTGATCTTTCGAGGTCTCTTCCAGCTCCTAATATTCTGTGATTCTGTGATGCCCAAGCTACCACAGGACCAGAAACACAACCAAGCCCACACAAAGGGTGGCAGTAGAAGGACAAAAACTGGACTGCCATTTACAGCTGCAGGGAAGCAGCAGATGAGTTCAGCTGAAAGATGAAACCACAACTTCCAATTTTTAGTAGCTCACTTGTTCAGCTCCAAACTTGAAGCTGGAATGAAGGAGGAGTCGACCTCCTAATTCTAGCACAGACCTAACATGAAAGTTATCATCCGAGCGCAACTTAAAACGGAAGTTACTTCACAAGATAAAGGTTCCCAATCCCTACCACATTTCTGATGCGCACTGAGAAATACCAGGGTTATATGCCAATCCAGCAACTGATCCATATGTTGGAATTAAGAACTGGTATAAAAACACATGTGTTTGTTTTTAGAAGAATTGACAAGCTTGTGACAATCTGTGGATTTACCACAAAAATTATGCATAAGCTTACTCCTTCTTAGAAGCATTTTATATCACTGAATTCTAATTTGACTAATGCTTTAATTAAAACTCTTACAATAATATTCACTTAGCACAGTCTAAAAAACAGCAATCCTATCCAGACATAGAAGACTTCTTCCAATACAGCATGATTTAGCACTCTGTGGAGGTTAAGCAATCTGTAATTAAGCAAAATGAGACCTGTATGGGAATACCAAGAACATTAATACTATCTTACAGCATGGGAATTATTTGCCAGAGCACATTATCCTTTTACTGCTTTATCATTAAAATGTAAAATTTAATTAAGATAAAATGACAGACTTGGCTCATCTTACATGGTAGCTGCATAGCTCACCTTTGGACCATTCATTAGGATGCAACTAGTTATAGTCATGAGTATACAACTTTGGTTTTTATTTTTTTAAATCACTACTGCTGTTCATATCCACCAACACTCCAGTCCCCAGTCAAAGCTTTCAAGACGGTAAGGAAAGCAAGTCATACAATGCTGCTGTAGAATCAAAGCAAGCAATAGCTCTGAAAAAGAAAGGAAATCAGTGCTCATCTGGATCCAGTGCAGGGAGAAGGAATGCTCTATGAATATTTAGCAGGAACAGCTTCAGCTTTGAAAAACACTCTCCAAATTCTCATGTTTTCTTATTAATTTCTTTGCAATAATAGTATACAAACTTTCAAAACCATGCTCACTCTCTAGTAGGAAAGACCTGTAGCTGAGAGTTGCTTCCCTGGTATTCTTGGGAACCTCCCCATTCTTGCCTGGTTATCCCATTATTTTCCCCAGTTAACCCACATCCCACTTGCATAAGGTAAAACATACCCCTTACTGCATATTTTACACTTCTGATTTTTTCTGATTTTTTTTTTTTTTACACCTAGAATTTTCTGCCTCTCATTCTTCCTGTGAAAAAGGCAAGTTTAAGCTGTAGAAGCTGGGAACAAACACTGAGGTTCCAACTTTCCAGGTGCCTGTTTCCAGCAGAGACAGAGCTTGGATTCTGTTCAAACTCCAGAAGCTTAAAACACATGAGTATCTATCTGCCTGTTCATGACAGCATGAAGAGGCAATTTGCAGTTAACACTTACCACAGCCCTCAAAGTTGGGGAAGGGGGTGGGGGGG